>CM069405.1:4870820-5229214 GCA_035609135.1 Eleutherodactylus coqui
TTAGTGCAGTAATAGCTGGGAGCATCACTAGTGGGGGGGGGGGGGGACTGGCTATAACTAGTGGCAGGGTTATAAATGGTATATCATGTGATATGGCAGGAGCCCTTAATGCTGCCTTATAGACCGTCCACACTGCTGAGTAATAGTGCAGTAATATCTGGGAGCATCACTAGCGGGGGGGGGGGGGGACTGGCTATAACTAGTGCAGGGTAATAAATGGTATATCATGTGATATGGCAGGAGCCCTTAATGCTGCCTTATAGACCGTCCACACTGCTGTGTAATAGTGCAGTAATAGCTGGGAGCATCACTAGTGGGGGGGGGGGGGACTGGCTATAACTAGTGGCAGGGTAATAAATGATATATCATGTGACATGGCAGGAGCCCTTAATGCTGCCTTATAGACCCCCACACTGCTGAGTAATAGTGCAGTAATAGCTGGGAGCATCACTAGTGGGGGGGGGGGGGGGGCTGGCTATAACTAGTGGTAGGGTAATAATGGTATATCATGTGATATGGCAGGAGCCCTTAATGCTGCCTTATAGACCCCCCACACTGCTGAGTAATAGTGCAGTAATAGCTGGGAGCATCACTAGTGGGGGGGGGGGACTGACTATAACTAGTGGCAGGGTAATAAATGGTATATCATGTGACATGGCAGGAGCCCTTAATGCTGCCTTATAGACCTTAGACATGTTACTGGGGATGTACAAGGTACTTAGGATGCTGCTCTACAGAGCAGAGCTACCATTGATGGTATTGGGATTACAGATGTACGAAGTCTTATGGTATTTGTTATTTCCTCCTGACAGTCTGACTTCCTGGTCCGTAGTTCCCTGTATTCTTGGGTTTTTTTCTTATTTTCCGCATACTTTGTAGTATAGGGGTAAACTTGTATATTCTTAGCTGTGGCATTCAGTGCAGACCGGGTCTAGTATTTGTACAATAATTGGCTCGCGGTCCGGTAATACACGGATTTGTAGTTTATGTTTGTTGTGTAGGTGAAATCCAACTCAGATACGACTAGATGGTTGTGTCAGGCTTCATCATCTATCCCAGCATGCAGCAGACATGACTCCTCTGCTCTCAGACCCAGGGGTAGTATAGAGGCCTTGGGGACGAGCTGGGACCACCCTACGTGGGTGTAATGAGAGGACCATGGATGGCTCCTAGGGACCTCCATCTCCCTGGTTAGGTCAGGCAACACATTCCCTAGTGGTTAGCTCAAGTGTTTGGGATGAGGGTCATGTCATTGATGGTATGGGGGGAGGGGCTGGGTAGCATGATGAAGCAGTCGCAAAAGGGGGACTGTTAGTGAAATGAATAGGACTCCATTTTGTATGCGGCAGCCATCTTGTATCATCCTTCATTCATTGTCATTTTACCTTCACAATAAGAAACTACAGATATTAAATAGTTGTACAAAAAGCCCCGAGTGAACAGCTGAGGCCGAAGATACCAGAAAGCCATGAAAAGGCCTCCAGACTGGCCCCCGTGTCAAGATGACACATTCTTCACCCCTTCCTGTCTGTATGTTATCTAGTACCGGTGATGCCCGTTCTCTGCCCCTTCCCCCCTCTGTATGTGTTCTAGTACCGGTGATTACCATTCTCTGCCCCTCCCCGTCTGCATGTGTTCTAGTCCCGCTGATGCCCGTTCTCTGCCCCCTCCCCGTCTGTATGTGTTCTAGTACCGGTGATGCCCGTTCTCTGCCCCTCCCCTGTTTGTATGTGTTGTAGTACCGGTGATGCCCGTTCTCTGCCCTCTCCCTCATCTGTATGTGTTCTAGTACCGGTGATGCCCGTTCTTTGCCCTCTCCCGTCTGTATATGTTCTAGTACCGGTGATGCTCGTTCTCTGTCCTCTCGCCCATCTGTATGTGTTCTGATCCCAGTGATGCCTGTTCTCTGCACCCCCCCCCCCCCCATCTATGTTCTAGTACCGGTGATGCCCGTTCTCTGCCCCCTCCCCCGTCTATATGTGTTCTAGTACCGGTGATGCCCGTTCTCTGCCCCCTCCCCCGTCTGTATGTGTTCTAGTACCGGTGATGCCCGTTCTCTGCCCCCTCCCCTGTCTGTATGTGTTCTAGTACCGGTGATGCCCGTTCTCTGTCTTCTCCCCCGTCTGTATGTGTTCTAGTACCGGTGATGCCCGTTCTCTGCCCTCTCCCCTATGTGTATCTGTTCTAGTACCGGTGATTCCCGCTCTCTGCCCCCTCCCCCGTCCGTATGTGCTCTAGTACTGGTGATGCCCGTTCTCTCCCCTATCTCTATGTATTCTAGTTCCGGTGATGCCTGTTCTCTGCCCCCTCCCCGTCTGTATGTGTTCTAGTACCGGTGATGCCCATTCTCTGCCCCCTCCCCGTCTGTATGTGTTCTAGTACCGGTGATGCCCGTTCTCTGCCCCCTCCCCTGTCTGTATGTGTTCTAGTACCGATGATGCCCATTCTCTGCCCCCTCCCCGTCTGTATGTGTTCTAGTCCCGGTGATGCCCGTTCTCTGCCCCCTCCCCTGTCTGTATGTGTTCTAGTACCGGTGAAGCCCGTTCTCTGCCCCCTCCCCCGTATGAATGTGTTCTAGAACCGGTGATGCCCATTCTCTGCCCCCTCCCCAGTCTGCATGTGTTCTAGTCCCGGTGATGCCCGTTCTCTGCCCCCCTCCCCTGTCTGTATGTGTTCTAGTACCGGTGATGCCCGTTCTCTGCCCTCTCCCCCGTCTGTATGTTTTCTAGTACCGGTGAAGCCCGTTCTCTGCACCCTCCCCCGTCTGTATGTCTTCTAGTCCCGATGATGCCCGTTCTCTGCCCTCTCCCCAATCTGTATGTGTTCTAGTACTGGTGATGCCCGTTCTCTGCACCCTCCCCCGTCTGTATGTGCTGTAGTACCGGTGATGCCCGTTCTCTGCCCCCTCCACTGTCTGTATGTTCTAGTACCGGTGATGCCCGTTCTCAGCCCTCTCCCCCATCTGTATGTGTTCTAGTACCGGTGATGCCCGTTCTCTGCACCCTCCCCCGTCTGTATGTCTTCTAGTCCCGATGATGCCCGTTCTCTGCCCTCTCCCCAATCTGTATGTGTTCTAGTACTGGTGATGCCCGTTCTCTGCACCCTCCCCCGTCTGTATGTGCTGTAGTACCGGTGATGCCCGTTCTCTGCCCCCTCCACTGTCTGTATGTTCTAGTACCGGTGATGCCCGTTCTCTGCCCTCTCCCCCATCTGTATGTGTTCTAGTACCGGTGATGCCCGTTCTCTGCCCTCTCCCCCATCTGTATGTGTTCTAGTACCGGTGATGCCCGTTCTCTGCACCCTCCCGTCTGTATGTGTTCTAGTACCGGTGATGCCCGTTCTCTGCCCCCTCCCCCGTCTGTATATGCTGTAGTACTGGTGATGCCTGTTCTCTGTCCTCTCCCCGTCTGTATGTGTTCTAGTACCGGTGATGCCCCTTCTCTGCCCCCTTCCCCTGTTTGCATGTGTTCTAGTACTGGTGATTCCCCGTTCTCTGCCCCCTCCCCGTCTGTATGTGTTCTAGTCCCGGTGATGCCCTTCTCTGCCCTCTCCCCCGTCTGTATGTTTTCTAGTACCGGTGAAGCCCGTTCTCTGCCCCCTCCCCCGTCTGCATGTGTTCTAGTCCCGGTGATGCCCGTTCTCGGTCCTTTCACCCATCTGTATGTGTTCAAGTACCGGTGATGCCCATTATCTGCACCCTCCACCGTCTGTATGTGTTCCAGTACCGGTGATGCCCGTTCTCTGCCCCCTCCCCCATCTGTATGTGTTCTAGTACCAGTGATGCCCGTTCTCTGCCCCCTCCCCGTCTGTATGTGTTCTAGTACCGGTGATGCCCGTTCTCTGCACCCTCCCCGTCTGTTAGTGTTCTAGTACCAGTGATGCCCTTCTCTGCCCCCTCCCCGTTTGTGTGTTCTAGTATTGGTGATGCCCGTTCTCTGCCCTCCCCCCGTCTGTATGTGTTCTAGACCCAGTGATGCCCGTTCTCTGCCCTCTCCCTGGTCTGTATGTGTTCTAGACCCAGTGATGCCCGTTCTCTGCCCTCTCCCTGGTCTGTGTGTGTTCTAGTACCGGTGATGCCCGTTCTCTGCACCCTCCCCCGTCTGTATGTGTTTTACTCCCGGTGCTGCCTGTTCTCTGCCCTCTCCCCCATCTGTATGTGTTCTAGTACTGATGATGCCCGTTCTCTGCCCCCTCCCTCTCTGTATGTGTTCTAGTACCGTTGATGCCCAATCTCTGCACCCTAACCGTCTGCATGTGTTCTAGTACTGGTGATGCCCGTTCTCTGCCCTCTCCCCCATCTGTATGTGTTCTAGTCCCGGTGATGCCCGTTCTCTGCCCTCTCCCCCGTCTGTATCTGTTCTAGTACCGGTGATGCCCGTTCTCTGCCCCCTCCCCCATCTGTATGTGTTCTAGTCCCGGTGATGCCCGTTCTCTGCCCTCTCCCCCGTCTGTATCTGTTCTAGTACCGGTGATGCCCGTTCTCTGCCCCCTCCCCCATCTGTATGTGTTCTAGTCCTGGTGATGCCCTTTCTCTGCCCTCTCCCCCATCTGTATGTGTTCTAGTCCCGGTGATACCCGTTCTCTGCCCTCTCCCCCATCTGTATGTGTTCTAGTCCCGGTGATGCCCGTTCTCTGCCCTCTCCCCCATCTGTATGTGTTCTAGTACCGGTGATGCCCGTTCCCTGCTCACTCCCCATCTGTATGTGTTCTAGTCCCGATGATACCCTTTCTCTGCCCTCTCCATCATCTGTCTGTGTTCTAGTACCAGTGATGCCCGTTCTCTGCCCTCTCCCTGGTCTGTATGTGTTCTAGTACCAGTGATGCCCGTTCTCTGCCCTCTCCCCCATCTGTAAGTGTTCTAGTACCAGTGATGCCCGTTCTCTGCCCTCTCCCTGGTCTGTATGTGTTCTAGTACCAGTGATGCCCGTTCTCTGCCCTCTCCCCCATCAGTATGTGTTCTAGTACCGGTGATGCCCGTTCTCTGCCCTCTCCCTGGTCTGTCTGTGTTCTAGTCCCGGTGATGCCCGTTCTCTGCCCCCACCCCGTCTGTATGGGTTCTAGTACGAGTGATGCCCCATCTCTGCCCTCTCCCCCATCTGTATGTGTTCTAGTCCTGGTGATGCCCGTTCTCTGCCCTCTCCCGGTGTTCTAGTCCCGGTGATGCCAGTTCTCTGCCCTCTCCCGGTGTTCTAGTCCCGGTGATGCCCGTTCTCTGCCCTCTCCCGGTGTTCTAGTCCCGGTGATGCCCGTTCTCTGCCCTCTCCCGGTGTTCTAGTCCCGGTGATGCCCGTTCTCTGCCCTCTCCCGGTGTTCTAGTCCCGGTGATGCCCGTTCTCTGCCCTCTCCCGGTGTTCTAGTCCCGGTGATGCCCGTTCTCTGCCCTCTCCCGGTGTTCTAGTCCCGGTGATGCCCGTTCTCTGCCCTCTCCCCGTCTGTATGTGTTCTAGTCCTGGTGATGCCCGTTCTCTGCCCTCTCCCGGTGTTCTAGTCCCACTGATGCCCGTTCTCTGCCCTCTCCCCTGTCTGTATGTTTTCTAGTACCAGTGATGCCCGTTCTCTGCCCCCTCCTCTGTCTGTATGTGTTCTAGTCCCGGTGATGCCCGTTCTCTGCCCCCTCCCCCGTCTGTATGTGTTCTAGTCCCGGTGATGCCCGTTCTCTGCCCTCTCCCGGTGTTCTAGTCCCGGTGATGCCAGTTCTCTGCCCTCTCCCGGTGTTCTAGTCCCGGTGATGCCCGTTCTCTGCCCTCTCCCGGTGTTCTAGTCCCGGTGATGCCCGTTCTCTGCCCTCTCCCGGTGTTCTAGTCCCGGTGATGCCCGTTCTCTGCCCTCTCCCGGTGTTCTAGTCCTGGTGATGCCCGTTCTCTGCCCTCTCCCCGTCTGTATGTGTTCTAGTCCCGCTGATGCCCGTTCTCTGCCCTCTCCCCTGTCTGTATGTGTTCTAGTCCCGGTGATGCCCGTTCTCTGCCCTCTCCCGGTGTTCTATACCCAGTGATGCCCGTTCTCTGCCCCCTCCCCCATCTGTATGTGTTCTAGTCCCGGTGATGCCCCATCTCTGCCCCCTCCTGTCTGTATGTGTTCTAGTACCAGTGATGCCCGTTCTCTGCCCTCTCCCCCGTCTGTATGTGTTCTAGTCCCGGTCATGCCCGTTCTCTGCCCTCTCCACCCTCCTTCACCATCTTTTCAGGTTTGCGCAACGCGGATGGGAACTTTGGCCTCTCTGGGCTGCCGTAGCGCTTGGACGTCTTGACGTAAATGGTCACGTGGTAGAAAACGCAAACTCACAAGAAAACGTGTAAACGCCCCCTGCGCCCCGCCCATTCGTGCCGGGTCTGTACGTGCGTCCTGTGCGTCTGACGTCACCGCTCGGTGAAGGGATTCAGCTGACGCAGATTGTCTCCGTTCATCGGGCGACCGCGAGCCGCAAAGCCTGCCGACACCCCGCGGTAACCTCCGGCGTCAGCCTATGTGCTACTGCTGCTGTAGGTCCTCATCTACTGTACTGCCCCTCCCCCTGTATAGTATCCATATACTGCCCCTTCTATAGGCCCTCATCTACTGTACTGCCCCTCCCCCTCCCCCTGTATAGTATCTATATACTGCCCCTTCTATAGGCCCTCATCTACTGTACTGCCCCTCCCCCTGTATAGTATCCATATACTGCCCCTTCTATAGGCCCTCATCTACTGTACTGCCCCTCCCCCTGTATAGTATCCCTATACTGCCCCTTCTATAGGCCCTCATCTACTGTACTGCCCCTCCCCCTGTCTAGTATCCATATACTGCACCTTCTATGGGTACTTTTTTTTTACTATACTGCCCTCCCACTGTCCATTCTTTGTATACTGCCCCTTCTGTAGGCCCTTGCATACTATACCCCCCCCTCCCCCTCTAAATTTTTTTGTATACTGCCCCTTCTGTAGGCTCTTACATTCTATACTGCCCCTCCCCTTTTACATTCTCTGTATACTGCTCCTTCTGTAGTCCGTTGCATACTATGCTGCCCCTCCCCCTGTATGTTCTCTATATACTGCCCCTTCTATGGGTATTTATTTACTATACTGCCCCTGTAGATTCTCTATATACTGCCTTCTGTAGGTCCCTATTTACTATACTGCCCCTCCCCCTATACATTTGTTATATACCTCCCCTTCTATAGCTCTTTACATACTATACTGCCCTTCCACTGTACATTCTCTGTATACTGCCTCTTCTATAGGTGTTTATTTACTATACTGCCCCTGTACATTCTCTATATACTGCCTTCTATAGGTCCCTATTTACTATACTGCCCCTGTACATTCTCTATATACTGCCTTCTGTAGGTCCCTATTTACTATACTGCCCCTGTAGATTCTCTATATACTGCCTTCTGTAGGTCCCTATTTACTATACTGCCCCTGTACATTCTCTATATACTGCCTTCTATAGGTCCCTATTTACTATACTGCCCCTGTAGATTCTCTATATACTGCCTTCTGTAGGTCCCTATTTACTATACTGCCCCTGTAGATTCTCTATATACTGCCTTCTGTAGGTCCCTATTTACTATACTGCCCCTGTAGATTCTCTATATACTGCCTTCTGTAGGTCCCTATTTACTATACTGCCCCTGTAGATTCTCTATATACTGCCTTCTGTAGGTCCCTATTTACTATACTGCCCCTGTAGATTCTCTATATACTGCCTTCTGTAGGTCCCTATTTACTATACTGCCCCTGTAGATTTTCTATATACTGCCTTCTGTAGGTCCCTATTTACTATACTGCCCCTGTAGATTCTCTATATACTGCCTTCTGTAGGTCCCTATTTACTATACTGCCCCTGTAGATTCTCTATATACTGCCTTCTGTAGGTCCCTATTTACTATACTGCCCCTGTACATTCTCTATATACTGCCTTCTGTAGGTCCCTATTTACTATACTGCCCCTGTACATTCTCTATATACTGCCTTCTGTAGGTCCCTATTTACTATACTGCCCCTGTACATTCTCTATATACTGCCTTCTGTAGGTCCCTATTTACTATACTGCCCCTGTACATTCTCTATATACTGCCTTCTGTAGGTCCCTATTTACTATACTGCCCCTGTAGATTCTCTATATACTGCCTTCTGTAGGTCCCTATTTACTATACTGCCCCTGTAGATTCTCTATATACTGCCTTCTGTAGGTCCCTATTTACTATACTGCCCCTGTAGATTCTCTATATACTGCCTTCTGTAGGTCCCTATTTACTATACTGCCCCTGTAGATTCTCTATATACTGCCTTCTGTAGGTCCCTATTTACTATACTGCCCCTCCCCCTATACATTTGTTATATACCTCCCCTTCTATAGCTCTTTACATACTATACTGCCCTTCCACTGTACATTCTCTGTATACTGCCTCTTCTATAGGTGTTTATTTACTATACTGCCCCTGTACATTCTCTATATACTGCCTTCTATAGGTCCCTATTTATTATACTGCCCCTGTACATTCTTTATATACTCCCTTCTGTAGGTCCCTATTTACTATACTGCCCCTGTACATTCTCTATATACTGCCTTCTATAGGTCCCTATTTACTATACTGCCCCTGTAGATTCTCTATATACTGCCTTCTGTAGGTCCCTATTTACTATACTGCCCCTGTAGATTCTCTATATACTGCCTTCTGTAGGTCCCTATTTACTATACTGCCCCTGTAGATTCTCTATATACTGCCTTCTGTAGGTCCCTATTTACTATACTGCCCCTGTAGATTCTCTATATACTGCCTTCTGTAGGTCCCTATTTACTATACTGCCCCTGTAGATTCTCTATATACTGCCTTCTGTAGGTCCCTATTTACTATACTGCCCCTGTAGATTTTCTATATACTGCCTTCTGTAGGTCCCTATTTACTATACTGCCCCTGTAGATTCTCTATATACTGCCTTCTGTAGGTCCCTATTTACTATACTGCCCCTGTAGATTCTCTATATACTGCCTTCTGTAGGTCCCTATTTACTATACTGCCCCTGTACATTCTCTATATACTGCCTTCTGTAGGTCCCTATTTACTATACTGCCCCTGTAGATTCTCTATATACTGCCTTCTGTAGGTCCCTATTTACTATACTGCCCCTGTAGATTCTCTATATACTGCCTTCTGTAGGTCCCTATTTACTATACTGCCCCTGTAGATTTTCTATATACTGCCTTCTGTAGGTCCCTATTTACTATACTGCCCCTGTAGATTCTCTATATACTGCCTTCTGTAGGTCCCTATTTACTATACTGCCCCTGTAGATTCTCTATATACTGCCTTCTGTAGGTCCCTATTTACTATACTGCCCCTGTACATTCTCTATATACTGCCTTCTGTAGGTCCCTATTTACTATACTGCCCCTGTACATTCTCTATATACTGCCTTCTGTAGGTCCCTATTTACTATACTGCCCCTGTAGATTCTCTATATACTGCCTTCTGTAGGTCCCTATTTACTATACTGCCCCTGTACATTCTCTATATACTGCCTTCTGTAGGTCCCTATTTACTATACTTCCCCTGTACATTCTCTATATACTGCCTTCTGTAGGTCCCTATTTACTATACTGCCCCTCCCCATGAATATTTTTTATATACTGCTTCCTCTATAGATTCTTATTTACTATACTGCCCCTCCCCCTGTATGCTCTCTATATATTGTCCTTCTATAGGTACTTATTTACAATGCTACCCCTCCACTTGTTTTTTCTCTGTATATGGCCCCTTTTATAGGTCCTTATTTACTATACTGCCCCCTGTACATTCTCTATATACTGCCCGTTTTGTAGGTCCTTATTTACTATACTGCCCCTTCCCTTAAATATTTTCTATATACTGCTTCATCTATAGATCCTTATTTACTATACTGCCCCTCCCCCTGTATGTTCTCTGTATATTGCCCCTTCTATAGGTACTTATTTCCTAAACTGGCCCCCCTATACATTTGCTATACACCTCCCCCTTCTATAGGTCCTTACATTATATACTGCACCTCCCCCTGTACATTCGCTTATTACCTCCACCCTTCTATAGATGCTTATTTACTATGCTACCCCCATGTATATTCTCTTAATACTGCCCCTTCTATAGGTCCCTGCATACTATACTGCTCCTTTATATAGGTCCTTACATTCTCTATATACTGCCCCCTCTATAGGTCCTCATTTACTATATTGCCCCTCTCCCTGTATATTCTCTATATAGTGCCCCTTCTGTAGGTCCTAATATACTATACTGCACCTCCCCCTATATATTCTCTGTATACTGCTTTAATAGGTTCCTACGTTCTACTATACATCCTCCTATACCATGGTGTCGCTCTGTTATGTGCGGCACCGCAGTCCACTGAAAGCTGTGGAGGAGGAAATCTGTCTGTTGCCCCTAGCAACCAATCACCGTGCAGGCTTCATGTCTTATACTGCGGAGGTAAAATGAGAATCCTAGCCTGGTAGTGTTGGAGGGGTCCTCCGGGGTCATTGGGTCCTCCGGGGTCATTGGGTCCTCCGGGGTCATTGGGTCCTCCGGGGTCATTGGGTCCTCCGGGGTCATTGGGTCCTCCGGGGTCATTGGGTCCTCCGGGGTCATTGGGTCCTCCGGGGTCATTGGGTCCTCCGAGATCATTAGGTCCTCCGGGGTCATCGGGTCCAACCCCCTGCTCAGTGCAGGATCACTAAATCATCCAAGACAGATGTCTGTCCAGCCTTTGTTTGAACACTTCCATTGAAGGAGAACTCCCCACCTCCTGTGGCAACCTGTTCCACTCATTGATCCCCCTCACTGTCTAATATCTAATCTGTCTCTCCTCCCTTTCAGTTTCATCCCATTGCTTCTAGTCTGTCCTTGTGCAGATGAGAATAGGGCTGATCCCTCTGCACTGTGACAGCCCTTCAGATATTTGTAGACAGCTATTAAGTCTCCTCTCAGCCTTCTCTTCTGCTAAACATTCCCAGATCCTTTACCCGTTCCTCATAGGACATGATTTGCAGACCGCTCACCATCTTGGTAACTCCTCTCTGAACTTGCTCCAGTTTGTCTATGTCTTGTATAAAGTGGGGTGCCCAGAACTGGACCCAGTATTCCAGATGAGGTCTGACTAAGGAAGAGTAGAGGGGATAATGACCTCACGTGATCTAGACTCTATGCTTCTCTTAATACATCTCAGAATTGTGTTTGCCT
Organism: Eleutherodactylus coqui; assembly: GCA_035609135.1. Lineage (NCBI taxonomy): Eukaryota > Metazoa > Chordata > Amphibia > Anura > Eleutherodactylidae > Eleutherodactylus > Eleutherodactylus coqui. The sequence goes on from CM069405.1 coordinate 4,882,009, forward strand.
TTTTGGCTGCTGCATCACATTGTTGACTCATGTTCAGTCTATGATCTATTAGTATACCCACGTCTTTTCCCCTGTGCGGCTGCTTAGCCCAATTCCCCCCATTCTGTATGCGCTTTGTTCATTTTTCTTGCCCAGATTAGGACTTTGCATTTCTCCTTGTTAAATGCCATTTTGGTAGTCACTGTCGCCCCCTACAGACGACCAGTAGAGAGGAGCGTCTGACCAGACTGTTAGGAGGTGTTGGGACCAGTGGATGGGGGCACACAAGGTGACCGGGCTCAGGACGCCCCCTACAGACCACCAGTAGAGAGGAGCGTCTGACCAGACTGTTAGGAGGTGTTGGGACCAGTGGATGGGGGCACACAAGGTGACCGGGCTCAGGACGCCCCCTACAGACCACCAGTAGAGAGGAGCGTCTGACCAGACTGTTAGGAGGTGTTGGGACCAGTGGATGGGGCACACAAGGTGACTGGGCTCAGGATGCCCCCTACAGACCACCAGTAGAGAGGAGCGTCTGACCAGACTGTTAGGAGGTGTTGGGACCAGTGGACGGGGGCACACAAGGTGACCGAGCTCAGGGCGCCCCCTACAGACCACCAGTAGAGAGGAGTGTCTGACCAGACTGTTAGGAAGTGTTGGTACCAGTGGATGTGTGAGGGCACACAAGGTGACCGGGCTCAGGACGCCCCCTACAGACCACCAGTAGAGAGGAGCATCTGACCAGACTGTTGAGAGGTGTTGGGACCAGTGGATGGGGGCACACAAGGTGACTGGGCTCAGGATGCCCCCTACAGACCACCAGTAGAGAGGAGCGTCTGACCAGACTGTTAGGAGGTGTTGTGACCAGTGGATGTGTGAGGGCACACAAGGTGACCGGGCTCAGGACGCCCCCTACAGACCACCAGTGGAGAGGAGACTCTGACCAGACTGTTAGGAGGTGTTGGTATCAGTGGATGGGGGCACACAAGGTGACCAGGCTCAGGACGCCCCCTACAGACCACCAGTAGAGAGGAGCGTCTGACCAGACTGTTAGGAGGTGTTGGGACCAGTGGATGGGGGCACAAGGGGTCCATGCCTGGTTGGGACGACCTCACCCGGCCACGAGGGGGGTCCGTGCCTGGTTGACAGCACTGATGAGATATTTCTACCCAGTTTTCTCCTCTTCGACTGTTGCCTAAAGCAGCCCAGAGGGTCCTCCTTCCCGGCTCGTGTGGCTTCCTCCACTGGATGAACTGGTAAAGTTGTTTCTTGTGGACCAATGGCGGGGATCGGCAGGGGGGCGGAGTCTTGCCATCTGCACACACGATGATGTTGGTAGTCGTTGTTTGAGGTCCTCGTACCCGTGTTGGACTTACTGGTCTTCTGGCGGAGTCACAGCGATGCTTGTTTCCATGATTGATATACTATACACCACGTCCCCTATAGATCACCATATAGGTTCTCCCTCTTCAGTTGTCCCGTATGCTGCGCCTCCTTCACATTATATACTCCTCAGTTGGTTCCTATAAAGTTCATTCTGTATATATTGCCCATTCTGTGGGTCCCTGTATACAACACTGCTTCTTTCTACTTAAATATTCTATAGCTCCCCTCCACTATATACTTCTCTTCTTGTATGTTACACGGTACCCCCTATACTAGTCCCTTTATAGGGGTCTCTAGTGTTCTGCCCCCTCACTCCTGTACATTCTCTATACTCTCCTCCCCCTATAGTTCTCTCTGTAGTGTAAACCCCGTCCTATTCCTGACTCTATACTGCTCCATCGGTAGGTCCCTATAGACTTCACACAACCTTCCATCTAAAGCTGTTTGCTCCTTCTACAGGTCTCTGTATCCTATAATGCCCACCCTATACATTTCTGTATGTACTATTTCTATAGTACTGCTCCTTCCTCCTATATTCTATCTGGTCCCTCTATGTGCAGCTTACTATACTGCTCCCCCTTAGGTCCTTATATACTATACTGACCATACTCCATAGGCCCCTATAGTATATGTCTTCCTCGTACACTTTCTATATACTAAACCCTTACTAGGTTTCTATATACTATACTGCTTCTCCCTGCAGTCCCTCTGTACTGTCCCCTACAGGCCCCTTTTCTGGTCTGCGCCACCATATACTGTTCATGCTATTGGTCAGGCAGTTCTCTGGTCTTCGGGCTGGCGGTCCTGTGTGGGCCCCGTGGGCTGGCGGGCCCCGCGGGCTGCCGCTCTGACACGTTTCTATATCTTTAGGTGCTTCCTCCGTGTGACTGCACTCCAGAACAATGTCTGAAGGGGAGAATAAAGTTGCCCCCAGCACCGGCTCAGACCCCAAACTGGAGAGCGTTGTATCCATGTCCCCCCCAGTGAGCGCCCCCTCTGTGCCTGCCCAGGAGGAAGAGGAGGAGGAGAGCGAAGACGAGTCCGAGATCCTGGAGGAATCGCCTTGTGGTCGCTGGCAGAAAAGGCGTGAGGAGGTGAGGCGCCACCTGGTGGCTTCCGTCAGTCTTCATCTTGTGTGACTCCCTGGTGCTGGTATACTCTGCGCATATGATTGGGGTGTATATATGTGACCACTCCCCTTCCCGGTATTCTGCTCGGGTCATGTGACTGGTTTATATGTATGTGACCCCCTGGTCTTGCTCTGCTTGGGTCATGTGACTGGTTTGTATGTATGTGACCCTTTGGTCTTGCTCTGCACGGGTCATGTGACTGGTTTGCATGTATGTGACCCCCCTGGTATTGCTCTGCTTGGGTCATGTGACTGGTTTGTATGTATGTGACACCCCCCCCCCCCCCCGTTATTGCTCTGCTTGGGTCATGTGACAGGTTTGTATGTATGTGACCTCCAGGTATTGCTCTGTGCGGGTCATGTGACTGGTTTGTATGTATGTGACCCCCAGGTATTGCTCTGCTTGAGTCATGTGACTGGTTTGTATGTATGTGACCCCCCTGGTCTTGCTCTGCGTGGGTCATGTGACTGGTTTGTATGTATGTGACCCCCCCTGGTCTTGCTCTGCGTGGGTCATGTGACTGGTTTGTATGTATGTGACCCCCTGGTATTGCTCTGCGCGGGTCATGTGACTGGTTTGTATGTATGTGACCTCCAGGTATTGCTCTGTGCGGGTCATGTGACTGGTTTGTATGTATGTGACCCCCAGGTATTGCTCTGCTTGAGTCATGTGACTGGTTTGTATGTATGTGACCCCCCTGGTCTTGCTCTGCGCGGGTCATGTGACTGGTTTCCATGTATGTGACCCCCCTGGTATTGCTCTACTTGGGTCATGTGACTGCTTTGTATGTATGTGACTCCCCCCTCCCTGTTATTGCTCTGCTTGGGTCATGTGACTGGTTTGTATGTATGTGACCCCTATGTATTGCTCTGCTTGAGTCATGTGACAGGTTTGTATGTATGTGACCCCTTGGTATTGCTCTGCGCGGGTCATGTGACTGGTTTGTATGTATGTGACCTCCAGGTATTGCTCTCTGCGGGTCATGTGACTGGTTTGTATGTATATGACCCCCAGGTATTGCTCTGCTTGAGTCATGTGACTGGTTTGTATGTATGTGACCTCCAGGTATTGCTCTCTGCGGGTCATGTGACTGGTTTGTATGTATGTGACCCCCAGGTATTGCTCTGCTTGAGTCATGTGACTGGTTTCTATGTATGTGACCCCCAGGTATTGCTCTGCACGGGTCATGTGACTGGTTTCTATGTATGTGACCCCCAGGTATTGCTCTGCACGGGTCATGTGACTGGTTTGTATGTATGTGACCCCCAGGTATTGCTCTGCACGGGTCATGTGACTGGTTTGTATGTATGTGACCCCCTGCTCTTGCTCTGCTCATGTGCCTGTTTCTGCTGCGGCTGGATGAGAGTAGTTGCAGCGTTGCTGGCGCGGCTCCATCGCCGCCTGACTCATCATCAGCCATCTCCCTCCTCGCTCTTCGCCCCGATGCGCGCTCTTCTCTCCTCTCTGCTCCTGTCCTGTAGCCGCCTCTTATGGACGTCGGTGTGCCGGAGTCTCCATCCCGTAGGTGTCGGAGGGCTGAGTATGGCCGGTTGCATTGCTGCTTTTCTTGCCGCCCGCTGTGCCTTCCGTGAGGTTGCATCGTCTGTTACTTTCCCAGGAGCTGGCGTATTGGCTTCATACTTAACCCTTTATGGACCAAGTTTTGTACTGGAGATTAGAAGGAACGTTCTGCTTGATCTTTGAATGCAGTGCCCCCTCCTGTCCATGGCTGTCTCTGATATTGCTGACTCACGGACAGGAGCGGCTCGGTGCCCGGAGGATGCAGAGCTTCTCATCAGATGCATCGTTGTCATTGTACTGTGGCTCCCATCTTCGGGTTTACCGCTCAGTAAGCGCCTGCGATTGCTGCGCCCCCGACTGTCCGTATCTTTCATACGGAGGTTGTGCTTAATAGCGGCATATGGCGTATAAAGTACCGTAAGAACCTCGCAGAATGTGACGAGCTCACGGTCGTCCTTGGAGGGGCCCGACATATCTTCTCTGTGGCAGGAGTTACTGACAGAGCTGCTCTTCCATCAGGTGAACCAGCGCAATGTGCCCGGCATCGACAGCGCCTACCTCGCCATGGACACCGAGGAGGGGGTGGAGGTGGTCTGGAACGAGGTCCAGTTCTCGGAAAGGAAGAACTTCAAGCTGCAGGAGGTGGGTACGGGTGACCATCGGGGAGGCCCTCAGTGGGTGGGGGCGACCATCGGGGAGGCCCTCAGTGGGTGGGGGCGACCATCGGGGGGGGGCCCTCAGTGGGTGGGGGCGACCATCGGGGAGGCCCTCAGTGGGTGGGGGCGACCATCGGGGGGGGGGCCCTCAGTGGGTGGGGGCGACCATCGGGGGGGGGGGGGGGCCCTTAGTGCGTTGCCTCGGTTGGTTCCATGAAAAATGCCCATGTGGAAATTTGCCCAAATAGAAATTTGCCCACACAGAAAAGCTGCCCCCGTGTTCTTACATCAATGCAGCAGCACCAAGCTCTGGATGTGATCCTGTGAGATGCATGGGGGGGCGCTCACATGATATGTGGTTGGGAGTTTGGGTTGACCTATAGCAAAAGATGAGGATGGGTGCTTAGTATCAGTGTCCTTCTCAGTAGGTAGGTGTAGTCTGGTCTCCTCCCAGCGGGCATCCATCAGTGCTGTCTGCGGTTGTACACGGGACTACATGCAATCTTCCTTCTCCCCGGAGCGTGTGAACGGGGCGGTGACGTCGCCCCCGCCTGGTCAGACAGATCGTCGCTGTGAATCCTTCACATCCCTGTGTATAAACAGTCAACGGGCCAACAGCGGTCTGTATGCCGGCTGACACTGAACCACGAGCGAGGAGCCAGCGGTCCTCATACGTCCTTCATATTGTTCATTGTGGCTCGTTTGAGCAATTTTTAACTCTAGTCATTCCGTCTAAACGCGTGGTACCTTATGTGCAGAAACCCGTGCCTGTTCCAAGGAGGACCAGCGCCCGCGGCGTCCAGCCATGAGCCGGCGGCTCTAGGAGCAGGCAGAGTTTAAAGCTCCCTTCCCCTGCCTCTTGCCGTACACGGGTGTGGGTGAGAGTTGGCCACCTGTGCTCAGAGGCTGGCAGGTTATTGTGTTAGCCGGAGGGGCTTCTGCATATACTGAGGGTGCAGCTGGTAGAGATCTTCGGCGTCCTCATGATGGCGCCCTGGAGCAGCTTTCGCAACGCACGTAACCCCCTGTTCTACCGCCGTCTTCCCAGCGGCTGATTTCTGTGTGATGGATGGCTGACAGACGTGACTTGCCACAAATTAACCCTGACTAATGCCCAGGCAGGTCGCCTCGCCGTAGAGCAAGTACGAGGCCCAGGATCACATGGGTGCCACTTCTGCCGATCAGCGGGTAGAAGATGTCCGTAAGATCGGCTAGTTGGCAGTCAGTAACTGTATTGCATCGTGTGCAATGAGTGTTTAATAAACGGCCATTATTATTGGACCTCTTTAATAAAGTGGTGGTTTTCCTGTGGGCATTGATAGCCGTGGGCACTTTTCTGGCCACCACTTCAGTGGGTGGGAAGGTGAGGGTTGGCGGCCTCGCTGGGTGGTGGTGACCATCGGTGAGTTGCAGCCTTCTAACTTGGCGTCTCTCTACAGGACAAGGTGAAGGCCGTGTTTGATAACCTAATCCAGTTGGAACATCTCAACATCGTGAAGTTTCACAAGTACTGGGCCGACGTGAAGGAGAACAGAGCGAGGGTGAGTCCTTGACACATCTCAGTGGGGGTCCTCTGCCACCGTGTACATGCACCCTAGAGTCCCGCCACGTCCTGTCGGCTCATTGGTTCCATTCAGTTGCTCTTTTGGTCTCTCTGGGCAGCTGGTTGATGACCGCGGTGGGCACCAGTACCGCTCTCGCAGAGCTTGTGATCCAGCCTTCCTAGACCCCCGATTGGTAGGGTTGCCACTAATGTTTCCGCAGTCACAGTGAGCCTTCTCCATGGCCCCCTCTCTCACCAGGGTCCGCTATATTGTCTCCCGTCACATCGCTCTCTGACAACCCTCTTATTATCTCACCCCGACAGGTGATTTTCATCACAGAATACATGTCTTCCGGGAGCCTCAAACAGTTCCTGAAGAAGACCAAGAAGAACCACAAGACTATGAATGAGAAGGTGAGGAAGTGCACCCGGCACCCTGTGGTGTGATGACGCCCCCTGCTGTCCTCTATGTCCCTCCTCATGACTTGTACTTGTGTCCACAGGCCTGGAAGAGATGGTGCACGCAGATCCTGTCTGCGCTCAGGTGAGTGCGGTGCCCCGATGATGGTGATGGTAGCTTACCGTCAGGCTTATTGTCCCTTAGTTGTTGTCAGGAGGGTCCTGAGGAGATCTACGGGATCAGCGGTGATCGGCAGGGTCTCCACGCCCCTTTAGTGTTGTATAGACCAACATACCAGGGGTTGGTTACCAGTCTATAGTGGTCAGGACCTACCAAAAATGCTCCAAGAAATGACACCTAGTGGCTGGTGACAGTCATGGCCATCCGTTTGAGGTGTGGGACGCCTCTCTGGTCCGATCCCCCAGAAGAGCGACTGTAGGACTATTACTGATGACTCCCTGCCGGTGATGATAGAAAGGTATCAAATCACAGATTACTGTCTGTGGGGGGCGGCAAACCAATCAGAGTGGCCATGTGACCCCTGTCCACCACCGAAAGTGCCTACAACGGGCGTCAGAACTGTGGCAATGGAAGAAGACGGCCTGGTCTGATGAATCGCGTGTTACATCATGTGGGTGGCCTACTTGGGGGGAAGATGGAACCTGGATGGGGAGAGGTCAAGCCGGTGGTGTGACGGACAGTGGTGTAGTACTGGGGTCCTGGCATGTGGACGGCTGGGTGCGTCTCTTACCTGGGGGAGATGGCACCAGGATGAGAAGAGGACAAGCCGGTGGTGTGATGGACAGTGTAGTACTGGGTACTGGAATCATATCGACGTCCGGGTGCATCTCTTACCTGGGGAAGATGGCACCAGGATGAGAAGACAAGCCGGTGGTGTGATGGACAGTGTAATACTGGGTACTGGCATCATGTGGACAGTCGGGTGCATCTCTTACCTGTGGGTGATGGCACTAGGATGGGAAGACAAGCCGGTGGTGTGATGGACAGTGTAGTACTGAGGTCCTGGCATCATGTGGACGGCCGGGTGCATCTCTTACCTGGGGGTAATGGCACCAGGATGGGAAAAAGACAAGCCGGTGGTGTGACGGACAGTGTAATACTTGGTGCCTGGGTCCTGGCATCATGTGGATGTGACATGTTCCACCTACCTAACTGAACAGATAAGTCCCCCCCTCCTTCATCGGGATTCCCTAATGGCAGCGCCCTCAGCAGGATTATGCAGGAACTGCTCAGGAACAGGATGGAGAGATGGTGATGACTTCTCCCAGATCTCATCCGAGGATGTGCTGCTGATACCCCAGGACCCCTCAGAGGCTCATACAATATTAGGAGGGGGGTTAGCATTCCGCTGATGGGTGTAGATGGTCATCTGTCTGGGTTGCAGTTCTCAGGTCTCTGTCTCTCTCTTCCTCACAGTTACCTCCACTCTTGTGACCCTCCGATCATCCACGGGAACCTGACCTGTGACACCATTTTTATTCAACACAATGGACTCATCAAGATTGGCTCCGGTAAGGCTCCGCACCCGCCGTCTCTCTGGTGTCTGGCTGCCAGGCATTAATAACGTGACCACTGTGCCGCGGCCTGGCATTAACAGCACCTCTGTGATCATGGATGGGTGAAGCTGCAGTGTAGGGCTTCCAGGACACAACCACCCTCTCTACATCTGCCAGTGTGTGCTGCTGTCCCGGGGAGCATGGTGTGTGGGCACATCTGTGGGTGAATGCCAGCGTCTTCAGATAATGGAGAAGACCACGTGTCGCCCTCCAATAAATGTGCATACTGATTGCGGTTGGGGAAAATAGACGGCTGCCACTATGCTGGATGCTGTTCCTGGCCTCTTATTGTACAGTGTGTAATATATATATATATAATGTAGGTCACTTGCTGAAAAGGTTAATGCAACCTCAGAGAGAGATCATCCGACTGTGCCACATTGTTTACAATATGGCATAGAGCATGCCCACAACACTCTCCCATAGAAGTCACTAAGTGATGGAGATGGCTTACCTCTTCCTTATACAAGTCACAGAGCATGCCCACAACACTCTCCCATAGAAGTCACTAGGTGATGGAGATGGCTTACCTCTTCCTTATACAAGTCACAGAGCATGCCCACAACACTCTCCCATAGAAGTCACTAGGTGATGGAGATGGCTTACCTCTTCCTTATACAAGTCACAGAGTATGCCCACAACACTCTCCCATAGAAGTCACTAGGTGATGGAGATGGCTTACCTCTTCCTTATACAAGTCACAGAGCATGCCCACAACACTCTCCCATAGAAGTCACTAGGTGATGGAGATGGCTTACCTCTTCCTTATACAAGTCACAGAGTATGCCCACAACACTCTCCCATAGAAGTCACTAGGTGATGGAGATGGCTTACCTCTTCCTTATACAAGTCACAGAGCATGCCCACAACACTCTCCCATAGAAGTCACTAGGTGATGGAGATGGCTTACCTCATCCTTATACAAGTGGCAGAGCATGCCCACAACACTCTCCCATAGAAGTCACTAGGTGATGGAGATGGCTTACCTCTTCCTTATACAAGTCACAGAGCATGCCCACAACACTCTCCCATAGAAGTCACTAGGTGATGGAGATGGCTTACCTCTTCCTTATACAATTCACAGAGCCTGCCCACAACACTCTCCCATAGAAGTCACTAGGTGATGGAGATGGCTCACCTCTTCCTTATACAAGTCACAGAGTATGCCCACAACACTCTCCCATAGAAGTCACTAGGTGATGGAGATGGCTTACCTCTTCCTTATACAATTCACAGAGCCTGCCCACAACACTCTCCCATAGAAGTCACTATGTGATGGAGATGGCTTACCTCTTCCTTATACAAGTCACATAGTATGCCCACAACACTCTCCCATAGAAGTCACTAGGTGATGGAGATGGCTTCCCTCTTCCTTATACAAGTCACAGAGTATGCCCACAACACTCTCCCATAGAAGTCACTAGGTGATGGAGATGGCTTACCTCTTCCTTATACAAGTCGGTGCATGCCCACAACACTCTCCCATAGAAGTCACTAGGTGATGGAGATGGCTTACCTCATCCTTATACAATTCACAGAGCATGCCCACAACACTCTCCCATAGAAGTCACTAGTTGATGGAGATGGCTTACCTCTTCATTATACAAGTCACAGAGCATGCCCACAACACTCTCCCATAGAAGTCACTAGGTGATGGAGATGGCTTACCTCTTCCTTATACAAGTCACAGAGCATGCCCACAACACTCTCCCATAGAAGTATATAGGTGATGGATAAGGGGTTCATCACCTCCCCTTCCCTGTACAAGTCGGAGCATGCCCACAACACTCTCTCAAGTCACTTGATGGATGGGAACAGCTCTCCTCCTCCCCTTCCCTGCACATGTCACACGGCAGCTAACTACTTTTGCAAAATTGTGGAAGCAGCAGAAAGTTGCAAATTGTAGCACAAATGTGATTTACAGTGAAATTTGCAACTTTGATGCCAAAACAAAGCGTCCCATTCAGATTGATGAGTTGTCTTCAGACTGAGGTTTCTCCTCTCTTGGACTGCATGTTGAGGCCTCGGAGCAGCAGCTCCAGCGAGGTGGCGGCCGCACCCCCTCCCCAAAATAGAGTTGTGTTTCCATATTTAAAATCTAGATGATAAATTCCCGTTAAGCTTGGCCCTTCCCAGAGCGTTCCCATTAAAGGGATCCTGACACCAGGCGCAGCTTGGCCCCTCCCAGAGCGTTCCCATTAAAGGGATCCTGACACCAGGCGCAGCTTGGCCCCTCCCAGAGCGTTCCCATTAAAGGGATCCTGACACCAGGCGCAGCTTGGCCCTTCCCAGAGCGCTCCCATTAAAGGGATCCTGACACCGCCGCATGCACCCGGGGCCGGGAAGCCGCCCGTCTCCTCTGTTTTATTCTTTAACACTTTATTTCAGAAAAAACACACTTTAAAGTTTAACTTGAAACGGAGCTCAGCGTCTTCTCCCCGCCCACAGCATGCAGTGACCACTTCTCCCCTTGTGTGTGGGCAGAGAGCTGTCTCACTCTGCATGCTGTAAGCAAGGAGAAGCCAGAATGGCCCGCCTCTGTGACGCTGAGCTCCATTTTCCCAGGACTGAGGCCGGAACTGGTGTGCGCAGGTGGAGTAGCCCCTGGACTAGGGTGTGTGCGCAGGTGGAGTAGCCCCTGGACTAGGGTGTGTGCGCGGGTGGAGTAGCCCCTGGACTAGGGTGTGTGCGCGGGTGGAGTAGCCCCTGGACTAGGGTGTGTGCGCGGGTGGAGTAGCCCCTGGACTAGGGTGTGTGCGCGGGTGGAGTAGCCCCTGGACTAGGGTGTGTGCGCGGGTGGAGTAGCCCCTGGACTAGGGTGTGTGCGCGCGGGTGGAGTAGCCCCTGGACTAGGGTGTGTGCGCGCGGGTGGAGTAGCCCCCGGACTAGGGTGTGTGCCGCGGGTGGAGTAGCCCCCGGACTAGGGTGTGTGCCGCGGGTGGAGTAGCCCCCGGACTAGGGTGTGTGCCGCGGGTGGAGTAGCCCCCGGACTAGGGTGTGTGCCGCGGGTGGAGTAGCCCCCGGACTAGGGTGTGTGCCGCGGGTGGAGTAGCCCCCGGACTAGGGTGTGTGCCGCGGGTGGAGTAGCCCCCGGACTAGGGTGTGTGCCGCGGGTGGAGTAGCCCCCGGACTAGGGTGTGTGCCGCGGGTGGAGTAGCCCCCGGACTAGGGTGTGTGCCGCGAGTGGAGTAGCCCCCGGACTAGGGTGTGTGCCGCGGGTGGAGTAGCCCCCGGACTAGGGTGTGTGCCGCGGGTGGAGTAGCCCCCGGACTAGGGTGTGTGCCGCGGGTGGAGTAGCCCCCGGACTAGGGTGTGTGCCGCGGGTGGAGTAGCCCCCGGACTAGGGTGTGTGCCGCGGGTGGAGTAGCCCCCGGACTAGGGTGTGTGCCGCGGGTGGAGTAGCCCCCGGACTAGGGTGTGTGCCGCGGGTGGAGTAGCCCCCGGACTAGGGTGTGTGCCGCGGGTGGAGTAGCCCCCGGACTAGGGTGTGTGCCGCGGGTGGAGTAGCCCCCGGACTAGGGTGTGTGCCGCGGGTGGAGTAGCCCCCGGACTAGGGTGTGTGCCGCGGGTGGAGTAGCCCCCGGACTAGGGTGTGTGCCGCGGGTGGAGTAGCCCCCGGACTAGGGTGTGTGCCGCGGGTGGAGTAGCCCCCGGACTAGGGTGTGTGCCGCGGGTGGAGTAGCCCCCGGACTAGGGTGTGTGCCGCGGGTGGAGTAGCCCCCGGACTAGGGTGTGTGCCGCGGGTGGAGTAGCCCCCGGACTAGGGTGTGTGCCGCGGGTGGAGTAGCCCCCGGACTAGGGTGTGTGCCGCGGGTGGAGTAGCCCCCGGACTAGGCTGTGTGCCGCGGGTGGAGTAGCCCCCCCGGCCTAGGGTGTGTGCCGCGGGTGGAGTAGCCCCCCCGGCCTAGGGTGTGTGCCGCGGGTGGAGTAGCCCCCGGACTAGGGTGTGTGCCGCGGGTGGAGTAGCCCCCGGACTAGGGTGTGTGCCGCGGGTGGAGTAGCCCCCGGCCTAGGGTGTGTGCCGCGGGTGGAGTAGCCCCCCCGGCCTAGGGTGTGTGCCGCGGGTGGAGTAGCCCCCCCGGCCTAGGGTGTGTGCCGCGGGTGGAGTAGCCCCCCCGGCCTAGGGTGTGTGCCGCGGGTGGAGTAGCCCCCCCCGGCCTCGGGGGTGTGCCGCGGGTGGAGTAGCCCCCCCGGCCTCGGGGGTGTGCCGCGGGTGGAGTAGCCCCCCCGGCCTAGGGTGTGTGCCGCGGGTGGAGTAGCCCCCCCGGCCTAGGGTGTGTGCCGCGGGTGGAGTAGCCCCCCCGGCCTAGGGTGTGTGCCGCGGGTGGAGTAGCCCCCGGCCTAGGGTGTGTGCCGCGGGTGGAGTAGCCCCCGGACTAGGGTGTGTGCCGCGGGTGGAGTAGCCCCCGGACTAGGGTGTGTGCCGCGGGTGGAGTAGCCCCCGGACTAGGGTGTGTGCCGCGGGTGGAGTAGCCCCCGGACTAGGGTGTGTGCCGCGGGTGGAGTAGCCCCCGGACTAGGGTGTGTGCCGCGGGTGGAGTAGCCCCCGGACTAGGGTGTGTGCCGCGGGTGGAGTAGCCCCCGGACTAGGGTGTGTGCCGCGGGTGGAGTAGCCCCCGGACTAGGGTGTGTGCCGCGGGTGGAGTAGCCCCCGGACTAGGGTGTGTGCCGCGGGTGGAGTAGCCCCCGGACTAGGGTGTGTGCCGCGGGTGGAGTAGCCCCCGGACTAGGGTGTGTGCCGCGGGTGGAGTAGCCCCCGGACTAGGGTGTGTGCCGCGGGTGGAGTAGCCCCCGGACTAGGGTGTGTGCCGCGGGTGGAGTAGCCCCCGGACTAGGGTGTGTGCCGCGGGTGGAGTAGCCCCCGGACTAGGGTGTGTGCCGCGGGTGGAGTAGCCCCCGGACTAGGGTGTGTGCCGCGGGTGGAGTAGCCCCCCCGGCCTAGGGTGTGTGCCGCGGGTGGAGTAGCCCCCCCGGCCTAGGGTGTGTGCCGCGGGTGGAGTAGCCCCCGGCCTAGGGTGTGTGCCGCGGGTGGAGTAGCCCCCGGACTAGGGTGTGTGCCGCGGGTGGAGTAGCCCCCCCGGCCTAGGGTGTGTGCCGCGGGTGGAGTAGCCCCCCCGGCCTCGGGGGTGTGCCGCGGGTGGAGTAGCCCCCCCGGCCTCGGGGGTGTGCCGCGGTGGAGTAGCCCCCCCGGCCTCGGGGGTGTGCCGCGGGTGGAGTAGCCCCCCCGGCCTCGGGGGTGGGCCGCGGGTGGAGTAGCCCCCCCGGCCTCGGGGGTGGGCCGCGGGTGGAGTAGCCCCCCCGGCCTCGGGGGTGGGCCGCGGGTGGAGTAGCCCCCCCGGCCTCGGGGGTGGGCCGCGGGTGGAGTAGCCCCCCCGGCCTCGGGGGTGGGCCGCGGGTGGAGTAGCCCCCCCGGCCTCGGGGGTGGGCCGCGGGTGGAGTAGCCCCCCCGGCCTCGGGGGTGGGCCGCGGGTGGAGTAGCCCCCCCGGCCTCGGGGGTGGGCCGCGGGTGGAGTAGCCCCCCCGGCCTCGGGGGTGGGCCGCGGGTGGAGTAGCCCCCCCGGCCTCGGGGGTGGGCCGCGGGTGGAGTAGCCCCCCCGGCCTCGGGGGTGGGCCGCGGGTGGAGTAGCCCCCCCGGCCTCGGGGGTGGGCCGCGGGTGGAGTAGCCCCCCCGGCCTCGGGGGTGGGCCGCGGGTGGAGTAGCCCCCCCGGCCTCGGGGGTGGGCCGCGGGTGGAGTAGCCCCCCCGGCCTCGGGGGTGGGCCGCGGGTGGAGTAGCCCCCCCGGCCTCGGGGGTGGGCCGCGGGTGGAGTAGCCCCCCCGGCCTCGGGGGTGGGCCGCGGGTGGAGTAGCCCCCCCGGCCTCGGGGGTGGGCCGCGGGTGGAGTAGCCCCCCGGCCTCGGGGGTGGGCCGCGGGTGGAGTAGCCCCCCGGCCTAATGCTGGAGTGGCTTGATTGCTGGTGGAGTAGCCCCCGGACTAGGGTGTGTGTGCTGGTGGAGTAGCCCCCGGACTAGGGTGTGTGTGCTGGTGGAGTGATTCTGAGGACGAATGCTGGAGTGGCTTGTGTGCTGTTAGAGTAGCCCCCGGGCCGTATGTATGTGTGTGTGTGTGTGTGTGTGTGTGTGTGTGTACCCCGGCGGCGTAGCCCCCTGGCCAGGTGTGTGCAGGTGGAGCGATCCCCGGGACTGACGCTGCATGTACCACCACTTGTATTATATGACGTGCTCCCTCCACTCCCAGCCGTTCCATCCACTCATTGACTGTCTCGTTTTATCTCCTGCTTCGGCCGCTCTGTTTCCACACCAGTCTTTCATAGGATATTTGCTAATGGTGAGACCACTCTTCAGCTCCTGTGATGTTTCTGTCGTTGCATTGTATCTGTGTTCCGCTCGTAGCACTCGCCCATGTAACACGCATTATGGGACATTTCCATTTCCCCTTTGCCCTGCCTGGTTACATGGGTGATTGCAGCTCTGGGGTCAGTGGGTTCTGCTTGTACGAGGCCGCCTATCCCTTCCCTCTCGCCTGGCTTTGCAGATCAGGAGCTCGTCAGCAGGGCTTCCACCAGTTTAACTGCTGATTCTCGTAGCTCCATAGCATGTAGGAGCCCCTCCCCCATGTGTGCATGTCCCCGCCCCCTATAGATGGCTTCTCTTTAACCCTTTCTCATCTCCATTGCATTTTCACCCTCCTGCTGTAAGGGGACAGGGTGGGTCTCAGGCTCACCCTCAGCTGCTTGCTTATTGATGCTCTGCTGGGTTGGGGGGTGGGCGGGCTCACACTCGGGTAATGGTAGTAGCGTCATGGCTGCACATTGCAGTGAATGGCGCCTGGACCGCCGCGTGCCGATATTACTGGTGGTCATTCCCAACTTTTCTGTGTAGCTAATAAAATAGACTTTTACTACCTGGAAACCATCAACAAGCTGCTGAGTGTTGGCATGACTGCCCAACAACTTCAAGGCACCATTGGGCATGGAATGCACAGCTTGCTGATGGTTTCTGGGTAGCAGCAGATACAACATCCTATGCAGAAGACCGTTAATGGTCCTGAAGGTGGCGCTTTACGGGTACACTCCGCAACAACACCAAGAAGGAAAAGTCCTGGAATTATGGAAGTCGCAGGATCGGCAGACATGTTAATGATATGCAAATGATGACATTTGGAAACAAAATAATCAAAACTTCTCGATTTATTGGCGTGCGATCAATGAGGTTATCACCAGGCGAGGAACCATCTGTTGGACACGCAGATCATCAAGATGCTGACGGCTCCCTTTGTAGTTGCCAACCAATGAGGTCCCAGATGCTGGACAAGTCTGGGGATGCTGCAGTCTGTGGAGCACCTTTAGGCCCCGCAGGCTACACAATGGCACCAGCAACATGTCACCTGGCATTGCAGTGTTGAAGAACAACTCCTGGGACACGTTGGAGAAATGGTACTACCGCTGGTTCCACCACCAAATCATCATAAAGCTGAACTGTTAGAGTACCTGGAGTGAAGACTAGAGGGGCCCGACTACCCTACATCATACCACCCATGAGTAGGACTGCGCCCTCCGTGCCACCTTGCTCTGCAGCATGATAGTCGTGGCGGCTTTAGGTCAGTGGAACCTCAATCGCTGGGTATCTGGCTCGTAGCCCAATGTTGTGCAAGCACCAACTGATGGTTTGCTAGGACACGGACGCTCCACGCTGGGAATGATCACCACGCGCCATTCTTCGAATCTGGCGATTGCTGCTTGTTCTTCTTCCATCCGCTGGGACACGCAGTGTGGGACGTCTTGCCCTACGCACGGACGGATATGGAGTTCTACAAATGTTGCTCACGGGCCCGTCAACAGGTGGCATCGCGCCATCACACGGCGAAACTTCATCCGATTTTTGAGGTTTTTACGTGACTGAAAACATTTGCCTTCCATCCAGCTTTGATACCGTTAAAGCTCCTCCCACATGCCACAGATTGGCGCTAGGTGCTTAAAAATGTGATAATGCCTCAGCGACACTTTCTGCTTCCTTGCTTTGCATAACCTTACGGTTCGTCCTTCTTGGTGTAATGTCATTGTTGAGGAGTGTAGTATATCGCTGTCCTGTAGGCTGAACGCTGGGGCCACCGATCATGTAATGACCTCCGCATAGTGTACAACCACCTCTTTGACCCCGCCAGATGTGGCAGCCATCTTGTTTTTGAACATGTATTCCAGTATGACCGCTGTTAGAAGTGTTTGGGCCCATTGAATTTGTCTGTTGTGGGTTGGGACTCTCGTGTCCTCGTGGCACGATGTGGTGGTCGGTGTTGTAGTTGGTAGCCTGTGATTTAGCTGCTCTTAGATGTTTTCTGTCTGCAGTGACCTGACTAGTTCTGTTTAGTTGTATTTGGAAGGTGGGGGGCGACTTATGACTAAATCTGTGCTTACGGAGAAGTCTGTATAGGAGATGACATTGTGACATTCCCAACTTTGCCATTGATCCTCATCCTTTAACGTTGTGATAGCAGCACCCTGTGTCTTGGAAATGGGCCTGGACACCCTGGTTGTCTTGGTCCTGATGGGCGGTCTTGTCTGGTCATTGGCTCTGACCTACATAAAGAATCGATTCTCAGACACATCCGGGTCGTCCGGTCCTAAACGGTGACCTAGAACGGCTCTAAGTTTCTGCTTACTTCTCCCTCACGTCTGCCATCAGATATTGTAATATTACAAGGCCCGAAGGATGAAGGGTAGAGATCACCTCCTATCACCATTCTCTGCCCACTAACCTCCCGCTGTGGTTTCTACTGCGGATCTGGTGGGACGAGCCTTGTGCTCTGTACTACTTGGCTTACTGGGTGAAGTTTATGGTCAGCAGTAACAGATGACCTGCTTACGACTTTACTATTAGTATCTTGTGTCTTTCTCCAAGACTTTATCCCTGACCAGAGATAAGCGCACTCTGTTGGGCATGCTGGATAGTGGAGATCTCTGCGGATAGTGGTCACCACACTGTTACTCAATTTACTATTTTTTTTTCTTTTTTACACTTAATCTGGTATCCTTGTGTCCCCATCATTCTGCACTCAGGACCCCATAATGACAGTGATAACAGAACCGGAGAAATCTTTGTAAATGTCTCAAAATGTAAAACTCCCACCTTGTAGTGCCCTGAGTATTCCCACCCTGTACTCAGTATTAGTCGGAGCCCCTCTGGCAGTGATTCCAGCCTCCAGTCTTCTTGATGATGCCACAAGGTTTGCACTCCTGGATTTAGGAATTTTCTGCCTTCTGTCAGGTTCATTGGGGGATGTCGGTGGACAGACATTGTCAGGTCTCTCCAGAGATGTCCCATTGGGTTCAGGGCTCTGGCCAGGCCACTCAAGGACATTCAGAGTTGGTCTTGGCTGGTGTCTTAGGGTCATTGTCTTTTTGGAAAGTGACCCTTCTGCCCGGTCTGAGGTCCCTTGTGCTCTGCATCAGGTTGTCATCATCTCTGTACTTTGCTCTATTCAGCTTTCCACCCACCTTGACCAGTCTTCCCTCCCCCAGCATGATGCTCCACCACCAGGCTTCACTGTAGGGATGTTATTGGGCAGGTGATGAGCGGTGCCTGGCTTCCATCCACTCTGGTCACCTCTCTTAAGACCATTCTCCCCCTTAGTTTGGTGGGTCGGCAGCTCTAGGGAGAGTCCTGGTTCTTGGTCTTCCATGTAAGTATTATGGGGTCCGCTGGGTTCTTGGTCATCTCTTACAAGACCATTTTCCCCTTAGTTTGGGGGGCATGTGGCTCTAGGAAGTGTCCTGGTTCTTCTTCCATGTAAGTGTTATGGAGGCCATTGGGTTGTTGGTCACCTCTCTTACAAGACCCTTCTCCCCTTAGTTTTGGGGTTCAGCTGCTCTAGGAAGAGTCCTGGTTGTTCTTCCCTGTAAGTATTATGAGGGCCACTGGACTCTTTGTCTCCTCTCTTACAAGACCCTTCTCCCCCTTAGTTTTGGGGGGCGGTGGCTCTAGGAAGAGTCCTGGTTGTTCTTCCATGTAAGTATTATGGGGGCCGCTGGGCTCTTGGTCACCTCTCTTACAAGACCCTTCTCAACTTTAGTTTGGGGGGTTGGCGGCTCTAGGAAGAGTCCTGGTGGTTCTTCCATGTAAGTATTACAGGAGCCGCTGGGTTCTTGGGGACTTTCAGGGCAGCAGAAATGTTTTTGTAGCTGCTTCCAGATCTGCGCCTCCACACAATCCTGTGTCTGAGCTCTACAGGCAGGTCTGTCCTCCTCCTTGGTTTTAGCTCTGTTATGCATTGTGAGCGGTGAGACCTTATATAGACGAGGGGATCTTTTATGTCCCATCAGATGAATTTCCTCCAGGTCACTCCAACCAAGGTGCAGAAACATCTCAGAGATGATCCAGAGAAACTGGAAGCCCCAGAACTGACAGTCATACCAAAGGGGTGTGAATACTTATGTCACTGCAAAATGGGAGTGTTTTTTTTTTCTTTTCATTTTTTAAAAATGTACAAAGATTTCTCCGGTTCTGTTATTTTGTCATTATGGGGTACTTGGTGCAGAATGATGGGGAACACAAGGCCATGACATAACATGTAAGGCAGTGAGAGGGGCTGAAGACTTTGCGGACCACCTGTATGTGTTCACTTGACTTCAGTGACCATCCAAGGCTCCAGTGTGTCATTGATCACACAAGGTCCAATCCCAACCATGATGGCTACAAATGGTCTACACATGACTTTCTTGATCGTGTGGGGCTTCACATGTGACCGATGGAGGTATAATGACCACACAGCTAAGGTGCGCCACTGTCCGGGTACGCTACTGTTGACATACGCCCTGCTGCGGGGACGGTGTTTATAGATGGGCTGTAGGACTTCTTTCTGGTTGCTGTGGGGAGTTTGTGGTCCGGCGTTGTGTGTCGTCTCCTCCAGGTTCTCGCTGGACTATAGATGACGTCACTTACTGTATGTAAGCTGACGATTGTGAGTCGTATGTGAGCAGCTCTGTTCTTCTCTCCAGTGGCCCCGGATACCATCAACAACCACGTGAAGACGTGTCGAGAGGAGCAGAAGAACTTGCACTTCTTTGCACCTGAATACGGAGGTAAACGCCAGTTGGTCCAGCACAGTCATGTGCTGTGTGGAGCGCCCTGGAGGTGTTGTGTTCCACCCTTTTATCCGTCCACGTCCTGACTAATGCGGATTCTATTACAGAAGTGACGAATGTGACCACCGCTGTGGACATCTACTCTTTCGGGATGTGTGCCTTGGAGGTGAGATGACGGCAGGGCGCTCGCTCATACTTTGTACATTCACAGGACGCCCGGAGACAATGTAGTGGTGTAATCGCTCACCATCCAGAGTCATGCGAGTGCCTGAAGGCGTTGGCGTCCTGAGGGATGTTTCAGAGCAGTCGCTGCTGTCGTCGTTTCCATTACGTGAAAATCGCTCATAATGTAGAAATAATCTCAAGCGCAGCTGTAATATCCACAACTTCTGCCCTTGCCTACAACTGTGGCCCTTGTCCCTACAGATGGCGGTTCTAGAGATTCAGGGGAATGGAGAATCATCGTATGTCCCCCAGGAAGCTATAAACAACGCGATTCAGTTTCTGGAAGACCCTCTGCAGAGAGTGAGTGTCCTCGTGAGCCCCCCCGGGCTGTCAAATCTGAGACTCTCTGTCTGGCTGTGTCCTCACCTGCTTGTGTCTTTATGACAGGAGTTCATCCAGACATGTCTGGAGTTGGACCCCAGTAAACGTCCCACCGCCCGGGAGCTGCTCTTCGACCCGGCTTTGTTTGAGGTGCCGTTCCTGAAGTTGCTGGCGGCTCACTGCATTGTGGCTCATCAGCGTGAGTATTCTCCACCTGGTCAGTGATGCTCCCCTCCTCCTCTATCCCCATGGGGCTCGCCTCCCACTCCGTCTCTTCTGGCCCAGTGGTGCTCCCCTTCCACTCCTTCTTCTCTTCTGGCCCCGTCGCGCTCCCCTCCCACTCCTTCTTCTCTTCTGGCCCCGTCGCGCTCCCCTCCCACTCCTTCTTCTCTTCTGGCCCCGTCGCGCTCCCCTCCCACTCCTTCTTCTCTTCTGGCCCCGTCGCGCTCCCCTCCCACTCCTTCTTCTCTTCTGGCCCCGTCGCGCTCCCCTCCCACTCCTTCTTCTCTTCTGGCCCCGTCGCGCTCCCCTCCCACTCCTTCTTCTCTTCTGGCCCCGTCGCGCTCCCCTCCCACTCCTTCTTCTCTTCTGGCCCCGTCGCGCTCCCCTCCCACTCCTTCTTCTCTTCTGGCCCCGTCGCGCTCCCCTCCCACTCCTTCTTCTCTTCTGGCCCCGTCGCGCTCCCCTCCCACTCCTTCTTCTCTTCTGGCCCCGTCGCGCTCCCCTCCCACTCCTTCTTCTCTTCTGGCCCCGTCGCGCTCCCCTCCCACTCCTTCTTCTCTTCTGGCCCCGTCGCGCTCCCCTCCCACTCCTTCTTCTCTTCTGGCCCCGTCGCGCTCCCCTCCCACTCCTTCTTCTCTTCTGGCCCCGTCGCGCTCCCCTCCCACTCCTTCTTCTCTTCTGGCCCCGTCGCGCTCCCCTCCCACTCCTTCTTCTCTTCTCGCCCCGCCGCTCTCCCCTCCCACTCCTTCTTCTCTTCTCGCCCCGCCGCGCTCCCCTCCCACTCCTTCTTCTCTTCTCGCCCCGCCGCGCTCCCCTCCCACTCCTTCTTCTCTTCTCGCCCCGCCGCGCTCCCCTCCCACTCCTTCTTCTCTTCTCGCCCCGCCGCGCTCCCCTCCCACTCCTTCTTCTCTTCTCGCCCCGCCGCGCTCCCCTCCCACTCCTTCTTCTCTTCTCGCCCCGCCGCGCTCCCCTCCCACTCCTTCTTCTCTTCTCGCCCCGCCGCGCTCCCCTCCCACTCCTTCTTCTCTTCTCGCCCCGCCGCGCTCCCCTCCCACTCCTTCTTCTCTTCTCGCCCCGCCGCGCTCCCCTCCCACTCCTTCTTCTCTTCTCGCCCCGCCGCGCTCCCCTCCCACTCCTTCTTCTCTTCTCGCCCCGCCGCGCTCCCCTCCCACTCCTTCTTCTCTTCTCGCCCCGCCGCGCTCCCCTCCCACTCCTTCTTCTCTTCTCGCCCCGCCGCGCTCCCCTCCCACTCCTTCTTCTCTTCTCGCCCCGCCGCGCTCCCCTCCCACTCCTTCTTCTCTTCTCGCCCCGCCGCGCTCCCCTCCCACTCCTTCTTCTCTTCTCGCCCCGCCGCGCTCCCCTCCCACTCCTTCTTCTCTTCTCGCCCCGCCGCGCTCCCCTCCCACTCCTTCTTCTCTTCTCGCCCCGCCGCGCTCCCCTCCCACTCCTTCTTCTCTTCTCGCCCCGCCGCGCTCCCCTCCCACTCCTTCTTCTCTTCTCGCCCCGCCGCGCTCCCCTCCCACTCCTTCTTCTCTTCTCGCCCCGCCGCGCTCCCCTCCCACTCCTTCTTCTCTTCTCGCCCCGCCGCGCTCCCCTCCCACTCCTTCTTCTCTTCTCGCCCCGCCGCGCTCCCCTCCCACTCCTTCTTCTCTTCTCGCCCCGCCGCGCTCCCCTCCCACTCCTTCTTCTCTTCTCGCCCCGCCGCGCTCCCCTCCCACTCCTTCTTCTCTTCTCGCCCCGCCGCGCTCCCCTCCCACTCCTTCTTCTCTTCTCGCCCCGCCGCGCTCCCCTCCCACTCCTTCTTCTCTTCTCGCCCCGCCGCGCTCCCCTCCCACTCCTTCTTCTCTTCTCGCCCCGCCGCGCTCCCCTCCATCTCTCCCCTCCTCCTCTTCATCTGGCCCCGCCGCGCTCCCCTCCATCTCTCCCCTCCTCCTCTTCATCTGGCCCCGCCGCGCTCCCCTCCATCTCTCCCCTCCTCCTCTTCATCTGGCCCCGCCGCGCTCCCCTCCATCTCTCCCCTCCTCCTCTTCATCTGGCCCCGCCGCGCTCCCCTCCATCTCTCCCCTCCTCCTCTTCATCTGGCCCCGCCGCGCTCCCCTCCATCTCTCCCCTCCTCCTCTTCATCTGGCCCCGCGGCGCGCTCCCCTCCATCTCTCCCCTCCTCCTCTTCATCTGGCCCCGCGGCGCGCTCCCCTCCATCTCTCCCCTCCTCCTCTTCATCTGGCCCCGCGGCGCGCTCCCCTCCATCTCTCCCCTCCTCCTCTTCATCTGGCCCCGCGGCGCGCTCCCCTCCATCTCTCCCCTCCTCCTCTTCATCTGGCCCCGCGGCGCGCTCCCCTCCATCTCTCCCCTCCTCCTCTTCATCTGGCCCTGCAGCGCTTTCCCCTCCTAGTGTAAGTGTCTAAAGCTTCCTTCCCTCCTACAGATATGATCCCAGAAAACGCCTTAGAAGAAATGACTAAGAACCGCGACATGAACGCTATTTTGGCTGAGATCACCCACGCTGACCGGGCGGGCGTGCAGATGATGTGAGTATTGGTGGTCCTTGCATCAGCCTAGTGTCGGCAGCGGCCCGTCTGATGGTGTAATGTGTAACTTGCTTCTCTCAGGTTCTCGCAGTCCCCGGCTCTGGAGCTGGACAAGTTTCTAGAAGACGTCAGGTAATGTCCAGGAAGAACACGTTCATGTAGATTACTAAGGGCCCAGCGGGGTCCGGTCCGCGGGGGGAGGGTGGAAAAGTATATTATGTATAAGACAGTTGGCTGGGTGTTGTAGTGCATTACAGCGGGGGTGTCGTACACTGCAGGAGAAATGGGTGATATATTGCCTATAGAGCAGCCGCCTGGGTGTTGTAGTCCGTCAGTGTGGGAGGGCGGGAATGTGTACACTGTAGCAGTAGTGGAGGGTGCAGAACAGCCGGCTGGGTGTTGTAGTCCGTCACAGATTTATTTCCTGTCTGGTAGAAATGGCATTTACCCGCTGACCGCCTTTGGAATTCCTCGACCTCAGCAGCCACAACAGGAAGTGGTTAAATCCCCCGTCGTTCCTCCCTCTGTGAAGACCCCGACACCCGAACCCGCTGAGTTGGAGACACGGAAGGCGAGTTGTTCATAGAGTTTCACAGTTTTAGCCTGGTCAGCGCTCCGACCCGCAGAGCTGACACTCTGTTTGTGTGTTGTGCAGGTGGTTCAGATGCAGTGCAACATCGAGTCCGTGGATGAAGGAGCGAAGCACCACGTAAGACCCTCTTCTTCTCCGCTGTGGACTGCTGCGCTCTCTTCCCATGCTCGCCCTCCCTGGACTATCACTATTCTCACCACTACTGCAGTCTCCATAGTCTTTCTTTCTTCTGTCTCCTGCTGCCCTCATCCTCCGCTGCCCAGTCACCCCCAGCTGCCCACCCAGTCACTCCTAGCTGCCTGCTTGCCCCTCGCTGACGTCTCGTTTTACCCTTTAGGTGACGTTATTGCTGAAGCTGGAGGACAAGCTGAACAGACACCTAAGCTGTGATGTGTTACCCAGTGAGTATCTGGAGGAGGGCACGGTGACTGGTCTTACGGGGGCGCCGCTCCTCATGCTTTCACCTCTCTCTGTAGATGAGAACATCCCGGACCTGGCGATGGAGCTAGTGCAGCTGGGCTTTGTCAGTGAGGTGAGGACGTGTGTAGATGGAGTCATGGCAGAGCGGCATAACCCTCCCACTGCTAATCTTCTCTTCGCCTTTCAGGCCGACCAGAACCGACTCACCTGTTTACTCGAAGAGGCTTTCAATAAGTTCTTCTTTGCCCGGAATGGAAACATGATGGCGGTTACAGTGTCGTCATAGCAATTAGCAGCATCGGCAGGCTGGACCATTACCCACACCGCTCTGCAGATGGACGGCCATCCTCTGTCTACAATTCCGCTTCCCTGCAGGATGCAGGAAGATGCCTCACCCGACTCGATCAGAAGGAACTCAAGATGGCAGCATGCTGGCTGCAGTCTCGGGACTGACTTAGCCAGGCGCCAGCATGACTGCAGACTACTGGCTCTTCCGACTGGAGGCAGAGCTCAATGGTGGTCTGACTGCAGCGTTGCGGCCAGAAATCCAGGTTCACTGCAGCCTTTGTGCAGCTCCGGGACAATCTTGGCAGATGGCAACTCGACTCTGGTTTCTGAGCTGTGCCGGCTGGATGCCATGGTCAAAAGCATGACTGACGACCCTGACCTGTCCGGGCCAGACATTGAGGTCAATAGTAGTAGCATGACTGACGACTCTGGGCTATCCGGTCATGGCTGGACATTGGGGTCAATAGTAATAACAGGACCAAGGTCTCTTACCTGTCCTGGCTGGTCATTGGAGTCAATAGTAGTAGCATGACTGACGACTGTCTTGGCTGGAGGCGGGTTGAGAGTAGCATGACTGCAATCTCTGTGGTTGACACGGCAGGACATTCATGGTTTACACAGAAGTAATGTCCTGTTGTACACAATGGCGTTCCCTTGTGGATTTTGGGTGGAGGTGTTGCGAGTACGCAGTGAATGCTGGTGAGTTTATGACTCCGGAGGGTTCTCTGCCATCTTGTCTGTGGGTGATGGGACAATCATATCTTGCTGTGTCGGGGAAGCATCGCCCAGTGGAGGAGGGGGCCACGGCTTCCTGACGGTTCATGCTTCTCATCCAGCGGCGGAGTAGCTGTCACTGGATGATGCTTCCTGTCTAGTGTTTACAGCTGAGACCTGTCCGGCTTTGCGCTGTTGTCTAGTATCGCTGGTGAATGGCTGATAAAGTCTTCGCTAGTCATCGTTCTGAACAAAGTGCTGAAATATTGGGGTCCCGGAGCGACTGTCGGCCGTTCAGGAAGGTTGTGGTTGTGCGGCCCAAAAGCTGCCGGCTGTGTGTTTGGCCTGGACCTCGTAGCGGAGAATGCGGCCTTTTCTTTGTTCTGTCAGGCGGTTGTCGTCTCGGGTTGGACATTTTGGCTAAATGAGCGCCGGTCCGGGCGACTGTAAGAAGGGCACACGAGAGCCGTTACCTGATCTGTATTAACTGCTTCCGTGCTGGATCCTAGGTTAGCCGAGCGGGGAGGTTGGAGACGGCGCTCTGTAGCTTTGCACACTATGAACCTAACCCGTATTTCTGTGATGTCATTTTTATTTGTAACTAATAACTTTTTAGTTTGTTTTTTTTCCCCCTCTTTCCTGTAAATAAACTTGGAAGTTTGTTGTATTTAACTGCAGCGTCTTCTAAAGATGAACATTGGATGATGGGAGGGAGGGTGCCCGGGGGGGGGGGGGGGGGGGGGGGGGAGGGTGGGTGGCGAAGGCACTGGGTACATGTAAAACACATAAGAGCGCAGCACGTAGAATATCACTGGGGTAACCAAGCGCACAGCAGTAATATACTAACCTCGATAGTGTGGGGCCGAGAGACACAACACCCTATGGTGCCAGTCCATCTGTATCCTCTGGTCCACATAACATAGGCAATATCCGACATGCAGAGATGGACATCATCCCGGGCACTGCTGGCATAGGATAAAGCACGATGTGTGGGGCAGTAAATGCTGTCCTATGGCTCTGTAAAGCACAGCACGTTTCAGAGCTGGACGGGTGCCTTCATCAGGCGAACACAACAGACGGGGCGATCAAACATTTAACATGATCATGTTACTGCGATGGGGCTTGGAGCGGCGGACTGTAAGTGAGTGGAAGCAAGTATTGTGGATAAATCACAGTCCACCATCTTCCCATCAGATGGTGGCACTTGGGTGTGGCGGTTGTCTGGAGAGCGGTTTCTACACGACTGCATCGTCCGAACAGTGAGGTTTGGAGGAAGTTCTGATATGGTATGGGGGAAGGGGGAGCATTCGGCTGGGAATGACTAGGACCATGGGTTATATTGAAGTCTACCCCAACGCCAATGGGTACAGAGACCCTCCGAACAATGTGCCCTCCCCTGTGGTAATACTCTGGTACAGCTCCGTGTCTCCACCAACATGACGGAGCGCCATGTCATACGGCACGCAGTGTGGAGGAGCAGAACGTCTGCAGACTTCATTGGCCCAAAGTCCGGATCTCAATCCCATCGAGCGGGACGAACTAGACCGCCGTATCTGTGCGCCCAATACACCCATCATCCCTTTCATCACTATCTGAAGCTCCTCCAGGAATGGAGGCAAATCCCTCTACACATCTGCAGAGGAGAAAGAGAGGTACAGCAATGACTCACAAAGAACTGTGTAGTGAGCACACAGTCCTCTTGAATGGAGAAAAAGAAGTGCTGTTATGAAGAAGAAAAGGAGTGGTGGTGGTTGTGGGGATTCCCTACTGAAAGGAACAGAGGCCACTGTCTGCAGACCTGACACCTCACCAGAAGTGTGCTGTCTTCTAGGTGCACAGATCAAAGATGTGTCTGATAGGCTGTCAAGACTCTTCAGTCCTACAGAATATCCCCCATTCCTACTAATACATGTAGCGACAAATGACACTGCAAAAAAGGACCTTGCAACTCTCTGCAGAGACTTTGAAGACCTTGGAAAGAAGGTGAAGGAACCAGGAGCTCAGGTGGTCGTCTCATCCATCCTCCCAGTGGATGAACATGGAATAAGAAGATTCTAGAGCTGAACACATGGCTACGTTGATTGTGCCGTCCGCAAAGATTTGGATTCCTACACCATGGAGTGAACTACCTATATGATGGACTGCTTGCTAGAGATGGGTTGTACCTTAGACAGGTAAGAATATATTTGGTGGGCGCCTTGCTTCACTCATCAGGAGAGCTTTAAACTAAAGCAATATGGGAAGGGAAGTGAAAGGCAAAAATATACAGCTAATTATACATTTGAGAACCTCGCTATTAAAAGTGGAAAGAAAGAACAAAGACAAAACATTCAGAAGGAAAGTAGAGGAACAAGAGACCCCGATCACAAACTAACATGTTTCTACACAAATGCCCAGAGCTGGGAAATAAGGAGAATTGGAGCTCCGAACACAGGAAGAGAAATATGATGTCATCGGCATCACGGAAACTTGGTGGAATGATACACATGATTGGATACAAGGCTTGAAGGATACAACTTATTTATAAGAAACAGACCTAATAAAAGGGGAGGAGGTGTTGTGCTGTATGTTAGGAGAACTTTCATCTCCACCGAGATTCAAGCTTCAGAGCTGGGAGTTCTGTAGAAACGGTTTGGGTAAGAATACAAGTAGAGAACAACAGAAAGGACACCATTGTAGGCATTTACTATAGGCCGCCTGGACAAGCAGAAGATATGGAGGAACTCTTTCTACATCAAATGGCCAAGCTCTCAAAGAAGCCCAAGATAGTGATCATGGGAGATTTTACCCATCCAGACATTTGTTGGGAATCTCTCAGGTAAAAGTAATGGATCCAACAGATTCTTATCTACTCTTGGTGACAACTTTATCTTCCAGAAGGCAGAAGAGAAAACAAGGGGATCTGCTATCTTGGGCCTAATTCTTACCAACAGGGAGGGTTGAGCAAGTAAGGGTGGCTGGGACCTTAGGAGGCAGTGATCATGATATCCTTGGATGTTGCATTACAAGGGGAGGAAGACCTGAGAAAACTCAGACCTCAAGGGTGGATTTCAGAAAGGCAGATTTTAATGGACTCAGAAAGAGGAGAGGAAGAATCCAATGGCTGGATGTTCTTAAGGACAGAAATGTCCAAGAAGGTTGGGAAATATTGTGAAATGAGATTCTCAAAGCACAATTGTTACCAATCCCTAAAAGAAGGAAAAATGGGAAGCATTTAAAGAGACCCGGATGGATGAACACAGAACTTGTACACATGTTAAAGAGAAAGAAAAATAGGTTTTATCAAATGGAAAGAGGGGGGAAAATATCTAAAAAAGGATATAATGGGGTCTGCAGAAACTGTAGGGCAAGTGTCAGAAAAGATAAAGCTGATAATGAATTGGGGCTTGTAAGAGAGGCCAAAAGCAATAAAAAGGGTTTGGGGGTCAAAAGCAAAAGAAAGGTCAAAGATGCTTCGGATACTTGCAAGATGAAAAGGGTGAACTGGTTAAGAATGATGGTGAGAAGGCTGAACTTTTAAATTCCTATTTTGTATTTGTTTTTTCAGAAAGTAGATGTAACATCAGCTGATCTTTCCTGCGCTATTGGGGGAATAAAAGAATGCAGGCTATCTGTAAGCAGAGAGATGGTGAGGGAACACTTAGCTAACTTACATGAATCCAAGTCTCAAAGTTCAGATGAATTACATCCTAGGATACTAAAGGAAGCAGCAGAAGTTATTGCTGAACCACTCACCACAAGAGAAGTCCCAGAAGATTGGAAAAGGGCAAATGTTGTACCTAGCTTCAAAAAAGGGAAGAAGGTGGATCCAAGAAACTACAGGCCTGTAAGCCTGACTACTGTGCCGGGAAAGATCTTTGAACAGATTATTAAACAGCATGTATACAAGTACTTGGCTGAGAATGGAGTAATTAACCAGAGCCAGCATGGGTTTGTAACAAACAAGTAATGCCAGACTAATCTAATTTCCTTCTATGACAGAATCACCGACTGGGTTGATCAGGGAAATGCGGTGGATATAGTATATCTTGACTTTAGTAAAGCATTTCACAAAGTATCTCATACCATACTTATTGAAAAAAAAGACCAAATATGGGATTAAAAAGGCAACTGTTAGGTGGATTCACAACTGGCTGAGTGATCGTACTCAGAGTGGTCACAAATCGCTGCACATCCAAGTGAAAGAATGTATCAAGTGGGGTACCACAAGGCTCTGCCCTGGGCCCAGTGTTGGTCAACATTGTTCTAAATGATCTGGAAGAGGGAATTGATGGGAAACTGATTAAATTTGCCGACGAAACAAAGCTAGGAGGGATAGCGAACACTAGGAAAGAGAGTATTCAAAAAGATCTAGAAAAGCTTGCGCAGTGGTTGACGACTAACAGAATGGTACTTAACAAGGAGAAATGCAAAGTCCTACCTCTTGACAAGAAGAATGAAGAAAGTACATACAGAATGGGAGGAATTGGGCTAAGCAGCAGCACATGTGAAAAAGACTTGGGTATACTAATAGATCATAGACTGAACATGAGTCAACAATGTGATGCAGCAGCCAAAAAGGCAAACACAATTCTGGGATCTATTAAGAGAAGCATAGAGTCTAGATCACGTGAGGTCATTATCCCCCTCTACTCTTCCTTAGTCAGACCTCATCTGGAATACTGGGTCCAGTTCTGGGGTGTAAGAGAAGCATAGAGTTTAGATCACGTGAGGTCATTATCCCCCTCTACTCTTCCTTAGTCAGACCTCATCTGGAATACTGGGTCCAGTTCTGGGGTGTAAGAGAAGCATAGAGTCTAGATCACGTGAGGTCATTATCCCCTCTACTCCTCCTTAGTCAGACCCCATCTGGAATACTGGGTCCAGTTCTGGGCACCCCACTTTAAAAAAGACACAGACAAACTGGAGCAAGTTCAGAGAAGAGTTACCAAGATGGTGAGTGGTCTCCAAATCATGTCCTAGGAGGAACGGGTAAAGGATCTGTGGATATTTAGCAGAAGAGAAGGCTGAGAGGAGACTTAATAGCGGTCTACAAATGTCTGAAGGGCTGTCACAGTGCAGAGGGATCAGCCCTATTGTCATCTGTACAAGGAAAGACTAGAAGGAATGGGATGAAGCTGAAAGGGAGGAGACACATTACATATTAGACAGTGAGGGGATCAATGAGTGGAACAGGTTGCCACAGGAGGTGGGGAGTTCTCCTTCAATGGAAGTGTTCAAACAAAGGCTGGACAAATATCTGTCTGGGATGATTTACTGATTCCTGCACTGAGCAGGGGGTTGGACCCGATGACCCCGGAGGTTCCTTCCAACTCTATCATTCTATAATGTATGGGGATCTGGTGGGAAGCAGCCATAAAGGGGGACTGCAGTCATTGAAGGCAAAGGCGGCCAACACTGGGTGGAAAAATGTGGCACAATTCCGATTTCATAACTTTCCATGTAACATCTAGTCCAGCCTGTTTATCCTCCTGTGTTGTTGATCCAGAGGAAGGCAAAAAACCCCAAGAGGCAGGAGCCAATTAGCCCATTTGGGGGAAAATTCCTTCCTGACTCCCTAATGGTAATCGGACTATTCCCTGGACCAACCCCTAATAGTTCCTACCTGCCTGTATACCCGGATTAACAATTAGCCTAAGATTATATCCTGTAATATCCTTCCACTCCAGAAAGACATCCAGTCCCTCTTAAACTCCTCTATGGATTTTGCCATCACCACGTCCTCAGGCAGAGCGTTCCACAGTCTAACTGCTCTTACAGTAAAGAACCCCCTTCTGTGTTGGTGATGAAACCTGCTTTCCTCTAGATGTAGCGGATGTCCTCTTGTTACCGTCGCAGTCCTGGGTGTAAACAGATCGTGGCAGAGATCCTTGTATCGTCCCCTCATGGATTTATACAGAGTTATTTGGTCGCCCCTTAGCCGTGTTTTTCAGGGGTGAATAATCCCAGTTTTGGATAGCCTCTCTGGGTATTGCAGTCCTCTTATTCCATGTATTAGTTTAGTTGCCCTTCTTTGTACCCCCTCCAGCACTGTAACATCTTTCCTGAGCCCCGGTGACCAGAACTGTGCGCAGTATTCCATGTGAGGCCTGACAAGTGCCTTATATATAGGGAGGATAATGTTCTCGTCCCTCGCCCCTATACCTCTTTTAATGCACCACAAGACTTTATTAGCTTTTGCAGCAGCTGACTGGCATTGGTTACTCCAGTTTAGTCTACAGCCCACTAGTACCCCCAGGTCTTTTCCCTAGCAGTACCCCATTTAGTGTATATTGGTGACATCCGTTTCTCCTGCCCATGTGCAGAACCTTACATTTATCCACATTGACCTCCATTCACCATCCCCCCCCAAGCCCCCGGCTTATCCAGGTCCGTTTGTAGCCGCACATTGTCCTCCGTTGTATTAATTATATTGTATAATTTTGTATCATCTGCAAATATTGATATTTTGCTGTGCAGCCCCTCTATCAGGTCGTTGATACATATATTGAACAGAATGGGGCCTAATACTGAACCCTGTGGCCCCCACTAGTAACAGGGGCCCAATCAGAGTATGAACCATTTATTACCCCTCTCTGCTTTCTATCTTTGAGCCAGTTCTTTACCCAGATACACGTTTTCGCCCAATCCGAGCTTCTCATTTTATATATCAGCCTATTATGCCGCATGGTGTCAAATGCTTTAGAGAAGTCCAGATATACGAGATCAATAGACTCTCACAGGTCCAGCCTAGAACTTCATCGTAGAAGCTGATCAGATTTGTCTGACATGATCGATCCCTCATGAACCCATGCTGGTGAGGAGTTATTCCGTTGTTCTCCTTGAGGTATTCTTCGATGGCGTCTCTCAGAAACCCCTTGAATATTTTTCCCGTTACTGAAGTGAGACTTACCGGCCTGTAGTTACCAGGCTCACTTTTGGACCCCTTTTTGTAAATTGGAACTACGTTGACAATGCGCCAATCCAATGGTACAACCCCGGTCTTGATAGTATCCACAAATATTAGATATAACGGCCTAGCTATCTCATCACTTAGTTCCTTTAGTACCCTTGGGTGTATTCCATCTGGGCCTGGCGATTTATCGATTTTAATCTTTAAGCGGTTCCGCAGCGCTCTCGGTGCAAATCCTTTTGCTGTTAATATAATTGAAGAATAGTTTCGGGTTGTTTTTGCTCTTTTGCGATCCGTCTTTCTGCTTCCTCCTTAGCAGTTTTGATCGTATCTTCACATAATTTGTTTTTTTCCCTGTATGATTTTAGCGCTTCTTCGCTGCCTTGTTGCTTTAGTAGTCTAAACGTTCTTTTTTCCATTTATTGCCCCTCTTACCGTCTTGTCGAGCCACATTGATTTCCTTCTACTTGTAGTTCTTTTATTTTTAAAGGGAATGAACTGCTCACATGAGGTGATTAGGATCCTTTTAAACTCCTCCCATTTGTCCTCTGTACTGATATTTTTGAGGATGTTGTCCCAATTAATGTTACCGATAGTAGTTCTAAGCTGATCAAATTTTGCTTTACTAAAGTTTAGTTTTTTTGTCACTCCCTGATAAGGCTTCCTATTGATTGACAGCTGAAAGTTGATTATATTGTGGTCACTGTTCCCCAAGTGCCCCTCAACCTGTACCCCCATTATTCGGTCTGGTTTGTTAGTTAGTACTAAGTCCAGAATGGCCCTCCCTCTTGTTGGCTCCTGCGCAAGTTGGGTAAGGTAGTTAAGTTCTTGAGATCAATTAAAGATATCACCCCTGTGAGATTTGCAGGTTTCGTTTTCCCATATTATATCTGGATAATTAAAGTCCCCCATGATAATTACTTCATTGCGGTTTGACACCTCTTCTACCTGCCTTAATAATACGTTTTTCAGTTTCTTTTGTTACTTTTGGTGGTCTATAGAAAACCCCAGGATTATGTTATTTTTTTCTCCCTGTATTTCTACCCACAGAGATTCCACCTGTTCCTCTCCTGCCCCTATATCCTCCCGTAGCCTCGGCATTAAGTACGATTTAATGTACAGACATGTCCATCCCCCTTTCTGTTCCCCACGGTCTCTTCTGAAGAGATTGTACCCCTGCAAATTCACCGCCCAATCGCACTTATCAAGCCATGTTTCCGTAATTCCGACTATATCATAACTTTCATCAGTCATTCTCGCTTCAAGCTCACGCACTTTACGGATCAGACTTCGTGCATTCGTGGTCATACAATTTATGCATTTCTTTTTTGTTCTTTAAATTCATTTTGTTACTAATGGTACTATTGGCTGATCTGACAGTTCTAACTGTACTAACCCCACCCCCTGCTCGACCCCCATTCCCATTGCTTAGACCCAGGTCGCTAGCTACGCTTACTACCCCCCTATTACTCTTTCCCCCCCCCCCCCCCCCCCAGTCCCTAGTTTAAACACTCCTCCAGCCTTCTAGCCATCTTCTCCCCCAACCACAGCTGCACCCTCCCCATTAAGATGCAGCCCGTCCCTACGGTAGAGCCTGTAGCCAACAGCAAAGTCAGCCCAGTTCTCCAGGAACCCAAATTCCTCCTTCTTACACCAACTCCGGGGCCACTTGTTAACCTCCCTAAGATCCTTCTGCCTTTCTAGTGTGGCTTTAGGTGCAGGTAGTATTTCCGATAAAACTACCCTGGAGGTCCTAGCCCTAAGCTTGGACCCTAAGTCCCTGAAATCATTTTTGAGGGCCCTCCATTGACCTCGAATTTGTTCATTGGTGCCAACGTGCACCATGACCGCTGGATCCTCATCAGCCCCTCCCAGTAATCTGTCAATCCGATCCACGATGTGTCGAACTCGAGCGCCAGGAAGACAACACACCGTTCGACGATCCCGGTCTTTAAGGCAGATTGCCCTCTCTGTCCCCCTAATAATTGAGTCCCCCACCACTATGACCTGTCTAGCCTGCCCTGCGCTCCCTGTCCCCGTCTCACTGGAGCAGTCATCTCCCTGGTGGTCAGAGGGCATGTCGTGCTGCAGCCGTGCTGGCTCTGTAATGGCATCCCCCTCAGCTGCCAACTTTGCAGACTTGTTGGGTTGTGCCCGTTCAGGACTAGCCTCGCTGGTTCTCTTTCCTCTACGCCTCCTTCTATCTGTCACCCAGCTTACCGCCTCCTCCCTCTGCTCTCCCGTACTAGCATCTACCTCTACCCCAGCGAGTGCCTGCTCAGTGAGCACCAAACTCCTTTCCATGATGTCAATGGATCTCAGTGTTGCCAGTTGCTCATTTAGATTTAGGATTTGGGCTTCTAAATGTGCGACGTGCACGCATCTTGCGCAACAGTAGGCACCCTCGATCGGCTGATCAAGGACCGTATACATTGCACAAGTAGCACACTGGATGACATTGCCAGACATGGAGCTCATCCTAAAGGGGATCTACAATTTACTTGTGGAAGTAGTGAAGATGGACTTGCTCAACTCCGCTCACTCGCCGCCTCTGCGCAACCCCTCACACGCTTTTTTTTTTTTTTTACTAACACTCGCACTCTCGCTCAATCCTGTAATCGTGCTGCACTTACACCTTGCACACAGACACTTATACACTCACACTCTAATACCCCCTCCCTTAGTCCCAGACACTCACTCACTCACTCACTCACACACAGAGTACACTTATCTGCGCTGTCGCCAGCTCCTCCGCAGCTCCGGTGATGTCACCTGCAGTCTCACGGGCAGGACCTCTCTCCCAGCGGCCGCGCTCACTGTCGTCCTGCCGCTCCGGGACCCGCTCTTCCACTTCTGCCCGCTGACCATCTGCTTCCTTGGACTCCTGGTGGTGCCGACTCCTGCGCCACTCCGGTGTCCCCTGCTCCCGCCTCGCCTCCCCGCGCCTGCTGTCTGACGTCACTTCTGGATCCAGGTCACCGCAGCGAAGTATTGTGGATCCCCATCCTCCTGCTAACATCGTGTATAATAAATAAGATTAGATTAAAGTGTCCTGCGAAAACTGATCTCTGAAGACCATTTGGATCGTGTGAGAAAGCCTAGAATGAGCATCCAGTAGGTGCTGCGGCGTAAATGGGAGGCATTAAAGTACTGACTGCAAGATGCAGGAGGATGTTCCTGGGGGTCATAAGAAAATGGCTGTCCTTTCCAGACAAAGGATTTGTGTAAAGCAATCTATCGGAATTAAAGTGGCTTTTCTGGTTCCTATAGTTACAACACCCGACTGCCCTACAGCTACGGAGAATGGACAAAAAGGTATCTGACTACTCCATATTATGTGGAGGTGATGGGGACTGGAGTATTTGGTTATCTGTACACAGTGGTCTGCAATGCTCCCCACCATTATATACATACCGTATAAACACAGGGGGAGCTTCCTGAAAGGTGGGTCCTACAAGATGAAGTAGAAGGGAGCCAAGCGGTGGCCGACGGCACCATGAATTATGTAATGGTTCCTCTAATCTCGTTGACCCTGTTGGGAGTCCATTTATACATCCAGTAAAGCTCTGTGGTATAAAGTGGTACATTATCTATTGCTGCTCCTGTAGAGTGATCAGAGAAATAATTGTGGATCCGGGCTCTTAATTCCAACTTCCATTAAAATCAATAGAAGTAAAAATGGGGTCTCTAATTTGGCCTCTGAATAACAGTGCAGCAGGTGGTGGCGGCCCGGTGGTTAACATTGCTGCCTTGTGCTGGTGGGGTCTCGGGTTCAAATCCCCATCAAGCTCTGATTCAGACCTAGAACTCCAGCACACAGTCTCCGGTACTCCAAGCCGAGAGCCAAGATTTTGGCAATTTTTACTAAAAATTGGTTCAGGGTGATCTAATCCAATTTAGCAGAAATCAGGCTAATTTTATCACCCAGCCAACTATGACAAATTGTGACGATGCCGCAGTGGCATCAGTGTGGGTTCTCATGTATTTGAAGTGCCAATTAGGTTCCAGAGTGCGATGTCTGGAGACACTGGGCTGCAAGACTCCTTATCCACAATTGGACCAATGTTTATCCGGTCAGGTAGTTTCACGTTATGCAGACAGACTCCTTCCTGCAGGTCTGTGTCAGTGTAACTTACAGCAATAGCTTAAAGATTGATATTAATGTCTATGTGATAGAAAATCAGGTACATAACGCCTTCTAAAAGCAAGTCCAACGTGTGAGAGTTTACATACAAACATCTCCGTAGAGGCACCAGAGCTGTAAGGACTGACCATAAGCTGCACAGTGGGAAAATGTAACCGCTACAATGCAGAAATGACCGTTTTGAAAAGTAAGTGCACCCTAGAGCCCTGTTCATTTCCAAGAAACAAAGCACCTGCTAATGGCAGCCACAGCCCGTAACACTGGTGCAGCGTGCGCCTTCATGTAACTTCGTGCCAAATGGGAATAATTCAAAGAAAATGCATTCAAACATATGTTGGGGCCGAAAACTCTCAGGCAGGAAGTGATGTACATAAAAACAGCGAACCAATAGATGGCGGTGGGCGCGGGTCCGAGAGGCCACAGTCCGCTACATCAACCTGAACGCATGCTCCAAAAATGCTAAAACAAAGGCCGTACGCTGTCATCCACCAACGTGTTATAAGGATGACCTCCAGCCGGCGACGAGGCTACCGCCGTCTAAACTGCACAGCATACCGTATATAGAAAGACTACAGCTTGTATACACAACCACCTTCAGGCAACTTTGCATCCAATGGGGATTATAAGCACAAAGTGCATGAAAATTAAACTGTGACGCGTCCTTGGGGGGAGGTCAGGCAGACACTGACGGGGGGAGCTCATATAGGCTGCACGTCTACGTTGGGGATCGTATAGGTGTATAATCTTCTATCCCTTATACTGCCGGTAACTCAGATAAAAAGAAAAAAACCTCAGCGCTCGCACCGTAGAATAGGTAGAAATAGAATATACTGAAGGGACTAAAGTTATATCACTTACTTCAGGGAGGCGCCTTTAGGGTAGGCGCCTCCTAATCCAAATAGGTGTATCAAATATGGTACCGATCAGCAATGATGAACAGGTTCCACGATTTTAATAAAACAAGATAAAATATAATACACAACGCGTTTCGGCCGCACGGCCTTTTTCAAGTGTACATTATATGAATAAAACTAGACATTTATAGTAAGACCACTCACCTACTACACTTTTCAGTATCCTTCTAGTGAGCGCCACATCCTTACTCATCACTGCCGGTAACTCGGACCGTCCCGCAGATAGTGTAATAACGGCTGCTTTCAGGAGAGCCATGAGGCTTAGGGCGGACACCCACTGGCGTTTTTTTTCTCCACTGCGCTGCGAGAGTAAGTGAAAAGTCTCACAGCGCAGTACGAGAAAAACGCTGGTAAATCACTGGAACATCGCCAGTCTTCTCAATGGGGCCAGCGGCAGCAGCGCTAGCCCCATTGAAAAGATATGGAGACTGACGCGGACCTCTGCCACAGCTGTGGCAGGAGTTTCCTTTATCCCCACAAGCCCCACAGTATGATTATCCGGGAAGGGCTTGAAATATAAGCCCTTCCCTGAAAATCATCAATAAGTGGTAAAAAAAAAAAAAAGCTCACCTCTCCGCCGCTCAGATGTGTCCTCTGGCTGGCCCCCCGACACTTCTGTCCAGCACTTTCAGCAGGCGGGGATTTAAAAAACCCTGCCTCCTGAAAGGGCTGTGCTGATTGGCTGAGGGCTGAGCCAATAGCAGCTAGTGCTTAGCTATTGGCTGTGCGCTCAGCCAATTCCTGATAGTGTTTAGCTATTCATTCATGAATAGCACTATTCGCGGGGATGGAGGAAACTCCTGTCACAGCTGTGGCAGAAGTCCGCGGCATTCTCCATGTCTTTTCAATGGGGCTAGTGCTGCTGCCGCTGGCCCCATTGTAAAGACTGGCGATGTTCCAGCGATTTACCAGCATTTTTCTCGCACTGCGCTGCGAGACTTTTCACTTACTATCGCAGCGCAGTGGAGAAGAAAACGACAGTGGGTGTCCACCTTTACTCCCATACCATGGATCCAACACCCCGACCTCCGGTTCATCAGAACTGGGGTTGGAGCACTAAATGGGTACGTTCACATGGGCGAGCGCAATATTGGGCCGAGCTGCTTGCGCATGTATGTTTTTCACGGCGATGTGAAGCATTTTTTCCCGTGGTAGACTCTGCTCGGCTACGTGTCGTGGATGGAGAGCACATTAGATTCTCCACCAGTGCAAGTGGAGGAACGGCTTTCAGCCCATTTTAATTGCTACTTCTCTATGGTTCACGTAAGGCTTCTGTCCTGGAGTGCTCGGGCCTCCTAGAGAAGGAGCAATGGTGTTCTCACAGATTCGGTCATGTAGACCCCACATACTATGCTTGCTGGAGACACATCTGACGTAGACCACCAGTACTCACCCAAGTCAACCATGGGTCTAATGCCATACCTTGTATTGTAGAGCTGTATCTCTCTTCGATGGGAGCCTGATTAACTCAGAATAGATCCAGGGGTAGATATATTTCTGCTGCAGCCAAGATCAGCATCGCCCCTTTGTAATTGTATTTGTATAACCCACCACCTGCATTATAATAGGGGGATCTCGTTTTCTTCCCTTTTTCGTTATGCTGCCACAGTGTGTGCAGGAGATTTCACCCCGGTGAGGGACCCATTCCTAGTTCATTTTGGAGGTCCTCCCAACATGCAGTCCCCGGTAATCCCACCGGGTGGGCTGCTGTGGTGGGATGGTTGGATTTATAGATAGAATGTCATCCTTCCACAGGAGAGTTCTCTTATCATACTGCCCAGAGACATACTCTTATCCACACTCATCACATGTTAGGATCACCTTCATTGTATATTGAAAGAGCTGGTGGGGTACTTACCCCGAGGGGTAGCCGATCACTGCCCGATCTGGATGTTGGGGAAGAGTACATTGTTTGTAGTTGTCCCTCCTGGGTGCCTCAGACAGGATACAAGTCTTTGCGGTTAGGTCTTCTAGTGGTGGCACTGTGTTGGTGCGGGGTGCTACTAAATCGTATTTAGGGGTTGTTTAACGTCTATTTCATTCATTAAAAGCGGCACAACTCGGCCCGAGGAGGACCTCCAGCCAAATGTGCTGAACCTGAGACACTTCACATACGAGAACCTACCGAGGCCAACAGAACAACATGGCTGAGGACGGAGAGAAGATCCACAGCCCTGAAGAAGAAGGCGCAGCCACAAACATTTTTTTTTTTTAACCATCATTTTTGGAACTTGGCAACCAACCTAGTAAGCAGTTGGCACATGTCTCACCAACGTATATCTTCTCCCCCTACACTGAGGTATGATCCAATAGGATCCGCATGATTAACCCCTTAGTGACGCGGCCTATTTTAGTCCTAAAGATACCATTTGTTTTTTATTTTAAACCCAATTTTCAAAAGCCCGAC
This sequence comes from Eleutherodactylus coqui, assembly GCA_035609135.1. Lineage (NCBI taxonomy): Eukaryota > Metazoa > Chordata > Amphibia > Anura > Eleutherodactylidae > Eleutherodactylus > Eleutherodactylus coqui. Next base: position 4,920,948 of record CM069405.1, read on the forward strand.
CATTTTTAGTTTCCCTTCGACACGCTGGATGAGGGATGCTGTTTGTGCTGTGGGCTGGAGTGGTGATTGTTACCATTTGTGGGTCCATAGAATGTAATGTACAACTTTTAGTATTCGTTTTTTGTAAATCTGGAAAAAAAAAAATACATCAATTCTGCCAGAGTTTGGGGTTTGTTTTTTTTACAGCACACGGCTAACTTCACACGTGAGTGTGATATCAGGCTATGAGTCACGGCCCGATACGCTCGCCAGTGTGCTATTTTGTGCGGATGCAAGGCATTTCCAGAGAGCCAGATCAGATCTAAGAGGGAGGGTGGTGAAAAAAATAGGTAGGTTGTTACTGTGGCACCGCTGCTCCTTTCCAATGAAAAGATGCGGTTCCACACAGTCGTAAAATGGCAGTTTGTGACGCCAGACCGTATATGGGCCCAGGCCTGTGCCAGACAAAATAACAAGAAGAATGGGAAAAACCATATGTGTCCTTCCCCTGAAGTGTAGTGCGGTACCTCAGTGCAGATGGTGAATGGCGGGAAGGGACTCCAGGAGGCAGAATCAAAGGTGAAAACATAGAACAGTTCATTTCTTTACTTCAACAATAACAGATTCAGCTTTCTTAGTGCAGTTCGGTTACTTTACTTTGCGGCATGTTATTCCGTAAATATTGTCCCGGTCTATTAGAGCCCAAGCGGACATGAAGTGCAGACTTTTTTATCTGGATACAAACGGGCTCTCTGACAGTAATTAAGCATGGGATCCTTTCTGTCCTCTATGCTTTGCCCTCCTGCTTTTCTCTCTTTTTTAGTTTCTTCTAGTATCTCAAGTAACACGTTTCATTCCCTTTAGCGTAAAGCTTCATTTCTAGTGGTTTACAGTTACTTTAGGCCTTTACTGATTATCTTCTATCCTTTCAAGTATCAGAACTCTCTTGTAGTGCATTTAGGTTACTTTAGATCTTTGCTGAAGTTTATCTTCTCTTTCTTTTTCTTCCTTAGTGGATATTCCATGACTTTGGGTACTCACACTTTCTGTCCTCCTTCCCACCGCACTGGCCAGCTTCCTGCTTCTTCTTGAAAGCCCTCCATCTTCCTTCTCCTCTGGTCTGATTTCTTTCTCCTTTCCTGTAACTTCTCAAACTCTCTACTTTCCTCACCTAAACTCTTATTTCCCACCAAGCTCCTATTGACCAACCCAATGCGTTAATTACTTTTATTACTTTTTTTGGGAGGCAAAATTAACAAAATAAGCATTTTGCCTCCATTTATGAGGAATCCTTTTTACGGTTTTTGGCACACGGGATAAACAACGTGTTCAGTGCGTTGTAGAGTCACGTGTACAATGAGACATAAGGATGCACAAAAGGGGTTGTTTGTTTTTTTACATGTTTTTTTAATGTCCTTGTAGGGAAGTTGAATCATGAAAGCTATGATAATGTGCTGGAGTACTTCTGTACTGCAGTGCATCATCGCTCATAAGAGTGCTGAGAGGCCACGGCAGTGTATGGTGTCCTATCAGCCCTCTGCGATTACAGTGCGGAGTGCCGATGATATCCCGGAGTGAGTGCGGTCCCTCTGTGCACCCTTTACATGCTGTAATGTACCGTGTTTCACCGATAAGAAGCCCTACCCCAATTTTTGGGTGAGGCTTGAACTATAAGCCCCCCATGAAAATAAGCCCTAGCTAAGCTACGTGAAAAAAAGAAACATCAATACTCACCTAGCCCGCAGCGTCTGAGTCCCTCGTGTCTGTATCGGTCAGGCTTCTGTGTCCTCTGCACTGACATATCACTCTCTGGTGACGAGGCTTTGAATACCCCGCCTCCAGCAAGCAAGCGAGTGCTGTGATTGGATCATGATCGCTGCTGGCTCAGCCAATTAGAGCCGGCGCTCAATCATTCAAAGCCATTCAGTGAATGACATCACTGAATTGCTGTGATTGGTTCATTGAGCGCCGACTCTGATTGGCTGAGCCAGCAGCGATCATGATCCAATCACAGCACTTGCTTGCTGGAGGCGGGGTATTCAAAGCCCTGTTACCATAAAGCGAGTGATATGTCAGCGCAGAGGACACGGAAGCCGGACAGATACCGACACGAGGGACTCAGACGCCACAGGCTAGGTGAGTATAAGACACCCCCTAAAATAAGACACTGTGCCTCTTTTGGGGCAAAATTAATATAAGACAGTGTCTTATTTGGGGGGAAACTCGGTACATTAATTGCTGTATGTAAGGGGTTAAGCATGGAGATCGGTTTTCTCATGGATCCCCGCTGCTCTGCAGGAGGCCGGCTGCTTCTGATCCTGCTCCATCCATAGGACGTAGGTTTACGTCCTGCTGCATTAAGTGCCCCCCGGCCAGGATGTAGATGTATGTCCTGTGGTGTTAAAGGGTTAAGGACTGCACGGTTGACTAGATTTACCCTGATTTGTGGAGATCTAATAACCGACACAATGGAGGATCTCCAGACCGCGCCGTCCGCCATCATGTTACCTGGATCATCGTGTCGCTCCATCAGACTCCCCTGCTACAGTAGTAGGAGCCGACAGCGGAAGCTGTATCCTCACGGCCGGGGTAAATCCAGTGCAGGCGATTCACAATATAGCGAGATGTCGCCGCCACCGCTGCCCGCTCTATGTGTTCGGACGGTCACTTTTATGAGGCAACTATAGTGGTTGTAGTGGAACCAGATGTTACCCTGAAGAAGGCGACTCCTCCAACAGCTTCCCAGATAGTGTGCATCTTGTGACATGTGTGCCATCTGACCTGCAAATTCTGCCATGTATGCCACCCAGTGTGCATCTTGTGCCATGTATGCCATCCGATGTGCATCTTGTGCCATGTATGCCATCCACTCTACATCTAGTGCCATGTATGCCGTCCGATGTGCATCTTGTGCCATGTATGCCATCCAGTGTACATCTTGTGCCATGTATGCCGCCCGGTGTGCATCTTGTGCCATGTATGCCACCCACTGTACATCTAGTGCCATGTATGCCGTCCGGTGTACATCTTGTGCCACGTATGCCATCCGTTGTGCATTTTTTGCCATGTGTGCCGTCTGGTGTGCATCTTGTGCCATGTATGCCATCCGGTGTGCATCTTGTGCCATGTATGCCATCCACTGTACATCTAATCCCATGTATGCCATCCAGTGTGCATCTTGTGCCATGTATGCCCTCCGGTGTGCATCTTGTGCCATATATGCCATCCACTGTACATCTAGTGCCATGTATGCCATCCGGTGTACATCTTGTGCCATGTATGCCATCCACTGTACATCTAGTGCCATGTATGCCATCTAGTGTACATCTAGTGCCATGTATACCATCCGTTGTGCATCTAGTGCCATGTATGCCATCCACTGTACATCTAGTGCCATGTATGACATCCAGTGTGCATTTTTTGCCATGTGTGCCGTCTGGTGTGCATCTTGTGCCATGTATGCCATCCGGTGTGCATCTTGTGCCATGTATGCCATCCACTGTACATCTAGTGCCATGTATACCATCCGGTGTGCATCTAGTGCCATGTATGCCGTCCTTGAACAGCCAAGTGCATACTGCTGTATGAGATTTGAGCGTGTTGCACATGTGGAAGCCCAGATCCTGGAACTAAATGAGCAGCTTGTAACACGGAGATCAATTGGCATAATAGAAAGGAGTTTGCTGCCCAATGAGCAAATGAGCAGTCGCTGGGCAGATATGAGGGTGGATGGTAGTATGGGGGTACAGGATGAGCAGGCAGCTAGCTGGGTGATAGGAGGAGGGATAGAGGGAAGAGAACCGGGAAGAGAACCAGGAAGGCTAGTCCTGAACTGGCACACCCCAACAAGTTTGCAAGGTTGGCAGATGAGGGGGATGCCATTACAGGATTAGCACTGCTGCAGCATGACATGCCCTCTGCATGCCAGGGAGATAACTGCTCCAGTAAGAAGGGGAGCGTAGGGCAGGCTAGACAGGTCCTAGTGGTGGGGGACTCCATTATTAGAGGGACAGATAGGGCAATCTGCCATAAAGACCGGGATCGTCGAACGGTGTGTTGTCTTCCTGGCGCTCAAATTCAACACATCGCGGATCGGATTGACAGATTACTGGGAGGGGATGGTGAGGATCCAGCGGTCATGGTGCACAATGTACCAATAAAAAAGTTAGAGGTAGGTGGAAGGTCCTTAAAATAATTTCAGGGACCAAGAATGTAAGCTTAGGGTGAAGACCTCCAAGGTAATATCTTCTGAAATACTCCCTGTACCACGTGCCATACCAGAAAGGCAGCTGGATCTTAGGGAGGTAAACAAGTGACTTCAGTGTTGGTGTGAGGAGGGATTTGGGTTCCTGGAGAACTGGGCTGACTTTGCTGTTGGCTACAGGCTCTACCGTAGGGACAGGCTGCATCTTAATGGGGAGGGGGCACCTCTGCTGGGGAGAAGATGGCTAGAAGGCTGGAGGAGTGTTTAAACTAGGGACTGGGGGGCAACCAGAGAGATAGGGGGGAAGATAGCGCAGACAGTGACCTGGTACTAAGTATTGGGAATGACAGTCAGGTCTTCAAAATGTCCATATCCAGTTCTAACCGCGGTCTTCCACTCATCCCCTGGCCGGATCTATATAAGGTTAGAGGCCCCTATCAGATTCAGTTTGGTAAAGCTCTGGGTAGAACGGAGTCTCTCCAGCAATTCTGGGATTAACTTTATTTAGCTCCCTATATCAATGCACGGCCGCAAGATTGAGTCTTTCTTCTTTAAAGAACAGAGGTGTCCCAGCTGGGGATGAAGAAGGACGGATGAAGCCTTTCTTTAGATTTGAGTCCATGTATTCTCTAAGTACCTTTAATCTGGTTCTAGAAGATTGTAAATCCGCCCAAAAGGAATGGTTCTTCCAGGGAGCAATTCTATTGGCCAATCATTTGGCTGATGAGGGGGTAGATGGTTGGATTTCTTCTTGCTGCAGATGGTTGTGAATTGCTGGTATTGACGTGGCAACTTATCAGTATTCTGTCAACTACCCTCAGAGGTTTGGGTATGTTCGAGGGCGGTTAGTGACATCTGGCATCTTTCTTTGCAGTACTCAGAGGGGAAGGTAGTGGTCCTTAAGCCCCAGTTGATGGAAGGATTGTGGGTAGAAAACCAACGGATTCCTAGCATAACTGGAAACTTGGGAGAAGAGATAAGATGGAAACTAATCGTTTCATGGTGATCAGGATCAATATTAATTTCATGTTCGATTGCCTCATGAGTTACAGGCGCAGAAGACAATGGTGAGCCATCCACGGATTCCATAGCAAATGCTATGAGTTTGGCCCTACTTGAAATATTATGATCAAGAGCTTATTTTAAGTCCATGAACTTCCCTGCAGCTACCGAATCTAACATAGTGGAGCATTGTATTTTATAGCCCCCTAATTAGGACCTGTATGGGATTGACAAAGTGAAAAGATGGGGGACATATCTCATCTTTATCCTGAGTTATTGATGGCATGGCCTGTGACACCGAACCCGGCTGTTTGGGAATGCCAAATGAAGCCAGCAGTCTTTTAGAACTTGCGGTAGTTAATAGCATAATGTCCTGAGCCCCCACAATAGAGACACAGAATAACCATCCAGACATTTGTTGGGAATCTCTCCGGTAAAAGTAACGGATCCAACAGATTCTTATCCGCTCTTGCTGACAACTTTATCTTCCAGAAGGTAGAAGAGAAAACAAGGGGATCTGCTATCTTGGACCTAATTCTTACCAACAGGGAAGGAATGGTTGAGGAAGTAAGGGTGGCTGGGACCTTAGGAGGCAGTGATCATGATATCCTTGGATGTTGGATAACAAGGGGAGGAAGACCTGAGAAGACTCAGACCTCAAGGTTGGATTTCAGAAAGGCAGATTTTACTGAACTCAGAAAGAGGAAGAATCCAATGGCTGGATGTTCTTAAGGACAGAAATGTCCAAGAAGGTTGGGAAATATTGTGAAATGAGATTCTCAAAGCACAATCGTTACCAATCCCTAAAAGAAGGAAGAATGGGAAGCATTTAAAGAGACCCGGATGGATGAACACAGAACTTGTACACATGTTAAAGAGGGAGAAATATATGTTTATCAAATGGGAAGAGGGGGAATATCTAAAGAAGAATATAATGGGGTCTGCAGAAACTGTAGGGCAAGTGTCAGAAAAGCTAAAGCTGATAATGAATTGGGGCTTGTAAAAGAGGCCAAAAGCAATAAAAAAGGATTTGGGGGTCAAAAGCAAAAGTAAAGTCACAGATGCTATTGGATGCTTACAGGATGAAAATGGTGAATTGGTTAAGAATGATGTTGAGAAGGAAGAACTTTTAAATTCCTATTTTATATCCGTTTTCTCTCAGAAAGTAAATATAACATCAACTGATCGTCCCTGTGCTATGGGGGGAATAAAAGAATACAGGCTATCTGTAAGCAGAGAGATGGTGAGGGAACACTTAGCTAACTAACATGAATCCAAGTCTCAAGGTCCAGATGAATTACATCCTAGGATACTAAAGGAAGCAGCAGAGGTTATTGCTGAACCACTCGCCACAAGGGAAGTCGCAGAAGATTGGAAAAGGGCAAATGTTGTACCTATCTTCAAAAAAGGGAAGAATGTGGATCCAGGAAACTACAGGCCTGTGAGCCTGACTTCTAGACCAGGGGAAGACCTCTAAACAAATTATTAAACAGCATGTATGCAAGTACTTGGATGAGAATGGAGTAATTAACCAGAGCCAGCATGGGTTTGTAACAAACAAGTTATTCCAGACTAATCTAATTTCCTTCTATGACAGAATCACCGACTGGGCTGATCAGGAAAATGCGATGGATATAGTATATCTTGGCTTTAGTAAAGCATTTGACAAAGTATCTCATACCATACTTATTGAGAAAATGACAAAATCTGGGATCGACAAGGTAACTGTTAGGTGGATTCACAACTGGCTGAGTGATCGTACTCAAAGAGTGGTCATAAATGGCTGCACATCCAAGTGGAAGAATGTATCAAGTGGGACCACAAGGCTCTGTCCGGGGCCCAGTGTTGGTCAACATTGTTATAAATGATCTGGAGGAGGAATTGTGGGAAACTGATCAAATTTGCCGAGTATTCAAAAAGATCTAGAAAAGCTTGCACAGTGGGCAGCGACTAACAGAATGGTATTTAACAAGGCGAAATGCAAAGTCCTACATCTGGGCAAGAAAAATGAAGAAAGCACATACAGAATGGGAGGAATTGGGCTAAGCAGCAGCACATGTGAAAAAGACTTGGGTATACTAATAGATCATAGACTGAACATGAGTCAACAATGTGATGCAGCAGCCAAAAAGGCAAACACAATTCTGGGATGTATTAAGAGAAGCATAGAGTCTAGATCACGTGAGGCCATTATCCACCTCTACTCTTCCTTAGTCAGACCTCATCTGGAATACTGGGTCCAGTTCTGGGCACCCCACTTTATAAACGACATAGACAAACCGGAGCAAGTTCAGAGAAGAGTTACCAAGATGGTGAGCGGTCTGCAAATCATGTCCTATGAGGAACGGGTAAAGGATCTGGGAATGTTTAGCAGAAGAGAAGGCTGAGAGGAGACTTAATAGCAGTCTACAAATATCTGAAGGGCTGTCACAGTGCAGAGGGATCAGCCCTATTCTCATCTGTACAAGGAAAGACTAGAAGCAATGGGATGAAACTGAAAGGGAGGAGACACAGATTAGATATTAGACAGTGAGGGGATCAATGAGTGGAACAGGTTGTCACAGGAGGTGGGGACTTCTCCTTCAATGGAAGTGTTCAGAGGCCAGACAAACATGTATCCGGAATGATTTAGTGATCCTCCACCGAGCAGGGAGTTGGACCTGATGACCCCGGAGGACCTGATGACCCTGGAGGACCCGATGACCCTGGAGGTCCCTTCCAACTCTACCATTCTATGATTATAAGAGATTCTCCATACGGCGCCTTTCCTTCTCTGCTGGGGAAAGAGGTTTGCAGATAACATCAATCTGCATTGGTTCAGAAATGACTTCAGTCCTTTGCTGGGGGATAAATGCTGGTTAACTGAAAGAATAGGCAGGATGGTTCCCAAATACCTGCTTCCTTCCTTTGAGTCTCTGATCAGTTTGTATACCTAACCAAATAAAGTCCTCCAAGTTTTTCAGGGTTCTCGACTCCAGCACGCTCATCTTCCACTGACTCTAATAATCCTCATCAGAACTGACTCTTCTGGGCGGCTGGGTTCCATATGGTATCAGTCACCCAGCGACAAAATTCTGCCGCATATTAGGAAACAGAGCGTCGCTCTTGTCGTAGGTTATGTAACCCACCCTCTGCTATGGCACATCTATACGGGTCATCAAATACTTGATCCATGGCACTAGTGAAGGCATTGAGATGGTCCAGGAGGTTACTGTTGGTTTCCACAGGCGAGGCCCATGCAAGCTCCTCATCTATGAGGAGGTTGCAATAAATAATACTACAGAGTAGGTTGCATCTGGAGATACATACGGCACTGGTTAAGGAACCCTCAGGACTGGTGATGATCACCACCGAACTTCAATGGCAGTGGCCTGCGAATATCAGAACTGGAATTGCGCACTTTCAGAAGTTGTCCCTGTAAACCATCCATCTCTCTTTGTAGGTCAGCAACCTTTCCCTGGTAGGTGGCACAAAACTCCTGGAGCTCAGAAACCGGCCGCAACAGACTGCATTATGGGTGTGATTATTTTGTAACATTCTGGTTCTGGGTTAGAGTCTCTTGCTGCGACCAGTACGATAGTGTAGTCTTGGTAGCCAGTGGTCGGGTTGTATCGGTTGCAATACAAGAGGAGCAGTTGGGTAGTGGAGTCAGGAGAAGCCAGGGCACGGTACACAGAGCAGTTGGGTAGCGGAGTCAGGAGAACCCAGGGCACGGTACACAGAGCAGTTGGGTAGCGGAGTCAGGAGAACCCAGGGCACGGTACACAGAGCAGTTGGGTAGCGGAGTCAGGAGAACCCAGGGCACGGTACACAGAGCAGTTGTTTGTAGATGGAGTTGCTGGCAGAAGAGGAGCTTGATTACAGGCTGGGAGCTCAAGAATCACACAAGGGAGGTAGGTGCAGGGCCAGGCTCAAATGGTAAGTCCAATTAGGAACAGGGTGGAGCTTGGTTGCGGGAACAAGGAACTGGGACATGATTCAGCAGGGGAGCTGTTCAACGGTCTGGATAGCTCAACAGGTAGAGCTGCCACCTAGAACACAGAAGCTCCTGTGTTGAGTTCCAACAGTTTTAGATGTTCTGTGCCTGATGGGAGTCGGAGTAGTGCCTGGTATAATAGATGTTCTGTGCCTGATGGGAGTCGGAGTAGTGCCCGGTGTCATAAATGTTCTGTGCCTGATGGGAGTTGGAGTAGTGCCCGCTGTAATAGATGTTCTATGCCTGATGGGAGTTGGGGTAGTGCCCGGTGTCATAGATGTTCTGTGCCTGATGGGAATCGGAGTAGTGCCTGGTGTCATAGATGTTCTATGCCTGATGGGAGTTGGAGTAGTGCCCGGTGTCATAGATGTTCTGTGCCTGATGGGAGTTGGGGTAGTGCCAGGTGTCATAGATGTTCTGTGCCTGATAGGAGTCGGAGTAGTGCCCGGTGTCATAGATGTTCTGTGCCTGATGGGAGTCGGAGTAGTGCCCGGTGTCATAGATGTTCTGTGCCTGATGGGAGTCGGAGTAGTGCCCGGTGTCATAGATGTTCTGTGCCTGATGGAAGTCGGAGTAGTGCCCGGTGTCATAGATGTTCTGTGCCTGATGGGAGTCGGAGTAGTGCCCGGTGTCATAGATGTTCTGTGCCTGATGGGAGTCGGAGTAGTGCCCGGTGTCATAGATGCTGATTCTGTGAAGTTTTGGTATGAAGTGACAGATTTGCTCCTTAGGGTTGTGGTGATTCCGGTATTGGGGGTCTCAGATTTGTTTTGTGGGACCTCTGGTCTCCGGACAACGGCAGGTTTTCTGATGTGCAGCACTATTTTCGGCGGCGTCTCTTCGTGTTCTCCTCCACTTCTGTTACTTCTCTATGATTTATCGGTGGTAACTGCGCTTGTAAACAGTAATTAATCAGCACTAATTGCCATCTTGTATCGATGTGCTTCGGGGTTCGTTGTTGTTATTCAATAAAACAGGTTTTAAAAACGATGCAAATTGTCACACTTTTAAGCTCGTAGCGCCAATCTGTGGCACGTGGGAGGAGCTTCAATGGCATAAACCCAGTTCGAAAGCGAGATTTTTAAGCCACATGAAACCTCAAAACTGGGATGACGTCTTGTGGGGTGAAGCTGCGATGCCTCCTGGTCGTCAGCGTCTTGTGAACTGTGAGGGAATGCTTGAAGTGAGAGACCGCGGCTTATCACTACGGCTGATTACATCATGGTGCAGAGCAAGACCGCAGCGGGAGATGGAGTGGAGGTCCGCATTCTGGAGCGGGGGCTGGAGTGAAGGTCCGCACTCCGCAGCGGGGGCTGGAGTGAAGGTCCGCACTCCGCAGCGGGGGCTGGAGTGGAGGTCCGCACTCCGCAGCGGGGGCTGGAGTGGAGGTCCGCACTCCGCAGCGGGAGCTGGAGTGAAGGTCCGCACTCCGCAGCGGGGGTTGGAGTGGAGGTCCGCACTCCGCAGCGGGGGCTGGAGTGAAGGTCCGCACTCCGCAGCGGGAGCTGGAGTGAAGGTCCGCACTCCGCAGCGGGGGCTGGAGTGAAGGTCCGCACTCCGCAGCGGGGGCTGAAGTGAAGGTCCGCACTCCGCAGCGGGGGCTGGAGTGGAGGTCCGCACTCCGCAGCGGGGGCTGGAGTGGAGGTCCGCACTCCGCAGCGGGGGCTGGAGTGGAGGTCCGCACTCCGCAGCGGGGGTTGGAGTGGAGGTCCGCACTCCGCAGCGGGCGCTGGAGTGGAGGTCCGCACTCCGCAGCGGGGACTGGAGTGAAGGTCCGCACTCTGCAGCGGGGGCTGGAGTGAAGGTCCGCACTCCGCAGCGGGGCCGGAGTGAAGGTCCGCACTCCGCAGCGGGCGCCGGATTGGAGGTCCGCACTCCGCAGCGGGGGCCGGAGTGGAGGTCCGCACTCCGCAGCGGGGACCGGAGTGGAGGTCCGCACTCCGCAGCGGGCGCCGGAGTGGAGGTACGCACTCCGCAGCGGGCGCCGGAGTGGAGGTCCGCACTCCGCAGCGGGCGCCGGAGTGGAGGTCCGCACTCAGCAGCGGGGGCCGGAGTGGAGGTCCGCACTCAGCAGCGGGGGCCGGAGTGGAGGTCCGCACTCAGCAGCGGGGGCCGGAGTGGAGGTCCGCACTCCGCTGCGGGGGCCGGAGTGGAGGTCCGCACTCTGCAGCGGGGGCTGTACAGGTGATGTATAATATATACAGGTGATGAGTAATATACTGTACAGGTGATGTATAATATACAGGTGATGTATAATACACGGTAAGGTGATGTATAACATACAGGTGACATAATATACTGTACAGGTGATGAGTAATATACTGTATGGGTGATGTACAATACACGGCAAGGTGATGTATAATATACAGGTAATGTGCAATACACGGTAAGGTGATGTATGATATACATTAAGGTGATGTATAATATACAGGTGACATAATATACTGTACAGGTGATGTATAATATACAGGTGATGAGTAATATACGGTAAGGTGATGTATAATATACGGTAAGGTGATGTATAATATACAGGTGATGTATAATATATAGGTGACATAATATACTGTACAGGTGATGTATAATATACAGGTAATATATAATACACGGTAAGGTGATACATAATATACAGGTGATGAGTAATATACTGTACAGGTGATGTATAATATACAGGTGACATAATATACTGTACAGGTGATGTATAATATACAGGTGATGTATAATATATACAAGTGATGAGTAATATACTATACAGGTGATGTATAATATACAGGTGACATAATATACTGTACAGGTTATGTATAATATACAGGTGATGTATAATACACGGTAAGGTGATATATAATATACAGGTGATGAGTAATATACTGCACAGGTGATGTATAATAAAGAGGTGATGTACAATATACAGGTGACATAATATACTGTACAGGAGATGAGTAATATACAGGTGATGTATGATACACGATAAGGTGATGTATAATATACAGGTGACATAATATACTGTACAGGTGATGTATAATATATACAGGTGATGAGTAATATACTGTACAGGTGATGTATAATATACAGGTGATGAGTAATATACTGTACAAGTGATGTATAATACACGGTAAGGTGATGTATAATATACAGGTGATGTATAATACACGGTAAGGTGATATATAATATACAGGTGATGAGTAATATACGGTACAGGTGACATAATATACTGTACAGGTGATGTACAATACACGGTAAGGTGATGTATAATATACAGGTGTCATAATATACTGTACAGGTGGTCTATAATATATACAGGTGATGAGTAATATACTGTACAGGTGATGTATAATATACAGGTGACATAATATACTGTACAGGTGATGTATAATATACAGGTGATGTATAATACACGGTAAGGTGATGTATAATATACCGGTGACATAATATACTGTACAGGTGATGTATAATATACAGGTGATGAGTAATATACTGTACAGGTGATGTATAATATACAGGTGACATAATATACTGTACAGGTGATGTATAATACACGGTAAGGTGATGTATAATATACCGGTGACATAATATACTGTACAGGTGATGTATAATATATAGGTGATGAGTAATACATGGCAAGGTGATGTATAATATACAGGTGATGAGTAATTTACTGCACAGGTGATGTATAATATACAGGTGACATAATATACTGTACAGGTGGTGTATAATATACAGGTGACATAATATACTGTACAGGTGATGTATAATATACAGGTGATGAGTAATATACTGTACAGGTGTGGTATAATATACAGGTGATGTACAATACACGGTAAGGTGATGTATAATATACAGGTGACAATATACTGTACAGGTGATGTATAATATACAGGTGATGAGTAATATACTGTACAGGTGATGTATAATATACAGGTGATGTACAATACACGGTAAGGTGATGTATAATATACAGGTGACATAATATACTGTACAGGTGGTGTATAATATACAGGTGATGAGTAATATACTGCACAGGTGATGTATAATATACAGGTGACATAATATACTGTACAGGTGATGTATAATATACAGGTGATGTACAATACACGGTAAGGTGATGTATAATATACAGGTGACATAATATACTGTACAGGTGATGTATAATATACAGGTGATGAGTAATATACTGTACAGGTGATGTATAATATACAGGTGATGTATAATACACGGTAAGGTGATGTATAATATACAGGTGACATAATATACTGTACAGGTGATGTATAATATACAGGTAACATATAATACACGGTAAGGTGATGTATAATATACAGGTGACATAATATACTGTACAGGTGATGTATAATATACAGGTAATATATAATACACGGTAAGGTGATACATAATATACAGGTGATGAGTAATATACTGTACAGGTGATGTATAATATACAGGTGACATAATATACTGTACAGGTGATGTATAATATACAGGTGACATAATATACTGTACAGGTGATGTATAATATACAGGTAATGTACAATACACGGTAAGGTGATGTATAATATACAGGTGACATAATATACTGTACAGGTGATGTATAATATATACAGGTGATGTATAATATACCGGTGACATAATATACTGTACAGGTGATGTATAATATATAGGTGATGAGTAATACATGGCAAGGTGATGTATAATATACAGGTGATGAGTAATTTACTGCACAGGTGATGTATAATATACAGGTGACATAATATACTGTACAGGTGGTGTATAATATACAGGTGACATAATATACTGTACAGGTGATGTATAATATACAGGTGATGAGTAATATACTGTACAGGTGTGGTATAATATACAGGTGATGTACAATACACGGTAAGGTGATGTATAATATACAGGTGACAATATACTGTACAGGTGATGTATAATATACAGGTGATGAGTAATATACTGTACAGGTGATGTATAATATATACAGGTGATGTATAATATATACAGGTGATGAGTAATATACTGTACAGGTGATGTATAATATACAGGTGACATAATATACTGTACAGGTGATGTATAATATACAGGTAATGTACAATACACTGTAAGGTGATGTATAATATACAGGTGACATAATATACTGTACAGGTGTGGTATAATATACAGGTGATGAGTAATATACTGTACAGGTGATGTATAATATACAGGTGACATAATATACTGTACAGGTGATGTATAATATACAGGTGATGAGTAATATACTGTACAGGTGATGTATAATATACAGGTGATGTACAATACACGGTAAGGTGATGTATTTCAGAGTAGACGATGGGAGTTTCAGGTAATCTCCACCTGGGATGTTCAGTCTGCTCAGGTAAGCAGTGACGTCAGTGGGCGTGGCTCGCCAGGAGTCATGTGACCCGCAGCTCAGGTGTGTTCCAGGTGAGAGGAGACATGGCGGCAGGGAGCACGCAGGACCCGGTGTGCGGCTTCAGTGAGTCCTCCGCTCTAATATCCGGGCTGTGGGGGGCAGCAGTCTGAGAGATACGGGGGGCTGGAATGTACCAGGTGATATGGGAGGAGGGGGAGATACAGGGGGCTCAGAATGTACCACATGATATTTGGAGGGGGAAAATACAGAGGGGTTTGGAATGTACCACGTGATGTGGGGGAGATCTAGGGGGCTTGGATTGTACCAGAGGATGTTTTTGAGGAGGGGGGGTGGAGTGCTGGACATTACATACATGAACCCCCGACTCCCACTGTTGCGTAAGTCCGCACCCCCCTCTGGTAATATTTGTCTTTGGTCTCAGCAGACCCCATTATGGAGGGGTGTGAGCATTTATGCAAATGTTGTAATCCCCCCCCCCCCCCAAACTTGGGGCCCGTTTACACAGAACGATTATCGCTCAACATGGGTTCAAACGAGCGAAGTGCGTGATCCGTGCGAAGCGGAAATGTCGCTCGCTTGTCCTTCGCGGTAGTCTTACTTTTCAGGCAGCAAAGCCTGCGGGTGTCTCGTTGCGTGTAAACGCTGCCGCTCAGTGTTACACATAGCAGGTGAAGCGCTCAGCGAGACGCGGACAAGAAGCCCCCGCGGCGGCGACAGGACTTACTGTATAAACGCTTCATCGGGCTCGCCTGTGTGAATGTAGCCTCCGTGGTCCGTAGTAGATTGGCACGGGGTCTATTGCCTGGGACCCCCTGCTGAGCTGCTGCACTAAGCTGATTTTGTGCAGGAGGCAGACGGCTCCGTTCTTACTGTAGTGGCCAGGCTTGGTAATGCAGGTCATGCATGTCAATGGAAACTTGGCCTGCAATACCAAGTCCAGCCACTACAGTAAGAACGGAGCTGTCCGCCTCCTGCAGAGTTCAGTACAGGAGTGCTGATGGACAGGGGGCTCGGCAACAGACCCCCACCGATCTACTACTGTTGCCTTATCCTGAGGAAAGGCCATCAGTAGTTGACAACCCCTCTAACATCTGTTACAGCCCTGCGCAGTGCTGAGACCACCTTACCCTCTACGTCCCATGATTTAGATAGGACCATAGGCTTTCATTGGTGGAGGCCATCTGAGACTTGTAGTTCTTCTCTCCCTGTGCATTAGACCTGGCGAAGGGCCCTCGGCAGCTGATGCGCGCTGGGATCGCTCTGATCTTTGTGGGCCATGTGAACTTCATCTTGGGCGCCATCGTTCACGGGACGGTCCTGCGGCACGTGGCCAATCCTGAGAAGAGGGTGAGCCCTGAGTACTGCACCGCCAACATCATCTCTGTGGTGTCCGGGCTGCTGGTGAGTACCCCTGCTGCGGAGCGCCCCCTGTGGGGGCATCACTGGAGAGCTCTACACTCCACACAGGTTGTCTAGTCCGGGGCGCCGAAGATGGCGGGACTTGTGTGTGCAGAACAAGGTCACAGACTGCCGGCGGCGGCGGCCACCGGCCTGGAGCTACTGCGGGCCCAGTGAGATGATGCTAGCCGGATTGCTGCCGCTGGCCGTTAGTCACTGACTATTATTATGGTGGGCAAAAACAAATCTCATCCTGGCCGGCCGGCCGGGTGGGATGTCCCTCTCTGCTGACTGCCGCCTGCGGCAGCGGGCTCCGGTTGTCGCATTGTGGGGGCCCTTTGTTTCTTGTGCTCTCATTGGCTGATCTGTATGTTACTCCATTGAGGTTTAGTCCTAAGGTTCCTGACTGATGACCTTTACCTGCCGCCTCCTGACCTTCTCAGGGTCTCCTGTATTTCCACAGAGCATCACAACAGGAATCTGCGCGATCCTCGCCTCACGGAACCTGGGCTGTCCCAAAATTGTGAGTCTCTGGCCGGCGGCTCCCCCTCCCCCTTCTTTCTGGCCGGCGGCTCCCCCTCCCCCTTCTTTCTGGCCGGCGGCTCCCCCTCCCCCTTCTCTCTGGCCGGCGGCTCCCCCTCCCCCTTCTCTCTGGCCGGCGGCTCCCCCTCCCCCTTCTCTCTGGCCGGCGGCTCCCCCTCCCCCTTCTCTCTGGCCGGCGGCTCCCCCTCCCCCTTCTCTCTGGCCGGCGGCTCCCCCTCCCCCTTCTCTCTGGCCGGCGGCTCCCCCTCCCCCTTCTCTCTGGCCGGCGGCTCCCCCTCCCCCTTCTCTCTGGCCGGCGGCTCCCCCTCCCCCTTCTCTCTGGCCGGCGGCTCCCCCTCCCCCTTCTCTCTGGCCGGCGGCTCCCCCTCCCCCCCCCCCCCCTTCTCTCTGGCCGGCGGCTCCCCCTCCCCCCCCCCCCCTTCTCTCTGGCCGGCGGCTCCCCCTCCCCCCCCCCCTTCTCTCTGGCCGGCGGCTCCCCCTCCCCCCCCCCCTTCTCTCTGGCCGGCGGCTCCCCCCCCCCCCCCCCCCCCCTTCTCTCTGGCCGGCGGCTCCCCCCCCCCCCCCCCCCCTTCTCTCTGGCCGGCGGCTCCCCCCCCCCCCCCCCCCCTTCTCTCTGGCCGGCGGTCTGTAGAGTTGTATATGACGCCCCCGTCTGTTTCCGCCTGCAGCACTGGTCGCTCCTGGCGCTGTCCCTGGTGAACGCTCTGCTCTCAGCCGCATGTTTTGTGGGCCTCGTTCTGTCGGTGTCGTTAACCATCGCTAATGGAGGCAAGAACCTGATCTCTGGATGCAACGCGACGGTCCTGCCGTCTGATACTCGCTCCGTCATCCTGAGTAATGAGTGCCCCTTCGACACGACGCGGATCTACGTAAGTGTGTTGTCCGCCATTGTCCCTCACTCTTTATTAACTGGACATCACGTAAACGATGTGTACTAGAGAGCGGCGGTGGCGCCGCCGAGGAGGACGCCGCCTATCCATCCCTAGGGAGCGGCGGTGACATCGCCGAGGAGGACGCCGCCTATCCCTCCCTAGGGAGCGGCGGTGACATCGCCGAGGACGCCGCCGCCTGTCCGTCCCTAGGGAGCGGCGGCGGCGTCGCCAAGGAGGACGCCGCCGCCTGTCCGTCCCTAGGGAGCGGCGGCGGCGTCGCCGAGGAGGACGCCGCCGCCTGTCCGTCCCTAGGGAGCGGCGTGTCGGCGTCGCCGAGGTTGCGCACTCGTCGCCCGCAGTGGTGTTGCTCCTCTTGTGACGGCCATGTCTTCTCCTCTGCAGGACACCACGCTGGCTCTCTGGTTTCCTTGCATGTTCCTGTCCGCTGTGGAGGCGGCGCTCTCCATCCGCTGCTGTGTGGTGGCGTTTATCCTCAGGGGGATCGGTCCGTGCGGAGAGTCTTATCTGAGGGAGCGGGTATGTACCGCCCCGAGGGGCTGCTTCACCGGGACTGGAGGGACCGCTGGCGGTCTAAATCTGTGCTAACGTCTTGTGTCTCAGCTACAGGAAGAGGAGGCCGAGAAGGAGAGACTGGAAGACGCTGCGAGGCCGGAGACCCACCAGCTGATAGAGGCTCGAGCCTAGGATGTCCCGGAGGTGAGCGCAGCTAGCGGGGGCTCCACGGAGACTCCGCCCTGTCTTTTGGTTATACCCGCCCCCATTACGCTTTTTAGTTTCATCTTTCAACGCTGTGAATGTGTCAAGTGGGAGGGCCTCATCACTGCCAATCAAGTCTGAGTGGCAGTGGGGGCCTCTTTAACCCCTTCACTACCAGAGACTTTTCACTGTTCTCGTCCTGCAAAAAAAAAAAAATTCCTACAGCGGTCAGTGGAATAATAAAGTTATGGCTCTTCAAAGGCAGGATACCAAAAAAGTACCCCCCCCTCCCCCCCCTTCGTGGCTCTCGCTGTGCAGGATACATATTGTGCTAATACTTTGGGCACTTCAAGGTGATGCCAATAACTTTTTCTCTCTCTAATATGTAAATGATGTGTTTTTTACTCCTTTCGTCCCCCCTCACACACTTGTGATCGTTTGGTCACTTGTACTATAGACTGCAGTACTTCAGTATTGCAGTACATAACAGTTTTTGATCTTGCCACAGGCCGTGCTTGATGCCCATCTATGCATGGCAGCCCTGGGCCTTTCAGTAGGCTCTGGGCTGACATTTGGCATGGGGCAGGATGGAGTCCGCTCCCTCCTGCTGCCTGTAGCATCTTATCGGTTAACGGCCGTGATGAGAGCTGACGCTGGACGTGGCAGTTACCGGCAGTCGCTGGGTACGGTGCAGACTCGGCTGCACACATCATGGCCGCAGGACGTGGCTTTACACTCTGCGGTCGTGAAGTGGTTAATGATTGATCAGGGGGCACTGGTGGTTCTGCCCACCGTTGGGATGTCTTTGGGGAGGATCTCTGACCTTCATGCGTTGTCTTACAGATGTGCTGCTCCTCCTGCGAGGGACGGCCTGGATCCCCTGACTGAGCCACCACCCCTGGTCCTCCGCCCGGATCTCGTCTCGGCCTGGATCCCCTGACTGAGCCACCACCCCTGGTCCTCCGCCCGGATCTAGTCTCGGCCTGGATCCCCTGACTGAGCCACCACCCCTGGTCCTCTGCCCGGATCTCGTCTCGGCCTGGATCCCCTGACTGAGCCACCACCCCTGGTCCTCTGCCCGGATCTCGTCTCGGCCTGGATCCCCTGACTGAGCCACCACCCCTGGTCCTCCGCCCGGATCTCGTCTCGCTCGCGGTTTTAGGTTTTTACGTTGTACATTTGGTGCTCTCAGATTTGGTGATTTCTGTATTTTTCTGATATTTTGTGAATAAATTAGACTTTCTTACTTCTTGGTGTTGTTGGGGTTCTGAGCCTCCTCCAGCAGGGGGCGCTCCTGCTCCATGTACTTCAGCACTTGGCTGAATGCAGACCGCTCTCCAGTAAATAACCACATGCTGACCCCCTCCCCCGCTTCATTAGGACCCCTGTAATGAAACGATAGACGCACTACACTTGCAGCCCGCTGTGGTCCCGGTGATTGCTGGGTCAGGAACGTGATCTCTCATTGGCTGCATCGGTCACCTGACTTCCTGTGACACCGATCTGTTGCACCAACCACCCAGACCATAAGGCTGCAGCGCTGATCCCGGCGGCCACAGAGGAAGAAGTGGAACCCAGATTATTTAAAGGTGGGAGGTGAACCTCCTAACTTAGATACAATGTGATACGGGGACATGGAGGCTCTAGTACCCTGTTGTACCACCTCTAGCTTGGATACAAGATGTGATACAGGTGGGCATGGAGGTTCTAGTACCCTGTTGTACCGCCTCTAGCTTGGATACAAGATGTGATACGGGCGGGCATGGAGGTTCTAGTACCCTGTTGTACCGCCTCTAGCTTGGATACAAGATGTGATACCAGCGGGCATGGAGGCTCTAGTATCCTGTTGTACTGCCTCTAGCTTGGATACAAGATGTGATACGGGCGGGCATGGAGGTTCTAGTACCCTGTTGTACCGCCTCTGGCTTGGATACAATGTGATACGGGGATATGGAGGCTCTAGTACCCTGTTGTACCGCCTCTAGCTTGGATACAAGATGTGATACGGGGACATGGAGGCTCTAGTACCTTGTTGTACTGCCTCTAGCTTGGATACAAGATGTGATACGGGCGGGCATGGAGGTTCTAGTACCCTGTTGTACCGCCTCTAGCTTGGATACAAGATGTGATACGGGCGGGCATGGAGACTCTACTACCCTGTTGTACCGCCTCTGGCTTGGATACAAGATGTGATACAGGTGGGCATGGAGGCTCTAGTACCCTGCTTGGCCACCTCTAGCTTGGATACAAGATGTGATACGGGCGGGCATGGAGGTTCTAGTACCCTGTTGTACCGCCTCTGGCTTGGATACAATGTGATACGGGGATATGGAGGCTCTAGTACCCTGTTGTACCACCTCTAGCTTGGATACAAGATGTGATACGGGGACATGGAGGCTCTAGTACCTTGTTGTACCACCTCTAGCTTGGATACAAGATGTGATACGGGGACATGGAGGCTCTAGTACCTTGTTGTACTGCCTCTAGCTTGGATACAAGATGTGATACGGGCGGGCATGGAGGTTCTAGTACCCTGTTGTACCGCCTCTAGCTTGGATACAAGATGTGATACGGGCGGGCATGGAGACTCTACTACCCTGTTGTACCGCCTCTGGCTTGGATACAAGATGTGATACAGGTGGGCATGGAGGCTCTAGTACCCTGCTTGGCCACCTCTAGCTTGGATACAAGATGTGATACGGGTGGGCATGGAGGCTCTAGTACCCTGTTGTACCGCCTCTGGCTTGGATACAATGTGATACGGGGACATGGAGGCTCTAGTACCGTTGGGCTGCCTCGGATCCCTCCAAGGTGGAGACGTTCCTCCAGATGTTGCAGGCCCCATCCGCCCATCTGTTCTCCATGCGGACAGTGAGATCTCACATTCCTTCTCCGCGCTCTGCTGTGGCTGGATGTGTAATCCCCTGGGCCCTGGTTTGGGTGGAGAGTAGCGTTGTCACCACGGTCGCTGGGCTTGTCGGCTTTGGACTTTTATCTCTGCGGCCATTTAAAGTCTCTTGTGCACATGTGGTTCACTGTAAACGGCCAATCCCCCGGCGCTGGGAGGAAGTCCCACCTGGAGCTCATCGGACTATACGTCTGCCAGCATGGTGGACACATCCAACGCCCCGTGTGCAGCACTTGTGGTACTCTGCCCTCATGTAACTCCAGTACAGAGAGGGTAAAACTGACCCCACCGGTGGCTGCGTAAAGCCTAGACTGAGGTCACATGACCCCTTCCAATTTGAAAAATAAGCTAAATTCTGTATTCAAAATGGCCACTGCCCCTCCCCCCCCTCCCCCCCCCCCCCCCCCCCCCCCAAAATGCAGCCGCTTCCCATTTAGTACTTTTTACATTGGAAGTGAATTGTCTCGTTATTACAGCAGTTAGGGCTCCTGTCCA
Organism: Eleutherodactylus coqui; assembly: GCA_035609135.1. Taxonomy (NCBI): domain Eukaryota; kingdom Metazoa; phylum Chordata; class Amphibia; order Anura; family Eleutherodactylidae; genus Eleutherodactylus; species Eleutherodactylus coqui. Next base: position 4,942,419 of record CM069405.1, read on the forward strand.
CGGGCGATGGTTCATTGTGTTCCCCGGGGCGATAATCCGGCCACGAGTAACGCAGTCCACGCTTTCTATAGCATTGCTATGGAGAGCGCAGCCCCCGTCCACGAGCGGTGAATCACAGCGATTCTCCGTTCGCGGGACTCCAATCGCAGCATGCCACACTTCTCCGCGGTGAGCTTGTCAGATAGGCTTACTGCTGAGACCTCTCAGCACTGCCCCCTGGTCCCCTGCAGCAGAATAGCGCTGGTGCTATTCAGCCATGGACAGGGGCCCTTAACCAGGTGTGTCCAGACTTTTGCCTCACCCTCTATTTAACCTGACTTACACAACCTGCTCGCTCCTCCCCTTACAGGGTCGGCTCCTCACATCTTGTACAGTAGCACATGACACCCCTGCTCTTGTGGTGGCCAGGGCCCGAGGAGGCAGAGCTGTTCTGGCGGCACAAGGGGGACCTACATCTAATGTTACGACTGCTCTGTGTTGGCCGTTTGTAGAATGGGTGGGCTGACTGGGTCTCTGGAGGGGGCCGGTACACGTGGTCCACCACCCTTATAGAATTACACTGTGTCCAGCCGATCAATGACGCTAATACAGCCCTCCCAGTTACAGCGTTTTATTACTACAGCAGACGAAGCCCCTCACTGGAAGGAGAAGCTGGTGTTGGGCAGCGCGCCGCACCACCGACTGATGAACTTCAGCACGTCCTGGCACTCAGGGCTGTGGCTGGTCTGTGGATGACAAGAGGGCATGGGGTATCACAAAGGAGAACAAGAGCAAGCGGGCTGGAGCCAGACACGGGAGATCTAGAGGGGGGTCAGCAACAGCAGAGGGTAGGGAGGAGGAGCATTTACCTTAATGGCGATGAGAAATTTATTCCAGTCCTCCTTGTTTGCAGCTTTTCCAGGTTGTTTGAATTCTATCTTGTTTCTGAGGACGGGATAACCTGGAGGGGACACAACAGCCGATTACAAGTCCCCTTAGTACTAGCACTGCAGTCCTGGCCTCGGGGTCCTAGCAATCAGTACTCCCCATCTGCTGACCCTTGGAGTGCGCGTATTCTCCTACAAACCATCAGTTTCTCTGCACTCGGCCTCAGTCTGATGGTATCTTACATGATTACTGCAGCCTCATTCCCCACAGAGGTTCAGTGCAGTGTCTCTGGATGGCCACTAGGGGGACAGAGGCCCCTGTGAGCCACTCATGTCAGCAAGAAGACAATGGCTGATGGCGCTGGCCAGCTCACCTGTGATCACACACGGGAGAGACCGGATACCACTGTTCACGGCCACCAAGGACGCCTCGTAGACACCCCTCTCATCAACCGGAAGGACTTGCTCCACTCGTTGGTCCATGGAGACGGCCAGGACCCACTCCCTCACCTCCTCGCGCTTCTCTGCCTGATGGAGGTAATAACAGACAGGGGTCACGCACTGCAGATCACTTGTGGCTGCGGGCTGTGCACTGCAGTACCACAAGTGCAGTGTAGTGGGGTTTTACCAAGTAACATTGGCGGCGGGTTCAGTCCGAGGAAGGCCACCAAATTCACGGGCAACTTTACTTTTTGCCATGCATGAAATTCTGCAGCGAAGGTCGTGGGGGGATTACACTGCAGGATTCATGGTGGGCACAAAGCCCTAAACTGAAGACTGTAGTGTGAGGTGGAGACAAGGGACAGCGTGGTGAGGTGTAGTAGATGGGACGGGGACAGCAGGGTGAAGCAGAGACATGTTCTGTAGTAGATGGGACAGCAGAGTGAAGCAGAGACATGTTGTGTAGTAGATGGGACAGCAGGGTGAGGCAGAGACATGTTGTGTAGTAGTTTGGACGGGGACAGCAGGGTGAAGCAGAGACATGTTGGGTAGTAGATGGGACAGCAGAGTGAAGCAGAGACATGTTGTGTAGTAGATGGGACAGCAGCGTGAAGCAGAGACATGTTCTGTAGTAGATGGGACAGCAGAGTGAAGCAGAGACATGTTGTGTAGTAGATGGGACAGCAGGGTGAAGCAGAGACATGTTGGGTAGTAGATGGGACAGCAGAGTGAAGCAGAGACATGTTGTGTAGTAGATGGGACAGCAGGGTGAGGCAGAGACATGTTGTATAGTAGATGGGACGGGGACAGCAGGGTGAGACAGACATGTTGGGTAGTAGATGGGACGGGGACAGCAGAGTGAAGCAGAGACATGTTGGGTAGTAGATGGGACTGGGACAGCAGAGTGAGGCAGAGACATGCTGTGTAGTAGATGGGACGGGGACAGCAGGGTGAGACAGAGACATGCTGTGTAGTAGATGGGACGGGGACAGCAGGGTGAGACAGAGACATGCTGTGTAGTAGATGGGACGGGGACAGCAGGGTGAGACAGAGACATGTTGGGTAGTAGATGGGACAGCAGGGTGAGGCAGAGACATGTGTAGTAGATGGGACAGCAGAGTGAAGCAGAGACATGTTGTGTAGTAGAAGGGACAGCAGGGTGAAGCAGAGACATGTGTAGTAGAAGGGACAGCAGGATGAAGCAGAGACATGTTGTGTAGTAGTTTGGACGGGGACAGCAGGGTGAGACAGAGACATGTTGTGTAGTAAATGGGATAGCAGAGTGAGGCATAGACCTTTTGGGTAGTAGAAGGGACAGCAGAGTGAAGCAGAGACATGTTGGGTAGTAGATGGGACAGCAGGGTGAGGCAGAGACATGTTGTGTAGTAGATGGGACAGGGACAGCAGAGTGAAGCAGAGACATGTTGTGTAGTAGATGGGACAGCAGGGTGAGGCAGAGACATGTTGTATAGTAGATGGGACGGGGACAGCAGAGTGAGGCAGAGACATGTTGTATAGTAGATGGGACGGGGACAGCAGAGTGAGGCAGAGACATGTCGTGTAGTAGATGGGACGGGGACAGCAGGGTCAGGCAGAGACATGTTGGGTAGTAGATGGGACGGGGACAGCAGGGTGAGGCAGAGACATGTTGTGTAGTAGATGGGAAAGGGACAGCAGGGTGAGACAGAGACATGTTGTGTAGTAAATGGGACAGCAGGGTGAGGCAGAGACATGTTGGGTAGTAGATGGGACAGCAGGGTGAGACAGAGACATGTTGTGTAGTAAATGGGATAGCAGGGTGAGGCAGAGACCTTTTGGGTAGTAGAAGAGACAGCAGAGTGAAGCAGAGACATGTTGGGTAGTAGATGGGACAGCAGGGTGAGGCAGAGACATGTTGTGTAGTAGATGGGACAGGGACAGCAGAGTGAGGCAGAGACATGTTGTGTAGTAGATGGGACAGCAGGGTGAAGCAGAGACATGTTGGGTAGTAGATGGGACAGCAGGGTGAGGCAGAGACATGTTGGGTAGTAGATGGGACAGGGACAGCAGAGTAAAGCAGAGACATGTTGTGTAGTAGATGGGACAGCAGAGTGAAGCAGAGACATGCTGTGTAGTAGAAGGGACAGCAGGGTGAAGCAGAGACATGTTGTGTAGTAGATGGGACAGCAGGGTGAGGCAGAGACATGTTGTGTAGTAGATGGGACAGCAGGGTGAGGCAGAGACATGTTGTGTAGTAGAAGGGACAGCAGGGTGAGGCAGAGACATGTTGTGTAGTAGATGGGACGGGGACAGCAGGGTGAAGCAGAGACATGTTGGGTAGTAGATGGGACAGCAGAGTGAAGCAGAGACATGTTGTGTAGTAGATGGGACAGCAGAGTGAAGCAGAGACATGTTGGGTGGTAGAAGGAACAGCAGGGTGAGGCAGAGACATGTTGTGTAGTAGAAGGGACAGCAGGGTGAGGCAAAGACATTTTGGGTAGTAGATGGGACAGCAGGGTGAGGCAGAGACATGTTGTGTAGTAGATGGGACAGCAGAGTGAAGCAGAGACATGCTGTGTAGTAGAAAGGACAGCAGGGTGAGGCAGAGACATGTTGTGTAGTAGATGGGACAGCAGGGTGAAGCAGAGACATGTTGGGTAGTAGAAGGAACAGCAGGGTGAGGCAGAGACATTTTGGGTAGTAGATGGGACAGCAGGGTGAGGCAGAGACATGTTGGGTAGTAGATGGGACAGCAGGGTGAGGCAGAGACATGTTGTGTAGTAGATGGGACAGCAGAGTGAAGCAGAGACATGTTGTGTAGTAGATGGGACAGCAGGGTGAGGCAGAGACATGTTGTGTAGTAGATGGGACAGCAGGGTGAAGCAGAGACATGTTGGGTAGTAGAAGGAACAGCAGGGTGAGGCAGAGACATGTTGGGTAGTAGATGGGACAGCAGAGTGAAGCAGAGACATGTTGTGTAGTAGATGGGACGGGGACAGCAGAGTGAGGCAGAGATATGTTGGGTAGTAGATGGGACGGGGACAGCAGGGTGAGACAGAGACGTGTTGTGTAGTAGGTGGGACGGGGACAGCAGAGTGAGGCAGAGACATGTTGTGTAGTAGATGGGACAGCAGAGTGAAGCAGAGACATGTTGGGTAGTAGATGGGACGGGGACAGCAGGGTGAGGCAGAGACATGTTGTGTAGTAGATGGGACAGCAGGGTGAGGCAGAGACATGTTGGGTAGTAGATGGGACAGCAGGGTGAGGCAGAGACATGTTGTGTAGTAGGTGGGACGGGGACAGCAGAGTGAGGCAGAGACATGTTGTGTAGTAGATGGGACAGCAGAGTGAAGCAGAGACATGTTGGGTAGTAGATGGGACGGGGACAGCAGGGTGAGGCAGAGACATGTTGTGTAGTAGATGGGACAGCAGAGTGAAGCAGAGACATGTTGGGTAGTAGATGGGACGGGGACAGCAGGGTGAGGCAGAGACATGTTGTGTAGTAGATGGGACAGCAGGGTGAGGCAGAGACATGTTGGGTAGTAGATGGGACAGCAGAGTGAGGCAGAGACATGTTGGGTAGTAGATGGGACAGCAGAGTGAAGCAGAGACATGTTGGGTAGTAGATGGGACAGCAGAGTGAGGCAGAGACATGTTGGGTAGTAGATGGGACAGCAGGGTGAGACAGAGACATGTTGTGTAGTAGATGGGACAGCAGGGTGAGGCAGAGACATGTTGGGTAGTAGATGGGACAGCAGGGTGAGGCAGAGACATGTTGGGTAGTAGATGGGACAGCAGGGTGAGGCAGAGACATGTTGGGTAGTAGATGGACCAGGGACAGCAGGGTGAGGCAGAGACATGTTGAGTAGTAGATGGGACAGGGACAGCAGGGGTGAAGTGGAGATGGGTTGTGTTGTGGGAAAGAGACATCCCAATGGCTAGGTCCTCTCACCGGAATGTGCTGCTTTGCAGGGAGCGGAACTTCGAAGGGAATATCTGTCAACTGAAAATCGGAATGGTCGAGGGCGTCCAGATTCCCCTCCTCGATGGCCTGTGGAGGACACAACAGAGGTAGCCATGTAAGTCCGATTGTGCGCCCCAGCATGCACCAGTGTGACCTCATACACCACGTCACAAGGGGAATGCTGGGAGACAGACCCCTTCCCTGCAATACCCCTATAGTTCGTCCGAAGCATCCAATCCTCCACCCTTATGCTCTGCAGCCCCCCATTAGATGGATGGACCCTCCCCCCCCCCCCCCCCGCTGTCACTTACATCTACCAGGTCCAAAAATCTGTTCAAGAAGATGAAGGCCGAGTTTTCCCAACCCAACGCCTGCAGGAACAAAGACAGAGAGACTTGGTAGGAGAGAGGGAGGAGGCTGGAGCCAGTGGCACAAATATCAAGACTGCTGCAAAGAGTGGAGACCATGTCCGGAGCGAGCCCCCGCTGCTCCCCTCCCCCCATCGCTGCTCCCCCCCCGCTGCACCCCTCAGGGGCTTCTGCCTCCGACTTTTAGCAAACAATTTTATTTCTTCATTGATAAACAAACTTTTCCGAATCGGAGACGATCGACCCCCGAGAACAAGACATGTAGCGGTCCTGCGGCACATGGCCATGGCGCCAACAGGGCCGCGTGTTGTTATTATTGGCACCATTTTGGGTACACATGGATTTTTTTATCACTTTTATTGCATTTTTGGGAAGCAAAATGAATAAAAAAAGCAGTGTTTGTATTTCTGTAAACAGCCTTTGGCAGGCAGGATACAACCGAGTTCACGGACTTCTATCGGCTGCTACAGACGCACAACAACAAGAAAGGGAGAACTGCAAGAAAAATGGGATGCTCTTTTTATTTTCTAAAACCCTTTTTTGTGTCCCTTTAACCTGTGATCTTATGACTGATAATACACTGCAGTACTCTCATACTGCAGTGTGCGGCAGAGAAAAAACAAGGCCAGAATTGCACAGAATTGCACACCTGCCTGCAGTTACACGGGCCGAGCCGTCCTTCAATCCCCTACATGCATAAACGATGAACGAGAAGCAAATCTATTCTCATTTGTCCTTCAGTCGGCAGCATTTACACGATAAGGCTGGAATCTGAAGGATGGCCCGGAGGAGACACAGGAGCACTGCAGATCGTCTCTTCTGCCTGCTTTCCCCCACCCCACCACTGCTCTGCACAGACTGAAGTGGGGCTGCAGGAGAGACCGGAGCACTGCAGATCGTCTCTTCTGCCTGCTTTCCCCCACCCCACCACTGCTCCGCACAGACTGAAGTGGGGCTGCAGGAGAGACCGGAGCACTGCAGATCGTCTCTTCTGCCTGCTTTCCCCTACCCTTGCTCTGCACAGACTGAAGTGAGGCTGGAGGAGAGACCGGAGCACTACAGATAGTGTCTTTTGCCTGCTTACCCCCACCACTGCTCTGCACAGACTGAAGTGGGGCTGCAGGAGAGACCGGAGCACTGCAGATAGTCTCTTCTGCCTGCTTTCCCCAACTTCACACCCACTCTGCACAGACAGAAGTGGATGGGAGGAGAGACCAGAGCACTGCAGATCCCCTTTTCTGCCTGCTTCTCGTACTAGATGTACTCTTTACCATTAGAAGCCTCGGCAATCCTCCAACACTGGGTGGCCGAGGGCCGGCAACATCACAGCAGGAGCCCAACAGGTAGCCTCTTCCCTCCCATGATGGACATGTATGTCACGGGGCGGGAAGGGGCTGAACTGTGCAGACTGGCTGAACTTTATATCATTGAGCCACTACTTACTGTAAGCCCAGCCGAGTGATGAAAATGGAGGAGGTGACGCGTAGCGGTGACACGCAGGCCGGGAGTGTGACATCACTTCACCTATGTGGGCACACATACTGACCTTCTGTGACTGGAAGACCCTTTAACTCCACGTGGAAACAGCCTTGCATCCCTGTGGGGGTGCAGGGACCCTCCGGTGGGGCTGTCACAGCGGCAGCAGGGAAACGCAGAGACCCCTCATTGTTTTCAACGGGGTCGGCGCTGCCGCTGAAAACATGGAGCCTGCAGCGATGAGTCTCCTGCATCGCACCACGGAACCCTGCGGGAAGACATCACGCAGCGCACTAATCCCACATGATCGTCTTCCCCGTGTGAGGCCGGCCTAGATCCCATCAGGTGGGGTGCAGTGATCACATGACCGGAATTATATAAAGCATTGGAGTGTGAGTGTCTGCTCCTTTTATTGGACCGACCATTCTGGATGCAGCGGCGCCGAAGCGGTGGGGGGGTACAAGAGGGAAAAGTGCGCAAAAAATGTTTGTTTGTTTTTTCATGCAATGCTGGGATCAGTTCGCATGGCCAGCGCAGGCCAGGACTGATCTGGGAGCCACTGTCTGGGATGCGGCTGCTATGCAATCGCCCTCGCTCTGTGAGTCCTTTACACTGGCCGTGGCATGTAAGGGGTTAACAGCAGGGATCAGTGTTCTCACAGCCGGCCCTTGCCACGCCTGCTTCCGGCCAGGCGTACAGTTACACCCATGTGGTTGCCATCGCCCACTGCTCCACCTTTGCGCCAGTTTGCATCCGCCCGCCACACGTATGACGTTACCTTGGCCGCCATCCCAGCCTCGTAGAAGGCCTTGTCCGCCGGGAGGAGGTCCGTGCGGCGCAGGAGGGAGATGCAGAGTTTGGCAGCTATAACGTCCTGAGATTAGGGAAAAAGTCAACATGTGAGTCGGGTGAAGAGCTGCCGGCGACACGGCGGCGGGGTCAGCGGGCGCTCACCAGCTGGGCGACTCCTTGCGCTGCGGAGCGGGTGGAGTAGTAGTGGGCGATCAGCATCATGTGCTCAAACTCCTGGTGAGCCGCAGAGTTGGCCTCGCTGGACTTCACCAGATTCTCACACTGTCAATGAGAAGAGATTGTTGGGAGCGTCCAGAGACCCCCGGCCCACCGCCGCCCCTCCCCCCTCTTACCAGGTTGTGCAGCATGTCCCGCAGGTTGGCCCAGGCGTGGTAGACTTCGGCGCAGTTCATGCCGGCGCTGTTCACCATTTCTGTGAAGATCCGTTTATAAATGTTGAAGTTCTGGATGAGAAAATACATCACAAATGTCATCAAGTGCGAAAGTAACGGACGGGGCGGGGCAGGGGGCGGGACAAGGGGCGGGACAGGATCACCTACCTGGGCGTTGGCGGGGGATCCGTGCTGCACATACAAGGCCAGAGCCTTCTCCCAGTTCCCGTCCTTGATGAGGTGGGTAGCAAACAGGGCGACATACTTGTGGAGGACCTTGTAGTTCTGTGATACAGACACCCAGAGGTCAGACGGCGCAGCACAGGAGATCTGCAGTAAGGATCAGCGCTCCCTACCCTGAGGAACCACCACCCTCCACAGACACCCAGAGGTCAGACGGCGCAGCACAGGAGATCTGCAGTAAGGATCAGCGCTCCCTACCCTGAGGAACCACCACCCTCCACAGACACCCAGAGGTCAGACGGCGCAGCACAGGAGATCTGCAGTAAGGATCAGCGCTCCCTACCCTGAGGAACCACCACCCTCCACAGACACCCAGAGGTCAGACGGCTCAGTACAGGAGATCTGCAGTAAGGATCAGCGCTCCCTACCCTGAGGAACCACCACCCTCCACAGACACCCAGAGGTCAGACGGCTCAGTACAGGCGATCTGCAGTAAGGATCAGCGCTCCCTACCCTGAGGAACCACCACCCTCCACAGACACCCAGAGGTCAGACGGCGCAGCACAGGAGATCTGCAGTAAGGATCAGCGCTCCCTACCCAGAGGAACCACCACCCTCCACAGACACCCAGAGGTCAGACGGCTCAGTACAGGCGATCTGCAGTAAGGATCAGCGCTCCCTACCCTGCAGGAACCACCTCCCTCCGCAGACACTCCTTACCTGCTTCCCAGCGATATCTATACACTTCTCCCACTGCCCGCGGTCAGCGTACATGTCTAGAGCCGCCACAACATCAACCCCCACCAGCTGCAACAAAACACATCAATATTAAGAATGAAATAGGAAAGTACAGAGGAAGGATGGGACGGAGCGGCAGGCCGGAGAGGGGGGCGGCGGCGACACGGAGCGGCAGACCGGAGAGGGGGGCGGCGGCGACACGGAGCGGCAGACCGGAGAGGGGGGCGGCGGCGACACGGAGCGGCAGACCGGAGAGGGGGGCGGCGGCGACACGGAGCGGCAGACCGGAGAGGGGGGCGGCGGCGACACGGAGCGGCAGACCGGAGAGGGGGGCGGCGGCGACACGGAGCGGCAGACCGAAGAGGGGGGCGGCGGCGACACGGAGCGGCAGACCGAAGAGGGGGGCGGCGGCGACACGGAGCGGCAGACCGGAGAGGGGGGCGGCGGCGACACGGAGCGGCAGACCGGAGAGGGGGGCGGCGGCGACACGGAGCGGCAGACCGGAGAGGGGGGCGGCGGCGACACGGAGCGGCAGACCGGAGAGGGGGGCGGCGGCGACACGGAGCAGCAGACCGGAGAGGGGGCGGCGGCGACACGGAGCGGCAGACCGGAGAGGGGGGCGGCGGCGACACGGAGCGGCAGACCGGAGAGGGGTCGGCGGCGACACGGAGCGGCAGACCGGAGAGGGGGGCGGCGGCGACACGGAGCGGCAGACCGGAGAGGGGGGCGGCGGCAGACCGGAGAGGGGGGCGGCGGCGACACGGAGCGGCAGACCGGAGAGGGGGGCGGCGGCGACACGGAGCGGCAGACCGGAGAGGGGGGCGGCGGCGACACGGAGCGGTAGACAGGAGAGGTGGGCGGCGGCGACACGGAGCGGCAGACAGGAGAGGTGGGCGGCGACACGGAGCGGCAGACAGGAGAGGTGGGCGGCGGCGACACGGAGCGGCAGACAGGAGAGGTGGGCGGCGACACGGAGCGGCAGACCGGAGAGGGGGGCGGCGACACGGAGCGGCAGACCGGAGAGGTGGGCGGCGACACGGAGCGGCAGACCGGAGAGGTGGGCGGCGACACGGAGCGGCAGACAGGAGAGGTGGAGCACTCATGTAATGTCATCTTACCGACTCCACTTTTCCCTGGTCCTTCAGATAATCCTTGTACTTCTCATCAACATACTGTTCATACCTGAAAATATGATGGACAGGAAGGGTCATACATGTCACTTCACCCGTAACACGTGTCCCTGACTCCCCCCCACCACGTGTAATCCACCTTCTCCATAGAGCGATGCCATAACCCCACTATACCTGGAGTCCAGCTCCTTGGCCACTCTCTTGGCTTTGTTCCACTCTTCCCCGTCTATAAAGGCATCGATCGCTTCCTTAATGAGGCTCATGTTTAGATACAAATCAGCAGCCTGATAACGAGTCACAGGGAAGACAAAAGGCTGATTAACTTGGGGTTCTCTTACACGGATGCTAGTCCGGCATGGATGCACCGCCAGTCGTCGCAGCGAGAATAGCTCAGGAGCCACGAGTGCTCAGCGACCGGAGGCGCAGGGGCCGCCGGATCACCCAGCCACCGGAGGCGCAGGATCGCCCAGCCACCGGAGGCGCAGGGGCCGCGGGATCGCCCAGCCACCGAAGGCGCAGGGGCCGCGTGATCGCCCAGGCACCGGAGGCGCAGGGGCCGCGGGATCGACCAGCCACCGGAGGCGCAGGGGCCGCGGGATCGCCCAGCCACCAGAGGCGCAGGGGCCGCGGATTGCTCTGCCTGCACTCCTCCATTCACAGTAAACTGGCCGTGGTTCATACGTGGCTGCTTGTTTACACGGGTCGATCGTCGTTCAGTTTTTATGGGTGCAGAAACTGCGTGACGAACGATAACCAAACAGATTATAGTTGGTTGTTCAGTAAGTGTCGGCATTTACACTGAACACTGATCGGCCCGTGTAAAAGGGGCCTTACAATCATTTTAGTCGGTGGAGACCCCCCACCAACATAAACAGGAAAGGACAACTGCTGCCCGGTACAGCTCACCCAGGAGGGGTCCAGCCTTCCCCCAGTCCATTTATAGTCAGACATCCCACCCACCACGTCCGGGCCCCCTCTATCCTACAAGTATTGCCTGGCTCAATTCATTCTCGACAATTTTTAGGCCCAAGGCTCCTTACCGCATTGTGTTTTCCAGCGGAGACCAACTTAGGGCCGACTATATGAATCACCTCCAAACTTCTGCTTGGAACCAGAAACTTGATGGATAATTCAGCTGCCTGGAAGGTGAAACAGCATAAAATATCTAAGGCGACAAATGAACAACCAACATGGTGTCCTAGCGGCAGAATGAGAGCAGATCAGAGTCATGCAACCAACCTGCACCCATCAGGAGAGCCTGAGAGAACATGCTAGAGACCATCAAGGACATGCATACAACAGTGACACGCATCATCCATCCAGGACAATCAGGACCACCAACAGACAACCACCTAACCCAACACCCTCCAGGAGAAGGCGGCAACCAGGACCATCCAACCCAACTCCCTACAGATGACAATCAGGACCCCTAACAGGCAACCACCTAACCCAACACCCTCCAGGAGAAGGCGGCAACCAGGACCATCCAACCCAACTCCCTACAGATGACAATCAGGACCACCAACAGGCAACCACCTAACGCAACACCCTCCAGGAGAAGGCGGCAACCAGGACCATCCAACCCAACTCCCTACAGATGACAATCAGGACCCCCAACAGGCAACCACCTAACCCAACACCCTCCAGGAGAAGGCGGCAACCAGGACCATCCAACCCAACTCCCTACAGATGACAATCAGGACCACCAACAGACAACCACCTAACCCAACACCCTCCAGGAGAAGGCGGCAACCAGGACCATCCAACCCAACTCCCTACAGATGACAATCAGGACCCCTAACAGGCAACCACCTAACCCAACACCCTCCAGGAGAAGGCGGCAACCAGGACCATCCAACCCAACTCCCTACAGATGACAATCAGGACCACCAACAGGCAACCACCTAACGCAACACCCTCCAGGAGAAGGCGGCAACCAGGACCATCCAACCCAACTCCCTACAGATGACAATCAGGACCCCCAACAGGCAACCACCTAACCCAACACCCTCCAGGAGAAGGCGGCAACCAGGACCATCCAACCCAACTCCCTACAGATGACAATCAGGACCACCAACAGACAACCACCTAACCCAACACCCTCCAGGAGAAGGCGGCAACCAGGACCATCCAGCCCAACTCCCTACAGATGACAATCAGGACCACCAACAGGCAACCACCTAACCCAACACTCTCCAGGAGAAAGCGACAACCAGGACCATCCAACCCAACTCCCTACAGATGACAATCAGGACCCCCAACAGGCAACCACCTAACCCAACACCCTCCAGGAGAAGGCGGCAACCAGGACCATCCAACCCAACTCCCTACAGATGACAATCAGGACCACCAACAGGCAACCACCTAACGCAACACCCTCCAGGAGAAGGCGGCAACCAGGACCATCCAGCCCAACTCCCTACAGATGACAATCAGGACCACCAACAGGCAACCACCTAACCCAACACCCTCCAGGAGAAAGCGACAACCAGGACCATCCAACCCAACTCCCTACAGATGACAATCAGGACCCCCAACAGGCAACCACCTAACCCAACACCCTCCAGGAGAAGGCGGCAACCAGGACCATCCAACCCAACTCCCTACAGATGACAATCAGGACCACCAACAGGCAACCACCTAACGCAACACCCTCCAGGAGAAGGCGGCAACCAGGACCATCCAACCCAACTCCCTACAGATGACAATCGGGAACACCAAAGATTGTGGTCAAAATTGCCAAGGAGGAGGCGGAAAGACTGATCGCCAAAGAGAGCAAGAACAACCCAAAACTATTTTTAACTATATTAACAGCAAAAGGATTTGCAGGGAGAGCGCTGGCCCTTTACCAAATAAAGCAAAGGAAATCATTGAAGATGATGGAGGGAAGGCAAATCTATTAAATAGTTTCTTTTCAATCGTATTCACAAACGAAAAGGAAATGCCACACGAGATACAGGGGAATAAAATAAACCCCTCGCAAAATATGTCATACCTAACGCAGGAGAAAGTGCGGAACAGGTTAAAGAAGATTAAAATCGATAAATCGCCAGGCCCAGATGGAATATACCCAAGGGTACTAAGGGATGAGTGATGAGTTAGCTAGGCCACTATACCTAATATTTCTAGACACTATCAAGACCGGTGTTGTACCATTGGATTGGCGCATTGCCAACGTGGTTCCAATTTATAAAAAGGGGACCAAAAGTGTGCCTGGTAACTACAGGCCAGTAAGTCTCACTTCAGTAATGGGAAAAATTTTCAAGGGGTTTCTGAGAGACGCCATCGATGAGCACCTCAAGGAGAACAAGGGAATAACTCCTCACCAGCATGGATTTATGAAGGGTCGCTCATGTCAGACAAATCTGATCAGTTTCTACGATGAAGTAAGCTCTAAGCTGGACCTGGGAGAGTCTATTGATCTTGTATATCTGGACTTCTCTAAAGCCTTTGACACCGTGCCACATAATAGGCTAATATACAAAATGAGGAGCTCGGATTGGGTGAAAACGTGTGTATCTGGGTAAAGAACTGGCTCAGAGATAGAAAGCAGAGGGTGGTAATAAATGGTTCATTCTCTGATTGGGCTACAGTCACTAGCGGGGCCACAGGGCTCAGTATTGGGCCCCATTCTGTTCAATATATTCATCAACGACCTGATAGCGGGGCTGCACAGTAAGATATCAATATTTGTAGATGACACAAAATTATACAATATAATTAATGCAACGGAGGACAATGTGCGGCTACAAACGGACCGAGATAAGCCGGGGGCTTGGGGGGGGGGGGGGGAATGGCAAATGAAGTTCAATGTTGATAAATGTAAGGTTCTGCACATGGGCAGCAAAAACGGATGTTACCAATATACACTGAATGGGGTACTGCTAGGGAAAAGACCTGGGGGTACTAGTGGACTGTAGACTAAACTGGAGCAACCAATGCCAGTCAGCTGCTGCAAAGGCAAATAAAGTCTTGGGGTGCAGTAAAAGAGGTATAGGGGCGAGGGACGAGAACATTATCCTCCCTCTATATAAGGCACTAGTCAGGCCTCACATGGAATACTGCGTACAGTTCTGGTCACCGGTGCTCAGGATAGATGTTACAGTGCTGGAGGGGGTTCAAAGAAGGACAACTAAACTAATACATGGAATGGGAGGACAGGAATACCCAGAGAGGCACCAAAACTGGGATTATTCACCCCAGAAAAAAGACGGCTAAGGTGTGATCAAATAACTGTATAAATACATGAGGGGACAATACAAGGATCTCTCCCATGATCTGTTTATACCCAGGACTGCGACGGTAACAAGAGGACATCCACTACGATTAGAGGAAAGCAGGTTTCATCACCAACACAGAAGGGGGTTCTTTACTGTTAGAGCAGTGAGACTGTGGAACTCTCTGCCGGAGGATATGGTGATGGCAAAAGATTATTTGTTAATCTGGGTATACAGGCAGGTAGGAACTATTAGGGGTGGATCCAGGGAACAGTCTGATTGCCATTATGGAGTCGGGAAGGAGTTTTTTCCCCAAAAGGGCTAATTGGCTTCTGCTCTTGGGGTTTTTTGCCTTCCTCTGGATCAACAAAACAGGAGGCTAAACAGGCTGGACTAGATGGACATTGTCTTCATTCAGCCTTACGAACTATGTTACTATGTTACCTACAGATGACAATCAGGACCACCAACAGACAACCACCTAACGCAACACCCTCCAGAAGAAGGCGGCAACCAGGACTGTCCAACCCAACTCCTTCCAGGAGAAGACCTCATTCAGGACCACCACTACAGGCAGCCACCTAACCCAACACCTACCAGGAGAAGGGGACTATTGTGACTGCCCAACACCTTACAGGAAAAGGCAAAAATTGGGACTACTTAATAGTCAACCACCTAATCCAACACACTCCAGGAGAAGGAGACAGTCAGGACTACCCAGCAAGCAATCACCTGACCTAACACCCTCGAGGAGAAGGCGACAATCAGTACCATCCAACCCAACACACTCCAGGAGACAGTTAGGACGAGCAGGCAACCATCCAACCAACCAGACACACTCCAGGAGAAGGCGACAATCAGGACTGTCCAACACAACTCCCGCCAGGAGAAGGCATCAGACAGGAGCACCCTTACAGGTAGCCACCTAACCCAACACCCACCAGGAAAAGGGGACTA
Source organism: Eleutherodactylus coqui (assembly GCA_035609135.1). Taxonomy (NCBI): domain Eukaryota; kingdom Metazoa; phylum Chordata; class Amphibia; order Anura; family Eleutherodactylidae; genus Eleutherodactylus; species Eleutherodactylus coqui. The sequence goes on from CM069405.1 coordinate 4,957,922, forward strand.
TCGTGACTGCCCAACACCTTCCAGAAAAAGGCAAGAATTGGGACCACTTAATAGTCAACCACCTAATCCAACACCCTCCAGGAGAAGGAGACAGTCAGGACCACCCAGCAGGCAACCACCTGACCTAACACCCTCCATGAGAAGGGGACAATTATGACTGCCCAACCCAACAACCCCCCGAAAAGGCAACATTCAGGACCACCCAATAGTCAACCAGCTAATCCAACACCCAATCAGGCCCACCCTTACAGGTAACCACACAACGCAACACTGTCCAGGAAAAGGCATCAATCAGGACCACCCTTACAGGCAGCCATACGATTCAACACCATCCAGCAGAAGGTCACAGTCAGAACACCCTGAAAAGGTATCTCCTGACCCAGCACCCTATAGGAGAAGGCATCAGTACTACCCAACAGGCAACCACGCAACCCAGGGCCATCCTACATGCAACTATCCAACCCAACACCCTCCAGGAAAAGGTGACAATCAGGACCATCCAACCCAACACCCTCTAGGAGACAGTCAGGACCACCCAGCAGGCAACCATCGAACCAGACACACTCCAGGAGAAGGCGACAATCAGACTGTCCAACACAACTCCCACCAGGAAAAGGCAGCCACCTAACCCAACACACACCAGGAGAAGGGGACTATCATGACTGCCCAACACCCTCCAGGAAAAGGCAAGAATTGGGACCACTTAATAGTCAACCACCTAATCCAACACCCTCCAAGAGAAGGAGACAGTCAGGACTACCCAGCAGGCAACCAACTGACCCAACACCCTCTAAGAGAAGGGGACAATCATGACTGTTCAACCCAACAACCTTCCGGAAAGGCAACAATCAGGACCACCCAACAGTCAACCACTTAATCCAACACCCTCCAGGAGAAGGCGATAATCAGGCCCACCCTTACAGGCAACCACATTACTCAACACCCTCCAGCAGAGGTAACAATCAGAACAACCTGACCGGTATCTCCTGACCCAACATCCTGCAGGAGAAGGCATCAGTACCAGCCAACAGGCAACCACTCGACCCAACATTCTCCAATAGATGGCGTCACTCAGGGCTATCCTACATGCAACCATCCAACCCAACATCCTCCAGGAGAAGGCAACATAATCAGCTACCAAAGTAGTCCAGAAGCATGTCAACGAGTGAGAAGTGAGGAGGCCGGTCAATGTCTCATACCTTCATCCAGCATTTCTCCATAAGCTCCGGGCTGTCCAAGTCCTTCACCTTCAGGTAGCAATCCACGGCTCGGGCATATTCTCCGGCTTGCTCCCATTCCCGGGCCTGCTGCAGGAATGCCTCTGCACCTCTACTGGGTGAAGAAGCAGAAAGTAAGACCCCATATACATGCAGTTGTGAAGAGATGCAGAGGATCACACACGTAAGGTGAGATGTAGACCCTCATTCCACTATACATTTCCCGTATGCAGCTGGACTAGCAGTTCCCGCTACGGACCACCCTGTGAGAAGATTCTGACCCGACTCCTTTCTTCATGCCCTCTCTCTCGTACTCCTGCTGCAGCTGCTCCAGCAGGGCCGGGACATACTCCTTGCAGATCCGGATGGCGTCGCTCCACATGCCCGCTTCCTGTGAAGGAGACCAAAAAAGAAGGAATCACAAAAGCACAAAATAAATTTCGGGACAGCTGTACCCATCCGGTGACATATGGTGCTACCTTATAATACTTCACGGCGAGCTCGGGTCTCTGCGCACGGAGGAAGAACGTTTCTGCCTTCTGGAAATCTTTCTGTTCAAACACAAAGCGAGCCTGGCCGGTAAGCACATCCGCTACGCTGTCTGGGTCATACAGCTCGGCCACTCTCTGAGCCGCATCCCAGTCCTGGTTGTGGACGTACCTGAGAGGGGGAATGTAGGAGAATGACTGACCCCGCTGTGTGCCTGCTGATCCGAGGAAGAGGACAGACACACAGAGGGTGGACAGAGGGGTGATATCAGGGCAGAGACAGGAGGAGGGGGGAATGAGACAGGGGGGGGGGGGGGGGGAGACAGGTGATACGGCAAGAAGGGGGAAGACAGGTGATACGGCAAGGGGGAGGGGGGGAGACAGTATATACGGCAAGGGGGAGGGGGGAGACAGTATATACGGCAAGGGGGAGGGGGGGAGACAGTATATACGGCAAGGGGGAGGGGGGGAGACAGTATATACGGCAAGGGGGAGGGGGGGGAGACAGGAGATACGGCAAGGGGGGGGAGACAGGAGATACGGCAAGGGGGGGGAGGGGAGACAGGAGATACGGCAAGGGGGGGGAGACAGGAGATACGGCAAGGGGGGGGGGGGGAGGGGAGACAGGAGATACGGCAAGGGGGGGGAGACAGGAGATACGGCAAGGGGGGGGGACAGGAGATACGGCAAGGGGGGGGACAGGAGATACGGCAAGGGGGGGGGGACAGGAGATAAGGCAAGGGGGGGGGGGAGACAGGAGATACGGCAAGGGGGGGGGAAGACAGGAGATACGGCAAGGGGGGGGGGGAGACAGGAGTTACGGCAAGGGGAGGGGGGGAGACAGGAGATACGGCAAGGGGGGAGACAGGAGATACGGCAAGGGGGGAGGCAGGAGATACGGCAAGGGGGGGGGGGAGACAGGAGGTACGGCAAGGGGGGGGAGGCAGGAGATACGGCAAGGGGGGGGGAGACAGGAGTTACGGCAAGGGGGGGGGAGACAGGAGATACGGCAAGGGGGGGAGACAGGAGATACGGCAAGGGCGGGAGACAGGAGATACGGCAAGGGGGGGAGACAGGAGATACGGCAAGGGGGGGAGACAGGAGATACGGCAAGGGGGGGAGACAGGAGATACGGCAAGGGGGGGAGACAGGAGATTGGGCAAGGGGGGGGGAGACAGGAAATACGGCAAGGGGGGGGGAGACAGGAAATACGGCAAGGGGGGGAGACAGGAAATCTGGCAAGGGGGGGGAGACAGGAAATACGGCAAGGGGGGGAGACAGGAAATACGGCAAGGGGGGGGAGAAGGAGATACGGCAAGGGGGGGAAGACAGGAGATACGGGAAGGGGGGGGAGACAGGAGATACGGGAAGGGGGGGGAGACAGGAGATACAGGAAGGGGGGGGAGACAGGAGATACAGGAAGGGGGGGGAGACAGGAGATACAGGAAGGGGGGGAGACAGGAGATACGGGAAAGGGGGGGGGGGAAGACAGGAGATACGGGAAAGGGGGGGGAGACAGGAGATGCGGGAAGGGGGGGAAAGGAGATACGGGAAGGGGGGGGGAGACAGGAGATACGGCAAGGGAGGTGGGGGGAGACAAGAGATTCCCCCCCTTGCCGTGACAGGAGATACGGGAAGGGGGAGGGGAGACAGCAGATACGGCAAGGGAGGGGGGGAGACAGGAGATACGGCAAGGGGGAGGGGAGACAGGAGAGACGGCAAGGGGGAGGGGAGACAGGAGGGACGGCAAGGGGGAGGGGAGACAGGAGAGACGGCAAGGGGAAGGGGAGACAGGAGAGACGGCAAGGGGAAGGGGAGACAGGAGAGACGGGAAGGGGAAGGGGAGACAGGAGAGACGGGAAGGGGAAGGGGAGACAGGAGAGACGGGAAGGGGGGGGAGACAGGAGATACGGGAAGGGGGGGAGACAGGAGATACGGGAAGGGGGGGAGACAGGAGATACGGGAAGGGGGGGAGACAGGAGATATGGGAAGGGGGGGACAGGAGACACGAGAAGGGGGGGACAGGAGACACGGGAAGGGGGGGAGACAGGAGACACGGGAAGGGGGGGAGACAGGAGATATGGGAAGGGGGGGACAGGAGACACGAGAAGGGGGGGACAGGAGACACGGGAAAGGGGGGGACAGGAGACACGGGAAGGGGAGGGGAGACAGGAGATACGGCAAGGGAGGTGGGGGGAGACAAGAGATTCCCCCCCTTGCCGTGACAGGAGATACGGGAAGGGGGAGGGGAGACAGCAGATACGGCAAGGGAGGGGGGGAGACAGGAGATACGGCAAGGGGGAGGGGAGACAGGAGAGACGGCAAGGGGGAGGGGAGACAGGAGAGACGGCAAGGGGGAGGGGAGACAGGAGAGACGGCAAGGGGAAGGGGAGACAGGAGAGACGGCAAGGGGAAGGGGAGACAGGAGAGACGGCAAGGGGAAGGGGAGACAGGAGAGACGGCAAGGGGAAGGGGAGACAGGAGAGACGGGAAGGGGAAGGGGAGACAGGAGAGACGGGAAGGGGAAGGGGAGACAGGAGATACGGGAAGGGGGGGGAGACAGGAGATACAGGAAGGGGGGGGAGACAGGAGATACAGGAAGGGGGGGGGAGACAGGAGATATGGGAAGGGGGGGGACAGGAGACACGAGAAGGGGGGGACAGGAGACACGGGAAGGGGGGGAGACAGGAGACACGGGAAGGGGGGGAGACAGGAGATACGGGAAGGGGGGGACAGGAGATACGGGAAGGGGGGGACAGGAGACACGAGAAGGGGGGACAGGAGAAACGGGAAAGGGGGGGACAGGAGACACGGGAAGGGGGGGGGAGACAGGAGATACGGCAAGGGAGGGGGGGAGACAGGAGAGACGGCAAGGGGGAGGGGAGACAGGAGAGACGGCAAGGGGGAGGGGAGACAGGAGAGACGGCAAGGGGGAGGGGAGACAGGAGAGACGGCAAGGGGGAGGGGAGACAGGGGAGACGGCAAGGGGGAGGGGAGACGGCAAGGGGAAGGGGAGAGAGGAGAGACGGGAAGGGGGGGGAGACAGGAGATACGGCAAGGGGGGGAGACAGGAGATACGGCAAGGGGGGGAGACAGGAGATACGGCAAGGGGGGGGGAGACAGGAAATACGGCAAGGGGGGGGGGAGACAGGAAATACGGCAAGGGGGGGGACAGGAAATACGGCAAGGGGGGGGGAGACAGGAAATACGGCAAGGGGGGGGAGACAGGAAATACGGCAAGGGGGGGAGACAGGAAATACGGCAAGGGGGGGGAGACAGGAAATACGGCATGGGGGGGAGACAGGAAATACGGCAAGGGGGGGACAGGAGATACGGCAAGGGGGGGAAGACAGGAGATACGGCAAGGGGGGGAAGACAGGAGATACGGGAAGGGAGGGGAAGACAGGAGATACGGCAAGGGAGGGGGGGAGACAGGAGATACGGCAAGGGGGAGGGGAGACAGGAGAGACGGCAAGGGGGAGGGGAGACAGGAGAGACGGCAAGGGGGAGGGGAGACAGGAGAGACGGGAAGGGGAGACAGGAGAGACGGGAAGGGGGGGGAGACAGAAGATACGGGAAGGGGGGGAGACAGGAGACACGAGAAGGGGGGGACAGGAGACACGGGAAGGGGGGGAGACAGGAGACACGGGAAGGGGGGGGAGACAGGAGATACCGGAAGGGGGGGAGACACGAGAAGGGGGGGGACAGGAGACACGGGAAAGGGGGGGACAGGAGACACGGGAAGGGGGGGGACAGGAGACACGGGAAGGGGGGGACAGGAGACATGGGAAGGGGGGGACAGGAGACACGGGAAGGGGGGAGGGGGACAGGAGACACGGGAAGGGGGGAGGGGGACAGGAGATACGGGAAGGGGGGAGGGGGACAGGAGATACGGGAAGGGGGGAGGGGGACAGGAGATACGGGAAGGGGGGAGGGGGACAGGAGATACGGGAAGGGGGGAGGGGGACAGGAGATACGGGAAGGGGGGAGGGGGACAGGAGATACGGGAAGGGGGGGGAGACAGGAGATACGGGAAGGGGGGGGAGACAGGAGATACGGGAAGGGGGGGGAGACAGGAGATACGGGAAGGGGGGGAGACAGGAGATACGGGAAGGGGGGGGAGACAGAAGATACGGGAAGGGGGGGGAGACAGGAGATACGGAAAGGGGGGGGGGAGACAGGAGATACGGGAAGGGGGGGGAGACAGGAGATACGGGAAGGGGGGGGAGACAGGAGATACGGGAAGGGGGGAGACAGGAGATACGGGGGGGGGGGGACAGGAGATACGGGGGGGGGGGAGACAGGAGATACGGGAGGGGGGGGGCAGGAGATACGGGAAGGGGGGAGGGAGACAGGAGATACGGGAAGGGGGGGGAAGGAGATACGGGAAGGGAGGTGGGGGAGACAGGAGATACGGCAAGGGAGGAGGGGGGAGACAGGAGATACGGCAAGGGAGGTGGGGGGAGACAGGAGATACGGCAAGGGAGGTGGGGGGAGACAGGAGATACGGCAAGGGGGGGGAGACAGGAGATACGGGAAGGGGGGGAGATAGGAGATACGGGAAGGGGGGGGAGATAGGAGATACGGGAAGCGCGGGGGGGGGGGGAACAGGAGATACGGGAAGGGGGGGGAGATAGGAGATACGGGAAGCGGGGGAGACAGGAGATACGGGAAGGGGGGGGAGACAGGAGATACGGGAAGGGGGGGGGAGACAGGAGATACGGGAAGGGGGGGGGAGACAGGAGATACGGGAAAGGGGGGGGAGAGACAGGAGATACGGGAAGGGGGGGGGAGACAGGAGATGCGGGAAGGGGGGGAAAGGAGATACGGGAAGGGGGGGGGGGGGAGACAGGAGATACGGAAAGGGAGGTGGGGGGAGACAAGAGATTCCCCCCCTTGCCGTGACAGGAGATACGGGAAGGGGGAGGGGAGACAGCAGATACGGCAAGGGAGGGGGGGAGACAGGAGAGACGGCAAGGGGGAGGGGAGACAGGAGAGACGGCAAGGGGGAGGGGAGACAGGAGAGACGGCAAGGGGGAGGGGAGACAGGGGAGACGGCAAGGGGAAGGGGAGAGAGGAGAGACGGGAAGGGGAAGGGGAGACAGGAGAGACGGGAAGGGGGGGAGACAGGAGATACGGGAAGGGGGGGAGACAGGAGATACGGGAAGGGGGGGGGGGACAGGAGATATGGGAAGGGGGGGGGGGGAAACAGGAGACACGAGAAGGGGGGGACAGGAGACACGGGAAGGGGGGGAGACAGGAGACACGGGAAGGGGGGGAGACAGGAGATATGGGAAGGGGGGGACAGGAGACACGGGAAAGGGGGGGACAGGAGACACGGGAAAGGGGGGGACAGGAGACACGGGAAAGGGGGGGACAGGAGACACGGGAAGGGGGGGACAGGAGACACGGGAAGGGGGGGACAGGAGACACGGGAAGGGGGGGACAGGAGACACGGGAAGGGGGGAGGGGGACAGGAGATACGGGAAGGGGGGAGGGGGACAGGAGATACGGGAAGGGGGGAGGGGGACAGGAGACATGGGAAGGGGAGGGGAGACAGGAGATACGCAAGGGGTGGAGACAGGAGACAGGAGATACGGGAAGGGGGGGAGAGAGGAGATACGGCAAGGGGGGGAGACAGGAGATACGGCAAGGGGGGGAGACAGGAGATACGGCAAGGAGGGGAGACAGGAGATACGGCAAGGAGGGGAGACAGGAGATACGGCAAGGGGGGGAGACAGGAGATACGGCAAGGGGGGGGGAAACAGGAAATACGGCAAGGGGGGGGAGACAGGAAATACGGCAAGGGGGGGAGACAGGAAATACGGCAAGGGGGGGAAGACAGGAGATACGGCAAGGGGGGGAAGACAGGAGATACGGCAAGGGGGGGGAGACAGGAGATACGGGAAGGGGGGGGGAGACAGGAGATACGGGAAAGGGGGGGGGAGACAGGAGACACGGGAAAGGGGGGGGAGACAGGAGATACGGGAAAGGGGGGGAGAGACAGGAGATACGGGAAGGGGGGGGGGAGACAGGAGATACGGAAAGGGAGGTGGGGGGAGACAAGAGATTCCCCCCCTTGCCGTGACAGGAAATACGGGAAAAGGGAAGGGGAGACAGCAGATACGGCAAGGGAGGGGGGGAGACAGGAGATACGGCAAGGGGGAGGGGAGACAGGAGAGACGGCAAGGGGGAGGGGAGACAGGAGAGACGGCAAGGGGGAGGGGAGACAGGGGAGACGGCAAGGGGAAGGGGAGAGAGGAGAGACGGGAAGGGGAAGGGGAGACAGGAGAGACGGGAAGGGGGGGGAGACAGGAGATACGGGAAGGGGGGGAGACAGGAGATACGGGAAGGGGGGGAGACAGGAGATACGGGAAGGGGGGGGGAGACAGGAGATATAGGAAGGGGGGGGGGAAACAGGAGATATGGGAAGGGGGGGGGGAAACAGGAGATATGGGAAGGGGGGGACAGGAGACACGAGAAGGGGGGGACAGGAGACACTGGAAGGGGGGGAGACAGGAGACACGGGAAGGGGGGGAGACAGGAGATATGGGAAGGGGGGGACAGGAGACACGGGAAGGGGGGGAGACAGGAGATACGGGAAGGGGGGGGGGAGACAGGAGATACGGGAAGGGGGGGGGAGACAGGAGATACGGGACGGGGGGGGAGACAGGAGATACGGGACGGGGGGGGAAACAGGAGATACGGGACGGGGGGGAGACAGGAGATACGGGAAGGGGGGGGAGACAGGAGATACGGGAAGGGGGGGAGACAGGAGATACGGGAAGGGGGGGAGACAGGAGATACGGGAAGGGGGGGGGAGACAGGAGATACAGGAAGGGGGGGGAGACAGGAGATACGGAAAGGGGGGGGGAGACAGGAGATACGGGAAGGGGGGGGACAGGAGATACGGGAAGGGGGGAGACAGGAGATACGGGAAGGGGGGGGGACAGGAGATACGGGAAGGGGGGAGACAGGAGATACGGGAAGGGGGGAGACAGGAGATACGGGAAGGGGGGAGACAGGAGATACGGGAGGGGGAGGCAGGAGATACGGGAAGGGGGGGACAGGAGATACGGGAAGGGGGGGACAGGAGATACGGGAAGGGGGGAAAGGAGATACGGGAAGGGGGGGGGAGGAGATACGGCAAGGGAGGTGGGGGAGACAGGAGATACGGCAAGGGAGGAGGGGGGAGACAGGAGATACGGCAAGGGAGGTGGGGGGAGACAGGAGATACGGCAAGGGAGGTGGGGGGAGACAGGAGATACGGCAAGGGAGGTGGGGGGAGACAGGAGATACGGGAAGGGGGGGGAGATAGGAGATACGGGAAGCGGGGGGGGGGGGGAACAGGAGATACGGGAAGGGGGGGAGATAGGAGATACGGGAAGCGGGGGAGACAGGAGATACGGGAAGGGGGGGAGACAGGAGATACGGGAAGGGGGGGAGACAGGAGATACGGGGGGGGGGGGAAGACAGGAGATACGGGAAGTGGGGGGGGGGAGACAGGAGATACGGGAAGTGGGGGAAGACAGGAGATACGGGAAGGGGGGGGGGAAGACAGGAGATACGGGAAGGGGGGGAGACAGGAGATACAGGAAGGGGGGAGACAGGAGATACGGGAAGCGGGGGAGACAGGAGATACGGGGGGGGGGAGACAGGAGATACGGGAAGGGGGGGGGAGACAGGAGATACGGGAAGGGGGGGGAGACAGGAGATACGGGAAGTGGGGGGGGAACAGGAGATACGGGAAGGGGGGGAGACAGGAGATACGGGAAGGGGGGGGAGACAGGAGATACGGGAAGGGGGGGGAGACAGGAGATACGGGAAGGGGGGGGGAGACAGGAGATACGGGAAGGGGGGGGAGACAGGAGATACGGGAAGGGGGGGAGACAGGAGATACGGGAAGGGGGGGAGACAGGAGATACGGGAAGGGGGGGAGACAGGAGATACGGGAAGGGGGGGAGACAGGAGATACGGGAAGGGGGGAGACAGGAGATACGGGAGGGGGGGGACAGGAGATACGGGAAGGGGGGGAAAGGAGATACGGGAAGGGGGGGGAAAGGAGATACGGCAAGGGAGGTGGGGGGAGACAGGAGATACGGCAAGGGAGGTGGGGGGAGACAGGAGATACGGGAAGGGGGGGAGATAGGAGATACGGGAAGCGGGGGGGGGGGGAGACAGGAGATACGGGAAGTGGGGGAGACAGGAGATATGGAAGGGGGGAAGACAGGAGATACGGGAAGGGGGGGAGACAGGAGATACGGGAAGGGGGGAGACAGGAGATACGGGAAGGGGGGGAGACGGGAGATACGGGAAGTGGGGGGGGGCAATACAGGAGATACGGGGGGGGGGGAAGACAGGAGATACGGGAAGTGGGGGGGGGGGAGACAGGAGATACGGGAAGTGGGGGAAGACAGGAGATACGGGAAGGGGGGGGAAGACAGGAGATACGGGAAGTGGGGGAAGACAGGAGATACGGGAAGGGGGGGAAGACAGGAGATACGGGAAGGGGGGGGGGGAGACAGGAGATAAGGGAAGGGGGGGGAGACAGGAGATACGGGAAGGGGGGGGAGACAGGAGATACGGGAAGTGGAGGGGGAACAGGAGATACGGGAAGGGGGGGAGACAGGAGATACGGGAAGGGGGGGAGACAGGAGATACGGGAAGGGGGGGGAGACAGGAGATACGGGAAGTGGGGGGGGAACAGGAGATACGGGAAGGGGGGGAGACAGGAGATACGGGAAGGGGGGGGAGACAGGAGATACGGGAAGGGGGGGGAGACAGGAGATACGGGGGGGGGGAGACAGGAGATACGGGAAGGGGGGGGAGACAGGAGATACGGGAAGGGGGGGAGACAGGAGATACGGGAAGGGGGGGAGACAGGAGATACGGGAAGGGGGGGAGACAGGAGATACGGGAAGGGGGGGAGACAGGAGATACGGGAGGGGGGGGGGGACAGGAGATACGGGAAGGGGGGGAAAGGAGATACGGGAAGGGGGGGGGAAAGGAGATACGGCAAGGGAGGTGGGGGGAGACAGGAGATACGGCAAGGGAGGTGGGGGGAGACAGGAGATACGGGAAGGGGGGGAGATAGGAGATACGGGAAGCGGGGGGGGGGAGACAGGAGATACGGGAAGTGGGGGAGACAGGAGATATGGAAGGGGGGAAGACAGGAGATATGGGAAGGGGGGGAGACAGGAGATACGGGAAGGGGGGGGAGACAGGAGATATGGGAAGGGGGGGGAGACAGGAGATATGGGAAGGGGGGGGGAGACAGGAGATATGGGAAGGGGGGGAGACAGGAGATACGGGAAGGGGGGGGAGACAGGAGATACGGGAAGGGGGGGGAGACAGGAGATACGGGAAGGGGGGGGAGACAGGAGATACGGGAAGGGGGGGGAGACAGGAGATACGGGAAGGGGGGGGGGAGACAGGAGATACGGGAAGGGGGGGGGGAGACAGGAGATACGGGAAGGGGGGGGAGACAGGAGATACGGGAAGGGGGGGAGAGAGGAGATGCGGGAAGGGGGGGGAGAGAGGAGACACGGTTGCATGGGGGCGGAGACAGGAGATATGGGGGGGGGGGTTGTGGAGATACAGGAGATACGGAGGAGAGGCAGGAGATATGGGTGGGGAGGTGCAGAAAGACCCGAGACAAAGCTTTGCGGGGACTGCAGATCTTACATCAGGACGGCTTCCTTGGGTTTTCCGGCTTTAATAAATTCCCCTTCGGCTTCTGTGAATTTTCCCTGTGAAGTAGAAGAAGAAACGTTTCTACCCAGCGCCGGGGACCCCGAGCTTCAAGGAGTGCGGACCCCAAAACACATCAGCTACACAGTGCTTATACACACATGTACTCTGGCGGTGGGCTCTACATATAGTGTACAGCACCTATATACATGAGGTATAGGAGAGACCTGCAACCACCCCCAGTATCTGATCGTATACAGAAGTCCTGTCCATACCCGGGCCATACAGAGACATATAGTAAGTCCAGTTGTATACAGACTTGCAGTATAGGCGGTCAGTACCCCGATTGTATGCAGACTTGCCGTATAGGAGGTCAGTACCCCGATTGTATGCAGACTTGCCGTATAGGAGGTCAGTACCCCGATTGTATGCAGACTTGCCGTATAGGCGGTCAGTACCCCGATTGTATGCAGACTTGCCGTATAGGCGGTCAGTACCCCCATTGTATGCAGACTTGCCGTATAGGCGGTCAGTACCCCGGTTGTATGCAGACTTGCCGTATAGGCGGTCAGTACCCTGGTTGTATGCAGACTTGCCGTATAGGCGGTCAGTACCCCGGTTGTATACAGACTTGCCGTATAGGCGGTCAGTACCCCGGTTGTATACAGACTTGCCGTATAGGCAGTCAGTACCCCGGTTGTATACAGACTTGCCGTATAGGCGGTCAGTACCCCGGTTGTATACAGACTTGCCGTATAGGCAGTCAGTACCCCGGTTGTATGCAGACTTGCCGTATAGGCGGTCAGTACCCCGATTGTATGCAGACTTGCCGTATAGGCAGTCAGTACCCCGGTTGTATACAGACTTGCCGTATAGGCAGTCAGTGCCCCAGTTGTATGCAGACTTGCCGTATAGGCGGTCAGTGCCCCGGTTGTATGTAGACTTCCCGTATAGGTTGTCAGTACCCCGGTTGTATGTAGACTTCCCATATAGGTTGTCAGTACCCCGGTTGTATGTAGACTTCCCATATAGGTTGTCAGTACCCCGGTTGTATGTAGACTTCCCATATAGGTTGAAAGTACCCCGGTTGTATGTAGACTTCCCATAGAGGTTGTCAGTACCCCGGTTGTATGTAGACTTCCCATAGAGGTTGTCAGTACCCCGCTTGTATGTAGACTTCCCATAGAGGTTGTCAGTATTCCAGTTGTATGTAGACTTCCCATAGAGGTTGTCAGTACCCCGGTTGTATGTAGACTTCCCATAGAGGTTGTCAGTACCCTGGTTGTATGTAGACTTCCCATAGAGGTTGTCAGTACCCCGGTTGTATGTAGACTTCCCATAGAGGTTGTCAGTACCCCGGTTGTATGTAGACTTCCCATAGAGGTTGTCAGTACCCTGGTTGTATGTAGACTTTCCATAGAGGTTGTCAGTACCCTGGTTGTATGTAGACTTTCCATAGAGGTTGTCAGTACCCTGGTTGTATGTAAACTTCCCATAGAGGTTGTCAGTATCCCGGTTGTATGTAGACTTCCCATGGAGGTTGTCAGTACCCCGGTTGTATGTAGACTTCCCATAGAGGTTGTCAGTACCCCGGTTGTATGTAGACTTCCCATAGAGGTTGTCAGTACCCTGGTTGTATGTAGACTTCCCATAGAGGTTGTCAGTATCCCAGTATAGACTTCCCTGGTTTTATACAGGCAGGTTACACAGGTCAGGTATGTTCACATGTAGCACAAATGCTGTGAATGTGTGGAAGATCCGCAGCATTTCCATGACCATATCTTCAGCATTGGTCCAGATTCAGACACGGATTCTGCTGCCAATCCGCAGCAGATTTCAGCATACACACAAGAGCGCTCCTCTCCCCTCCGAAGAGTAAGCGCTCCTTACAGTGCACAGTCACCCGGAAACAATAGTGAGACTGTTATCTCCTCCCCAGCAGCAGGCAGCCCAAGTCTGACCAGTGGAGGCGCTCAGTAGTGCCGCGGGGTGACGGAGTGCCTGGAGGGGGCGCTCAGTAGCAGGTGACGGGTTGCCTGCAGGGTGGCGCTCAGTAGCGCTGCAGGGTGACGGGGTGCCTGCAGGAGGCGCTCCGTAGCGCTATGGGGTGCCTGCAGGGGGGTGCTCAGTAGTGCTGTGGGGTGCCTGCAGGGAGCGCTCAGTAGTGCTGTGGGGTGACTGCCTATACAGCAAGTCTACATAGTAGTGCTGCGGCGTGACGGGGTGCCTGCAGGGGGCGCTCAGTAGTGCTGCAGGGTGACGGGGTGCCTGCAGGGGGCGCTCAGTATTCGGAGGGGAGAGGAGTGCATTTATTTGTTGTGAATTTTGCACGCGCCGGCCCCTACCTCGTCCTCCAGCGCGCCGCCGGCCCCTACCTCGTCCTCCAGCGCGCCGCCGACCCCTACCTCGTCCTCCAGCGCGCCGCCGGCCCCTACCTCGTCCACCAGCGCGCCGCCGGCCCCTACCTCGTCCACCAGCGCGCCGCCGGCCCCTACCTCGTCCTCCAGCGCGCCGCCGGCCCCTACCTCGTCCTCCAGCGCGCCGCCGGCCCCTATCTCGTCCTCCAGCGCGCCGCCGGCCCCTACCTCGTCCTCCAGCGCGCCGCCGGCCCCTACCTCGTCCTCCAGCGCGCCGCCGGACCCTACCTCGTCCTCCAGCGCGCGCCGAACCGTACCTCGTCCTCCAGCGCGCGCCGAACCGTACCTCGTCCTCCAGCGCGCGCCGAACCGTACCTCGTCCTCCAGCCCGCGCCGGCCCCTACCTCGTCCTCCAGCCCGCGCCGGCCCCTACCTCGTCCTCCAGCCCGCGCCGGCCCCTACCTCGTCCTCCAGCCCGCGCCGGCCCCTACCTCGTCCTCCAGCCCGCGCCGGCCCCTACCTCGTCCTCCAGCCCGCGCCGGCCCCTACCTCGTCCTCCAGCCCGTGCCGGCCCCTACCTCGTCCTCCAGCGCGCGCCGGCCCCTACCTCGTCCTCCAGCGCGCGCCGGCCCCTACCTCGTCCTCCAGCGCGCGCCGGCCCCTACCTCGTCCTCCAGCGCACGCCGGCCCCTACCTCGTCCTCCAGCGCATGCCGGCCCCTACCTCGTCCTCCAGGTACATGGCGGACTTCAGGTGGATCTCTGGAAGTTTCTCCTTCATCGCCAGTCGGGCCAGCTCAAAGGCAAACTCAAACGTACTGCAAGGAAGGATTTCCGGGATTAGAAGGTGCGTTGTCCACCGGCTGCGAGAGCGGGACACTCCGAGCCGTGTGTGCACAGAACACAAGATACCCTCGGCCTATGAGCAGAGGGACACACTGCCTCACCCCAGGGCCAGACCATAATGAAGTACGGGTTCACCTGCCGCAGTGCCCCCCACAATCATGGTGCTCACCAGTTCTCCGTGGCGTGGTCAATGGCGGTCTCCAGAAGGCTGAATTTGGTCAGCAGCTTCACTGCCGCCTCTCCACCTAAGCTTTTTGCCCAGAGGTAGGCGACATGTTTGTGAGCGTTGGCCCCTCCGTGGGCTTTAGCCACCTGTCGTAGAAGCAAGCGTCGGTTAGGTTCCTGTAGGCAGTAGGGTGGATAAGTGCAGATATGATGGCGGTTACCCTGTGCGCCTCCTCCCACATGTCCACTGCTCGGTACATATTCACTGTAGACTTCCAGTCCTTAGCCTTCAGGTAATGGTACTCGGCCTCCCGCAGACGTCCCCCGGCCTCCAGCTCCTGAGGACAGACGGGGCAAGTCAACACCAGGAGAAGCCCATATAGTAAGGCCCAACCCCTGAGCAGACGACATACCTTGCCTAAGTGCAGGTGGGTGTCCATCAGGAGATCGGGGTGATACCTGGTGACGAGACGGATCATGTCCTCATGTAGATTGTGTCTCTTGTACATCGCAATGGCGAGATCAGGCTCATCCACCGTGATATATAATCTGTGATACAAAGCACACATCAGCCACCGGAAGGGGCGACAAACACACAATAGACAATACATACACATCACTTGGCGCCACCTAATAAACGTACGAGATTACCTGCTGCCAGATGTATGGGAGTGCAAGCTTCCTCTCCATGTAATATTACACTGACTTCCAGCGGCTTCTTACCTCCCTGCCTCCTTGTAGTGCTCCTGCTTCTTACCTCTCTGATTCCTTATAATGCTCCTGCTTCTTATCTCCCTGCCTCCTTGTAGTGCTCCTGCTTCTTACCTCCCTGCCTCCTTGTAGCGCTCCTGCTTATCTCTCTGCCTCCTTGTAGTACTCCTGCTTCTCCTGCTCCTTACTTCTCTGCCTCCTTGTAGTGCTCCTGCTTCTGACCTCCCTGCCTCCTTGTAGTACTCCTGCTTCTCTGCCTCCTTGTAGTGCTCCTGCTTCTCCCGCTCCTTACCTCCCTGCCTCCTTGTAGTGCTCCTGCTTCTTACCTCTCTGCCTCCTAGTAGTGCTTCTGCTTCTTACCTCTCTGCCTCCTTGTAGTCCTCCTGCTTCTCACCTCCCCGCCTCCTTTTAGTGCTCCTGCTTCTTACCTCCCTGCCTCCTTGTAGTGCTCCTGCTTCTTACCTCCCTGCCTCCTTGTAGTGCTCCTGCTTCTTACCTCCCTGCCTCCTTGTAGTGCTCCTGCTTCTTATCTCCCAGCCTCCTTGTAGTGCTCCTGCTTCTTACCTCCCTGCCTCCTTGTAGTGCTCCTGCTTCTGACCTCCCTGCCTCCTTGTAGTACTCCTGCTTCTCCTGCTCCTTACCTCTCTGCCTCCTTGTAGTATTCCTGCTTCTCCTGCTTCTTACCTCTCTGCCTCCTCGTAGTGCTCCTGCTTCTTACCTCTCTGCCTCCTTGTAGTGCTCCTGCTTCTTATCTCCCTGCCTCCTTGTAGTACTCCTGCTCCTTACCACTCTGCCTCCTTCTAGTACTCCTGCTTCTCCTGCTCCTTACCTCCCTGCCTCCTTGTAGTACTCTTGCTTCTCCTGCTCCTTACCTCTCTGCCTCCTTGTAGTGCTCCTGCTTCTCCTGCTTCTTACCTCCCTGCCTCCTTGTAGTGCTCCTGCTTCTCCCGCTCCTTACCTCCCTGCCTCCTTGTAGTGCTCCTGCTTCTTACCTCTCTGCCTCCTTGTAGTGCTCCTGCTTCTTACCTCTCTGCCTCCTTGTAGTCCTCCTACTTCTCACCTCTCTGCCTCCTTGTAGTGCTCCTGCTTCTTACCTCTCTGCCTCCTTGTAGTCCTCCTACTTCTCACCTCTCTGCCTCCTTGTAGTGCTCCTGCTTCTTACCTCTCTGCCTCCTTGTAGTCCTCCTACTTCTCACCTCTCTGCCTCCTTGTAGTGCTCCTGCTTCTTACCTCTCTGCCTCCTTGTAGTGCTCCTGCTTCTTACCTCCCTGCCTCCTTGTAGCGCTCCTGCTTATCTCTCTGCCTCCTTGTAGTACTCCTGCTTCTTACTTCTCTGCCTCCTTGTAGTACTCCTGCTTCTCCTGCTCCTTACTTCTCTGCCTCCTTGTAGTGCTCCTGCTTCTCCCGCTCCTTACCTCCCTGCCTCCTTGTAGTGCTCCTGCTTCTTACCTCTCTGCCTCCTTGTAGTCCTCCTGCTTCTCACCTCCCCGCCTCCTTGTAGTGCTCCTGCTTCTTACCTCCCTGCCTCCTTGTAGTGCTCCTGCTTCTTACCTCTCTGCCTCCTTGTAGTACTCCTGCTTCTTACTTCTCTGCCTCCTTGTAGTGCCCCTGCTTCTCCCACTCCTTACCTTCTTGTAGTGCTCCTGCTTCTTCCACTCCTTGCCTCTCTGCCTCCTTCTAGTACTCCTGCTTCTTACCTCTCAGACTACTTGTAGTGCCCCTGCTTCTTACCTCTCTGCCTCCTTTTAGTGCCCCTGCTTTTCCCACTCCTTACCTTCTTGTAGTGCTCCTGCTTCTCCCACTCCTCACCTCTCTGCCTTTTTATAGTGCCCCTGCTTCTCCAACTCCTTACATGTCTGCCTCCTTGCAGTGCCCCTGCTTCTCCAGCTCCTTATCTCTCTGCCTCCTGTTAGTGTCCCTGCTCCTTCCACTCCTTACCTCTTTGCCTGCTGCTTTTAGTGCCCCTGCTCCTTACCTCTCAGCCTCCTTGTAGTGCCCCCGCTTCTCCTGCTCCTTGGCTTGGGTAATATAAAGAACAGATACGTCTTCCGGGTTCATGCACTTCACGGCCAGCTAAGAAGGAAAGCACAACACATGTGACTGCGGGCTCTACGTATAGAACCATATAGTAAGGGTTTAGTAAGATGTACATATACTCTAAAGGAGTTTATCGGCGTAAGTAAGTACTAAAATCCTAAATTCTGCCACCATTGACTTACCCCACTACCGCCACATATATCCCATGACTCACCACATGTGCTTGTTCCCAGCGGCCAGCTTGTGTGTACATGTCAATCGCCTCCTTACTCCTCCCAGCCTTAATATACAGCTGCTCAGCGAGCTAGAAATATAAGCACAAGAAAAGGGTGAGAGACCAGCATGACGGAGCAGAGGACCGGCCTGTACAAGACGTTCCCAATATATACAGATCAGCATGACGGAGCGGAGGACCGGCCTGTTCAGGACGTTCCCAATATATACAGATCAGCATGACGGAGTGGAGGACTGGCCAGTACAAGACATTCCCAATATATACAGATCAGCATGACGTGGCGGAGGACCGGCCTGTACAAGACGTTCCCAATATATACAGATCAGCATGACGGAGCAGAGGACCGGCCTGTACAAGACGTTCCCAATATATACAGATCAGCATTGCGGAGCGGAGGACCGGCCTGTACAAGACATTCCCAATATATACAGATCAGCATGACGTGGCGGAGGACCGGCCTGTACAAGACGTTCCCAATATATACAGATCAGCATGACGGAACGGAGGACCGGCCTGTACAAGACGTTCCCAATATATACAGATCAGCATGACGGAGCGGAGGACCGGCCTGTACAAGACGTTCCCAATATATACAGATCAGCATGACGGAGCGGAGGACCGGCCTGTACAAGACGTTCCCAATACATACAGATCAGCATGACGGAGCAGAGGACCGGCCTGTACAGGACGTTCCCAATATATACAGATCAGCATGACGGAGTGGAGGACCGGCCTGTACAAGACGTTCCCAATATATACAGATCAGCATGACTCGGCGGAGGACCGGCCTGTACAAGACGTTCCCAATATATACAGATCAGCATGACGGAGCAGAGGACCGGCCTGTACAAGACGTTCCCAATATATACAGATCAGCATGACGGAGCAGAGGACCGGCCGTACAAGACGTTCCCAATATATACAGATCAGCATGACGGAGCGGAGGACCGGCCTGTACAAGACGTTCCCAATATATACAGATCAGCATGACGGAGCGGAGGACCGGCCTGTACAAGACGTTCCCAATACATACAGATCAGCATGACGGAGCGGAGGACCGGCCTGTACAAGACGTTCCCAATATATACAGATCAGCATGACGGAGCGGAGACTGGCCTGTACAAGCTGTTCCCAATATATACAGATCAGCATGATGCAGCGGAGGACCGGCCTGTACAAGACGTTCCCAATATATACAGATCAGCATGACGGAGCTGAGGACCGGCCTGTACAAGACGTTCCCAATATATACAGATCAGCATGACGGAGCAGAGGACCGGCCTGTACAAGATGTTCCCAATATATACAGATCAGCATGACGGAGTGGAGGACCGGCCTGTACAAGACGTTCACAATATATACAGACCAGCATGACGGAGCGGAGGACCGGCCTGTACAAGACATTCCCAATATATACAGATCAGCATGACGGAGCGGAGGACTGTCCTGTACAAGACATTCCCAATATATACAGACCAGCATGACGGAGCGGAGGACCGGCCTGTACAAGACGTTCCCAATATATACAGACCAGCATGACGGAGTGGAGGACCGGCCTGTACAAGACGTTCCCAATATATACAGACCAGCATGACGGAGTGGAGGACCGGCCTGTACAAGACGTTCCCAATATATACAGATCAGCATGACGGAGTGGAGGACCGGCCTGTACAAGACGTTCCCAATATATACAGATCAGCATGACGGAGCGGAGGACCGGCCTGTACAAGACGTTCCCAATATATACAGATCAGCATGACGGAGCGGAGGACCGGCCTGTACAAGACGTTCCCAATATATACAGATCAGCATGACGGAACAGAGGACCGGCCTGTACAAGACGTTCCCAATATATACAGATCAGCATGATGCAGCGGAGGACCGGCCTGTACAAGACATTCCCAATATATACAGATCAGCATGACGGAGCGGAGGA
This sequence comes from Eleutherodactylus coqui, assembly GCA_035609135.1. Classification (NCBI taxonomy): domain Eukaryota; kingdom Metazoa; phylum Chordata; class Amphibia; order Anura; family Eleutherodactylidae; genus Eleutherodactylus; species Eleutherodactylus coqui. Next base: position 4,977,603 of record CM069405.1, read on the forward strand.
CTGTCCTGTACAAGACATTCCCAATATATACAGATCAGCATGATGGAGCGGAGGACTGGCCTGTACAAGACATTCCCAATATATACAGATCAGCATGACGGAGCGGTGCACCGGCCTGTACAAGATGTTCCCAATATATACAGATCAGCATGACGGAGTGGAGGACCGGCCTGTACAAGACGTTCCCAATATATACAGATCAGCATGACTCGGCGGAGGACCGGCCTGTACAAGACGTTCCCAATATATACAGATCAGCATGACGGAGTGGAGGACCGGCCTGTACAAGACGTTCCCAATATATACAGATCAGCATGACGGAGCGGAGGACCGGCCTGTACAAGACGTTCCCAATATATACAGATCAGCATGACGGAGCGGAGGACCGGCCTGTACAAGACATTCCCAATATATACAGATCAGCATTGCGGAGTGGAGGACCGGCCTGTACAAGACGTTCCCAATATATACAGATCAGCATGACGGAGTGGAGGACCGGCCTGTACAAGACATTCCCAATATATACAGATCAGCATTGCGGAGTGGAGGAGCGGCCCGTACAAGATATTCCCAATATATACAGATCAGCAGGACGGAGCGGAGGACCGGCCTGTACAAGACATTCCCAAATTCCCAATATATACAGATCAGCATGACGTGGCGGAGGACTGGCCTGTACAAGATGTTCCCAATATATACAGATCAGCATGACGGAGCGGAGGACCGGCCTGTACAAGACATTCCCAATATATACAGATCAGCATGACGCGGCGGAGGACCGGCCTGTACAAGCTGTTCCCAATATATACAGATCAGCATTGCGGAGTGGAGGACCGGCCTGTACAAGACGTTCCCAATATATACAGATCAGCATGACGGAGTGGAGGACCGGCCTGTACAAGACGTTCCCAATATATACAGATCAGCATGACGGAGCGGAGGACCGGCCTGTACAAGACGTTCCCAATACATACAGATCAGCATGACGGAGCGGAGGACCGGCCTGTACAAGACATTCCCAATATATACAGATCAGCATGACGGAGCGGAGGACCGGCCTGTACAAGACGTTCCCAATATATACAGATCAGCATGACGGAGCGGAGGACCGGCCTGTACAAGACGTTCCCAATATATACAGATCAGCATGACGGAGCGGAGGACTGGCCTGTACAAGACGCTCCAGGCAAAATATACACCCTGGCTGGGATGCAGTTCTCATGAATGGACATAAACGTATATCTTATGGATGGCGCATGCTTACCATCTGCAGTAAGAGCTGGCTGTAACAGACAACCGACCTTCTGCTGTTAGCCACTTACATGCCACGACCAACATTGATTGCAGCATGTAAGTGGTTAACTGAGGGAGGGCACTCTCTGTGTGATGTCATTGGCCCTCTGCCACGTAATTGTGGATGGCCGATGGGTTGCTATGGCAAGCGGATGGCAGGCAATGGTGTCCAGGTCTGCCATGGCCTGTGATCACTATGAGAAGCCATAATGCACTGCAGTATCAGTCTGATCATGGCATCACGGGTTCAAATCCCCTATTTGTGCACTTTACCCTGAATGAATTGTAAGAATTGCGGCATCTTGTTGAGTCTGTGACTGCTGGGCGACACCGAACCTCCCCGTCAGACCCCGGAGCCGCCCGGACACGGCGAGCAGCAGGAATAGGGGCATGGTATCTCGGGGAAGCACGGTCTGCACGCTGGGTGGACCCGGTCAGACGAAATATCCGCGTATCCCCGGCAGTCAGCACCATCTGGCGGTTTTACTGCCCGACTTCGCTTTCCTTCAGCCACCAGTTATTTTTGCTGTTTCCCGTGACATTTACGGCAGTTGTTTATCTCTTTTCTCACTGACTTTTCTGCTTTTTTCGTGTTTTATTTGGAGTAATAAAAGAAAGCCAAACATTTTTTAAGTTGATAGCGTAAATGTACAAATCTTAAAAATGATCTAAAATAAAGTCCAGGATCGGCTCCTCATTCTGTTTTGATATATAATTTGCATAGTTTTGGGCTGCGCATACGGCGGCGGTTTTGCTTGGCGGTCGGTCGTTTTCTTTTTTACGTATATATTTTTATTTTATTCTGTAAGTTTCTCTTTAGTTATTTTTGTAACTATTTTTTTTACCATCTTTGATGTCATAAGACCCCTGGGGGTCATTCACATGGTTTTTATTTGACACTTTTCCACTGTAGCTGGGCATCCATAGGAGCCGCATCCATAGGAGCTCCAGTTACAGGGGAAATATCCCCCTGTAGTGACAATAGACACTAACAGCACTGATCGGGATCTGCTAGGACCCTGCAGCTCTGCTGTGTCAGGGGGCTCCCCGTGGTCACATGATCGCCGGGTCACATAGTGGAAGAAATACTTCTACTTTCACTTCTTAGTACATAGCGCTCACTGAGTGCTATATACCCAGAAAAGGGAAGGCAGAAAGAGTTAAAAACAGCTTCTTCCTTCTCCTCTGAGTCCTCTGCTGTGTCTGACAGCTGAGGACCCAACCTGCTTCTGCTTGATTGCAGCAGCAGAGGCTTAAAACCCGTGTCGTGCTTCTGCTATGCCGAGATTAAAGCCCAGGACTAAGTGCCACGTATTTACCGTGCTTGGTACCTAAGGGGTTAAGGGGAGGATGGGTCCTGAAGAAAACCAAGAGACAAATGCCCAAACCCTGAGGGCTCCACCACTATACTGCGGGTAGCAGACAGGCTTCCTTATATAACGGAGGGGGATCATCAGACCAAACCGCGCTTCCAGTCATCAGTAGACACGTGGCCACTGTACTCATTGGTGTGACCTCAGGGTGGTGGTGTTCCCTCCTCACACCGGAAATACAAAAAAACACAAGAAGGTCCATTTGACGTCACCATTTTTTCCTCATTGTCTTCTGCTAACACAGTGGGGGGGGGGGGGGGGGAGTGTGTATTTGTTGTGTCTTCACGCAATCCCATAAGACTTTAACCCCTTAGTGATGGAGCCAAATTTTGGAGATCTGACATGTGTCACTTAACATATCATAACTCCGTAAAGGTTCTGCAGATCCAAGTGATTCTGACAGTGTTTTTTCGCTACATTTTGTACTTCATTTGGGTGATAAAAATAGACCGATAGAATTTGTATATATTTATTAAAAGTGCCAAAATTGGGAAAATTTTGAAAACATTTGTCATTTTTTTACATTTTCAACTGTAATATCTCCAATATGTGCAAACATACTGTACAAATTGTTGATGATATATATTCCTATCAGTTTACTTTATTCTGGACGCACATTGGAAAAACTTTAGTTTTTTTTAACCATTTAGGAGACGCACAAATGTAACATTACTTTTCAGCATTTTGAGGAACACTTTGTTTTCCTTTACCAAGCCAAGATTGGAAAGGCTCCTAGGTGTCAGAATGATTGATACTCCCACAAATGACCCCATTTTATAAACTACACCCCTTATTTTGACCCCACAGTTTCTTTTCAGGAATTAATGCAATTTAGAGGAGAAAAAATAAAATTTCATAGTTTTGCAAAGACAGGATTTTTTTCTATGGTGCACATGAAAATAAGCATTTACACCCCAAAATGGATCCCCCTGTTTGTCCTGTGTTCAGAGACATACTGTGGCCCCAATCTGCTAACAGGACACATGGCTAAGCCCATAATGGAGGAACACCCGTTGGATTTCAGGGCACAGCTGAATTAATTCCAGGCCGCGCCCTTCTCAGCATTCCCCAAATCTTAGATAAAGGTAGTGATATAAACTGTGTGGTATGTCTGAAGATGGGTAATTACGGGGGCTGGTAGGCATGGGCACATGGGGCAATAATCCGGGTATCCCTCCTCCTCTCATGCTTTTTGGGGGTATTTCGTGACCTCAGCGGTGGGGATGGGGTGTAAAGTATCGCTCTGTGAGTCTTCGTAAGCTTGATGAGGTGCGGCGGTCTCACACAGAAGACGCTCAACAAGCTGCTCCTGGAGCTGCAGGAAGGCGAACGTTCCCAGGGCTTCTTGTAAATTACGGATTACAGGTAGCGGTCTGAATAACTCCGGGCTCACGCAGCTGTAGGTGAAATCCACTTGTGGAGGCCGGCAGCAGATCCCAGCTGTGAGCCCTGCGTACGGTCGCGATCGCATCGCTGAGGGGAGATGAAGCTTCACCTTTTTTTTACTCTTACTTTATGGCCATTATCCATTGGGTAACGGTGAACACGTGACCAGGAACCGCTCACCGCCCCCCCTCCCCCCAGGTGTGTGCGCAGACGCTGGAGTAAGGTCCGGGGGCCCTAGGTACGTCATTTCATCCTCCCTCACGGATATGATCCATGACGGGAAAATGAAACGTAAGCTTTTTTTAAACTTTTTTTTAACTTTTAATTCTTTTTTTTTTACACTTTTTTCTACTTTAAATGCTCACTGTTATCCATTGGATCCCAGTGATCATGTCCCCGGTGACATCCCTCTGCTCCTGGCTACACATGGTAGCCAGGAGCAGAGGGATTTTGAATTTCCCGGGGCTCGAGCCCCTCTGTGCACGCCCTTGATGATTGACATCGGGCGCGCATGTGCAGAAGGGGACTTCAGGTCCCAGAAGACCAGGACATGGCGGAGGACCCGGGGTGAGTATTTTCACCTCCCCCATGGATCCGTTCCATGAGGGGAGATGAAACTGGCACTTTTTAAAAAAACTTTAGCGATCGCCGCTATCCATTGGATAGCGGCGATCACGGGCCCGGGGTCCGCGGTGACTTCTCCTGGTTCCTGGCTACCTTCAGGAGCCAGGAGCCAGGAGATTTAAAAGTCATTAGTCTGGCGCACATGCGCAGAAGAGAAGAGCCGCGACGGGTCCCGGAGGACCAGTGCACCGCAGGGCACCATGGACAAGGCAGGTGAGCATGCTCAGCTGCTCTGATGGATCCGATCCATCAGGGCAGCTAAATATCTAACTTTTTAAAAACTTTTTCCTCACTTTATTGCGATCGGCGCTATCCATTGGATAGCACCGCTCGCATTGCCGGGGGGGGGGGGGAGGGGAGGGGGTTCCCCGCAGCCTAGGATGACAGCTCCGGTTTGTCGGCTACCTGTGGGCACTGACGGCAATGGAGCTGTCCCGTCCAGAGACAAGAGGGCTTCAATCCAAAGAGGATGCATGTTTTACGTCCTCTAGGATTAAAGCCCACTTAGCTAGGACATAAAAAGGCAATGGGGCCGTCACTAAAGGGTTAATGGGCATTTTCAGTCCTTGACCCAAAACTTCCTTTTTTTTTTTACACAAGTGAAAACCGCTCGTCTCAATAAACCGAAGGCAAATCAACGGGGTTTATGCGGTCTGTACTACACCGATCAGCTGGTCACAAGGCAAATGAGCATGTGCATTGAGCCAATGTCTGCAGGGAGCTGACAGCTCCCCTTTTCACTGCAGTGGCCAGGTTTGGTATTACAGGCAAAGATCCCATTGAAGTGAATAGGAACTTTGCCTGTAATACCAAGTCTGGCCACTACAGTAAGAATGGAGCTGTCTGCTTTCTGCAGAAATCAGCTCAGTGGTTGTGTGGATCAGCGTGGTGAACAGCTGATTGGTGGGAGTCCCAAGCAGCTGCAACCCACCTATCTACTACTGATGGCCTGCCGTAAGGATAAGTTATAACTGGACAACCTCTCTAACAACAAACGGAGTCCACGAGCGTATCATTACTGCATACATTGCCAGTCCCGGGTGTAGACATATACACTGACAGCCCCTTGTATATATATGATATCCCAGCAGTAACCATTTCCTGACCTCGTACTCCTGCACCGAGCTGTAATGCTGCGCTATCTTCAGGTAATAGTCGCTGGCCGTCCGCGGCTCCTGAAGCTCCAGGATGTGAATGGCCTTCTTCCACTGCCGAGCCCCGAGCGCAGCTTCAATGGCCTTTACAGAGCAGCTGAGGGGAGGTAAACGTATGTCATATAGAGCTACCTGAACCCTAATACAAGAGCCCGAACCCCCAAAATAACAAGTCTGCATCCCTAAACTATAACCCCCCTAACTTTAAAGGAAGTCTGTGACTGTGGGCGGAGCTTGTGATGTTAGGGTGCTTGGAATGGGCAAAGTCTTTAGACTGTGGGCAGGTGGAGGGCCGCCCATTGGGCAGTCCACGGCTCATTTGCATATAGTGCGCGGTGCCCTTCACCACCGATCCCTGGGCGCTGGAGACGCAGAGATGTATGTTCTTCATATTGTCTGACATCGGCGGTATATTCAGACTTCCTCTAATAGAACCCCTCAACACTAAGAATACAACCCCAACTCCAAGAAGGCCGGGACGCTGGAAAATGGGAAGAAACGGAAAAAGTGGGAATCTCTTCTAACCGGATTATCTTCCCAGCAGACCACATCGGGGGGCGGACATTGGTACATTTCATTAAAGAAAGAACACATGTATTCAGACACTGATGGCAGCGACACATCTCACAACAGTCGGGGGTGGGGCCGTGTCTACCGTGGGGAGCACCCCCTCTGCTGGGAGGTGAGGAGATTGCTGGAGTAATGGGGAGGACTGTTGCGCCATCCGTGTCTGATGGAGGATTCCAACCGCTCCGCAGTCCTCGGGTGTCTTCACGGGATTAATAATTAATAATTTTGTTTCATAATGCACCAAATGTGACCTACTAGTGGAAGGCCTGGACTGCAGGCGGCCGGTTCACCCCGGACTCTTCTCCTCTGAAGCTGTTGTGATGGATGTAGTATATGGTGGAAGGCCTGGACTGCAGGCGGCCGGTTCACCCCGGACTCTTCTCCTGTGAAGCTGTTGTGATGGATGTAGTATATGGTGGAAGGCCTGGACTGCAGGCGGCCGGTTCACCCCGGACTCTTCTCCTCTGAAGCTGTTGTGATGGATGCAGTATATGGTGGAAGGCCTGGACTGCAGGCGGCCGGTTCACCCCGGACTCTTCTCCTCTGAAGCTGTTGTGATGGATGTAGTATATGGTGGAAGGCCTGGACTGCAGGCGGCCGGTTCACCCCGGACTCTTCTCCTCTGAAGCTGTTGTGATGGATGTACTATATGGTGGAAGGCCTGGACTGCAGGCGGCCGGTTCACCCCGGACTCTTCTCCTCTGAAGCTGTTGTGATGGATGTAGTATATGGTGGAAGGTCCGGACTGCAGGAGGCCGGTTCACCCCGGACTCTTCTCCTGTGAAGCTGTTGTGATGGATGTAGTATATGGTGGAAGGTCCGTACTGTAGGCGGTCGGTTCACCCCGGACTCTTCTCCTGTGAAGCTGTTGAGATGGATGTAGTATATGGTGGAAGGTCTGGACTGCAGGCGGACGGTTCACCCCGGACTCTTCTCCTGTGAAGCTGTTGTGATGGATGTAGTATATGGTGGAAGGTCTGGACTGCAGGCGGCCGGTTCACCCCAGACTCTTCTCCTGTGAAGCCATGCTGTTGTGATGGATGCAGTATGTGTTGGAAGGTCTGGACTGCAGGAGGCCGGTTCACCCCGGACTCTTCTCCTGTGAAGCTGTTGTGATGGATGTAGTATATGGTGGAAGGTCTGGACTGCAGGAGGCCGGTTCACCCCGGACTCTTCTCCTGTGAAGCTGTTGTGATGGATGTAGTATATGGTGGAAGGTCTGGACTGCAGGAGGCCGGTTCACCCCGGACTCTTCTCCTGTGAAGCTGTTGTAATGGATGTAGTATGTGCTGGAAGGACTGGACTGCAGGCAACCGGTTCACCCCAGACTCTTCTCCTGTGAAGCCATGCTGTTGTGATGGATGCAGTATATGGTGGAAGGTCTGGACTGCAGGCAGCTGGTTCACTCCGGACTCTTCTCCTGTGAAGCTGTTGTGATGGATGTAGTATGTGGTGGAAGGTCTGGACTGTAGGAGGCCGGTTCACCCCAGACTCTTCTCCTGTGAAGCCATGCTGTTGTGATGGATGCAGTATGTGGTGGAAGGTCTGGACTGCAGGAGGCCGGTTCACCCCAGACTTTTCTCCTGTGAAGCTGTTGTAATGGATGTAGTATGTGGTGGAAGGTCTGGACTGCAGGTGGCCGGTTCACCCCGGACTCTTCTCCTGTGAAGCCATACTGTTGTGATGGATGTAGTATATGGTGGAAGGTCTGGCATGCAGGCGGCTCGTTCACCCAGGACGCTTCTTCTGTGAAGGTGTTGTGATGGACATAGTATGTGGTGGAAGGTCTGGACTGCAGGCGGCCGATTCACCCCGGACTCTTCTCCTGTGAAGCCATGCTGTTATGATGGATGTAGTATATGGTGAAAGGTCTGGACTGCAGGCGGCCGGTTCACCCCGGACTCTTCTCCTGTAAAGCCATGCTGTTGTGATGGATGCAGTATATGGTGGAAGGTCTGGACTGCAGGCGGCCGGTTCACCCCGGACTCTTCTCCTGTGAAGCTGTTGTGATGGATGTAGTATATGGTGGAAGGTCTGGACTGCAGGCGGCCGATTCACCCCGGACTCTTCTCCTGTGAAGCCATGCTGTTATGATGGATGTAGTATATGGTGGAAGATCAGAACTGCAGGCGGCCGGTTCACCCCGGACTCTTCTCCAGTGAAGCTGTTGTGATGGATGTAGTATATGGTGGAAGATCAGGACTGCAGGCGGTCGGTTCACTCCAGACTCTTCTCCTGTGAAGCTGTTGTGATGAATGCAGTATATGGAGAAAGGTCCGGACTGCAGGCGGCCGGTTCACCCCGGACTCTTCTCCTGTTAAGCCATGCTGTTCGGATTGATGCAGTATGTGGTGGAAGGTCCACCCCGGACTCTTCTCCTGTGAAGCCATGCTGTTGTGATGGATGCAGTATATGATGGAAGGTCTGGACTGCAGGCGGTCGGTTCACCCCGGACTCTTCTCCTGTAAAGCCATGCTGTTGTGATGGATGCAGTATATGATGGAAGGTCTGCACTGCAGGCAGCCGGTTCATCCCGAACTCTTCTCCAGTGAAGCCATGCTGTTGTGATGGATGCAGTATATGGTGGAAGGTCTGGACTGCAGGCAACTGGTTCACCCCGGACTCTTCTCCTGTGAAGCTGTTGTGATGGATGTAGTATATGGTGGAAGGTCTGGACTGCAGGCGGCCGGTTCACCCCGGACTCTTCTCCAGTGAAGCCATGCTGTTGTGATGGATGCAGTATATGGTGGAAGGTCCGGACTGCAGGCGGACGGTTCACCTTGGACTCTTCTTCTGTTAAGCCATGCTGCTGTGATGGATGCAGCATATGGTGGAAGGTCCAGACTGCAGGCGGTCGGTTCACCCTGGACTCTTCTCCTGTTAAGCCGTGCTGTTGGGATTAATGCAGTATGTGGTTTAGCATTGTCCTGCTGAAATATACAAGATCTTCACTGAGCACAGATCCGTTCTCCATTGTGCCCCGGTCCACTGTAAATGAGGTTTGGCCCAGAGAAGACGCCGGTGCTCCTGGATCGTGTTGGTATACGGCTTCTCTGCATGATACAGGTGTAGCTTACATTTGTGGATTGTACAGTGATTCCTTGAAGTATTCCTGAGCGCTGCAGTGATTACATTACAGAATCATGTCTGTATATAATGCTGCGCCGCCTGAGGGCCGTAGATCTCCAGCATCCAGTACTGACCCTCGGCCTTCTCCCTTCTCTGACTCTACTGATATTATGTCCTGTAGATGGTGGATATTCAAAGTCTTCACAACTTTACGTTGAAGAACATTTTTTCTGGTTGGTCCATAATGTTTAGGCGCAGTTTCTCACAGATTGCTGAACCTCCGACCACCTTTACTTCTGAGAGACTCGGCCTCTCTAACATGCTCTTTTTATACAGTCATGTGACTTAGTAGAAAATTAACCCTCCAGCTGATTTTCATTGGTACCACCTACTTTTCTAGCCTTTGTTACTGCTGCCCCATCTTTTGTGAGATGTGTTGCTGCCAGCAATGTCTAAATGGAAACATGCCTCCCTCCTGCCTCCTGATTTGTGTTCTACTGTGGATAAAATATGCAGATTCCCAGGTCATTGCATTCTTATTTTTTCTTTACATTTTTGCACAGTCCCAACTTTTTTGGAATTGGGGTTGTATGACGGCCCTGAGAAGCACTCTAGCCCAGATGAATGATGGGATTAGCACTCACCCAGCTTCAATGTAGTGATTGATGGCGGCATCCAACTGCTTCTGCTGCACCAGATAATCCCCCCAGGACTCCTCCAGCTTCACCACCTCTGCAGGAAAGGCCACACGGGCGAGCTCCACCGCTGCCAAGCAGACATCACCATTAGACAACAGACAATGGGTTAGGTAAAGCGGAGGGGTGGGGAAGCGGGGTGACTTTGCTGCACTCCAGATATGTGACCATCTACTCACCAGGGAACCCAAACCAACAGGACACCCAGCCAGGAGTGTCGGTCACCTGCACCATGGTAGGTGGCCGCTTCTCCCATGAATTAGTTCATGGTACCCCCAGGAAAAACACTCTCCTGCAGTGTGAGCCCGGCCTTATCACCTCATGATGGGGATGTTCCAGCGGCACATACATGACCCCGGAGGAAAGCCTCCAGGTCACACGGCCACGTGACGGAGGGAAGGTCTGCAGGTACTTACCTTTCCGAAAAGCAAAGCCCTTGCAGTAGCATTCTAGAGCCCGACGGGAGTTGTTAATCTTCTCCAAGAGATCCCCGGCCTGTAACAGAGCAGATCACCAAGTAATGAAGGAAACTGAAACAGACACGAGATGAAGAGCTAGAGAAAGGAGAGAACAGAAATCCAGAACAAGGAACGGATCACAGGAAAGTCTAGAACAAGAGAAAGAGAGGGATACAAATCCAGAACACAGAAGGGAGTGCTAGACCAAGACTCAACACCTAGAACAAAAGTAAAGACACAGAGGGTCCTAGATCTAGAACAACGTGTAGATCAAAGCACAGACATAGAAAGCTTTAGATTTACAACAAGGCTTAGAAAGAGGGATAGTTCTAAATCTAGAACAAGCTATAAACAGAGCAGGTTCTAGATCTAAAACAAACCATAGACACAGGGGGATCCAGACCAACATACATAGAAAGCTCTAGACTTAAAACAAGGTACAGCTAGAAATAGGTCTAGAACAAACTATAGACAGAGAGGGATCTAGATACAGGAGGATCATGCAGGAGGAGGACTACAGTCAACCACATGGCAGCCTGTATCTGACAAACAGCAGGCATAAGGAAGGGGTTAAACAGGCTTTGTCATTACAACAAAACCCAATCCACCCGCTGAGCGCGGCCTAAAATTAAAAAGAGGTCATGCCCACCTCTCCAGGAGCCCCGGGACACAGCTGAGAGCCGCCGCTGTTATCGGTGGCGACTCCCGTATAGACGGCCCGGCGGAGGTCTGGTGTCATCTGCAGCACAGTTAGAGGGGCCGGTGCTGATAGCAGGAGCATGGAAAGGTGAGGCTGTGGCCTCTGATCGGCTGCAGTGGGCACCAGACCTCCGCCGGGCCGTCTACCCAGAAGTCATCACAGTTAATAGCGGCGGCTCTCAGCGGCGTCCCGGGGCTGCAAGGAAGGTGTGCACGCCCTTTTTTTGATTGTAGGCCAGGCTCAGCGGGTGGATTGGGTTTAGTTGTAATGACAGAACCCCATAATACTTTGATTACGACCCGGGTAACATCACTCACCCTCTCATAGAATTCGCCCTTTATGAGGGCAGCGGTGACTCTCCCGATGAGCTCGGGCTGCAGCAGGAGCCCCTCCTGACCCATGCACAGTCTGGCGGCTTTGGCTGGGAGTCCTGCGCGGAGGTAAAGATTGACCGCAGCCACGTAGTCGCCCTCCTGCTCCCGCACGTCTCCGGCCTTCTCCTCCTGGTGGCTGTCAGCAAGGTACTGTAGGTAGGTGCGCTTCAGGTTCTCCAGCTCTGGATGACCCTGAGGGAATAAGTAGAACGTCATATACTGCATACAGCCTGCCGGGGCCATGTGCCGACATACACGGCTCCTACCTTGGCCTCTGCTACAGCGATGCATTCATCCCACATGTGCAGCTCCTGGTACATCATGATGGCTTCCGTCACCGCATTCTGAGGAGGAGCGGGCGATAGAGATCATTACTGCCAGCGTCACAAGACATAGAGGCCGGGCACAGTAATAGGCATACAGAACTCATATAGCAGACCGGGCATGATCCCTGGCACATGGCACATATGACATATTACACTGCAGTACAGACACAGCAACGCCTCCAGTCTCCGTCCACCTACTTGTTCCAGGAAAATCATCTCAGCCAGTTTGTAGTTCCTGTGCAGCATGGCGAGTCGGGCCTGGACCTTGTAATTTCTTGAGCCATCACCACCCTGAAAGTAGAGAAACAGACAACATAACGGTGAAAGCACCCCCCAAACACCGCATGCGTGCGGAATAAACCGTGACCAATACAGGGGCCGCTGACCCGCCCAGCCCCCAGCCCCACCCAGGAGCGGGGCCTGCCGACCCCCCCTCCCCAGCCCCACCCAGGTGCGGCGCCTGCCGACCCCCTCTCCCCAGCCCCACCCAGGAGCGGGGCCTGCTGACCCCCCTTCCCCAGCCCCACCCAGGAGCGGGGCCTGCCAACCCCCCCCAGCCCCACCCAGGAGCGAGGCCTGCCGACCCCCCCAGCCCCACCCAGGAGCGGGGCCTGCCCGACCCCCCCAGCCCCACCCAGGAGCGGGGCCTGCCCGACCCCCCCAGCCCCATCCAGGAGCGGGGCCTGCCGACCCCCCCAGCCCCACCCAGGAGCGGGGCCTGCCCGACCCCCCCAGCCCCATCCAGGAGCGGGGCCTGCTGACCCCCCCCCAGCCCCACCCAGGAGCGAGGCCTGCCGACCCCCCCAGCCCCACCCAGGAGCGAGGCCTGCCCGACCCCCCCAGCCCCACCCAGGAGCGGGGCCTGCCCGACCCCCCCCAGCCCCACCCAGGAGCGGGGCCTGCCGACCGACCGCCCAGCCCCACCCAGGAGCGGGGCCTGCCGACCGACCGCCCAGCCCCACCCAGGAGCGGGGCTTGCCGACCGTCCGCCCAGCCCCACCCAGGAGCGGGGCCTGCCGACCGACCGCCCAGCCCCGCCCAGCCCCACCCAGGAGCGGGGCCTGCCGACCGACCGCCCAGCCCCACCCAGGAGCGGGACCTGCCGACCGACCCGCCCAGCCCCACCCAGGAGCGGGACCTGCCGACCGACCGCCCAGCCCCACCCAGGAGCGGGGCCTGCCGACCACCCAGCCCCACCCAGGAGCGGGGCCTGCCGACCCCTACGGTCCCACCCAGGAGCGGGGCCTGCCGACCCCTACGGTCCCACCCAGGAGCGGGGCCTGCCGACCCCTACGGTCCCACCCAGGAGCGGGGCCTGCCGACCCCTACGGTCCCACCCAGGAGCGGGGCCTGCCGACCGCCCAGCCCCACCCAGGAGCGGGGCTGCCGACCCCCCCGGCCCCACCCAGGAGCGGGGCCTGCCGACCGCCAATGTAAAGAACAAGGCTCAGCATCAATAAGTAAGCATGAGGACGGGATACTCACAAATTCCTCGGCTGTCTGATCTGCAAGCTCGTTGGTGTCACGAAGAAATCTTGCTTTAGCCACATCTCCCAGAGCCGAGAAACACCTGCAGAGAGATGAGCTGTAACCTCAGCAGGAAGCCAACCCCTTGTACCCCATACATTGCTGCAGCGGAGCCGGACCTCTCGGCTATGTGTAGGTGCTTGGTCTCCAGAGCCAGCTTGCTGAGACTCTTCCACATAGCTTCCGTCTCGGAGGACATCTCCAAGGTCTCGAGGAATGCTGCAGCGCTGCGGGAATATGGAGAACGGACATCAGAGTGATGAAGAGGAAGCTGTGAGACGACGGCCACGAGCCGCGCGGCTAGCAGGTCATTCCCGGCGATGTGGGCTATATCCAGGGACAGAACCGCCATCACCAGCCTTACCGGTAATAGTCTCCATCATCCATGGCCGTGCCGAACTCTATGAGTCCCTCATCCAGAGTGTAGGATACAGTGTTAACCCCTTCAGCGACAATGACTTCGGTCTTCCCCTCGCTGCGCTCCAGCTCCACAATGTCTCCCTATAGAAACAGAAGACACGTTACCCACATGATGCAGGTTTATGATGCCGGACGGGTGAGACCTGCCAGGGGCTCGTGTGTCCGTCACCTATTACCTTCAGCGGGAACATGGTGACCCTCTCTGGAGAATCAATATTGTACCAGACACACAGGTTGCTGCGGTTCTGTGCCACCACCACATCGCTGCCCGGCACCCACTGGACATAGGAGCAGTAATTCAGGATGGTCGTCTTATGCCCATCGGACACATCAAAGAGGTTTAGCTGCAAGACAAAAGGGGTCAAAAGGTAAGCTGGCAAAATATATCTACAGTGCCATGTTAACAGGGGAGAACTGGGGCCGGAGGATGAGGGCATCTACAGGGACCAGGGAAGAACTGGGGCCGGAAGACGAGGGGTATCTACAGGGACCAGGGAAGTACTGGGGCCGGAGGACGAGCGGTATCTACAGGGACCAGGGAAGAACTGGGGCCGGAGGATGAGGGCATCTACAGGGACCAGGGAAGAACTGGGGCCGGAGGACGAGGGGTATCTACAGGGACCAGGGAAGTACTGGGGCCGGAGGACGAGCGGTATCTACAGGGACCAGGGAAGAACTGGATGATGAGGGGCATCTACAGGGACCAGGAGAGAACTGGGACCGGAGGACGAGGGGCATCTACAGGGACCAGGGAAGTACTGGGGCCGGAGGACGAGCGGTATCTACAGGAATCAGGGGAGAACTGGGACCAGAGGACGAGGGGCATCTACAGGAATCAGGGGAGAACTGGGACCAGAGGACAAGGGGCATCTACAGGGACCAGGAGAGAACTGGGACCAGAGGGATGAGGGGCATCTACAGGGACCAGGGGAGAACTGGGGCCGGAGGACGAGGGCATCTACAGTGACCAGGGGAGAACTGGGACCGGAGGACGAGGGGCATCTACAGGAATCAGGGGAGAACTGGGACTGGAGGACGAGGGGCATCTACAGGGACCAGGGGAGAACTGGGACCAGAGGAATGAGGGGCATCTACAGGGACCAGGGGAGAACTGGGGCCGGAGGACGAGGGGCATTTACAGGGACCAGGGGAGAACTGGGACCAGGGAAATAGGGGCATCTACAGGGACCAGGGGAGAACTGGGGCCGGAGGACGAGGGGCATCTACAGGAATCAGGGGAGAACTGGATGATGAGGGGCATCTACAGGGACCAGGGGAGAACTGGGGCCGGAGGACGGGGGGTATCTACAGGAATCAGGGGAGAACTGGGACCAGAGGACGAGGAGCATCTACGGGGACCAGGAGCGAACTGGGACCAGAGGGATGAGGGGCATCTACAGGGACCAGGGGAGAACTGGGGCCGGAGGACGATGGCATCTACAGTGACCAGGGAAGAACTGGGACCGGAGGACGAGAGGCATCTACAGGAATCAGGGGAGAACTGGTACTGGAGGATGAGGGGAATCTACAGGGACCAGGGGAGAACTGGGGCCAGAGGACGAGGGGCATCTACAGGGACCAGGGGAGAACTGGGACCGGAGGAAGAGGGGCATCTACAGGGACCAGGGGAGAACTGGGGCTGGAGGACGAGGGGCATTTACAGGGACCAGGGGAGAACTGGGACCAGGGAATGAGGGGCATCTACAGTGACCAGGGGAGAACTGGGACCGGAGGACGAGGGCATCTACAGGGACCAGGGGAGAACTGGGACCGGAGGACGAGGGGCATCTACAGTGACCAGGGGAGAACTGGGACCGGAGGACGAGGGGCATCTGCAGGGACCAGGGGAGAACTGGGGCCGGAGGACGAGGGGCATCTATAGGGACCAGGGGAGAACTGGAGCTGGAGGACGAGGGGCATTTACAGGGACCAGGGGAGAACTGGGACCAGGGAATGAGGGGCATCTACAGTGACCGGGGGAGAACTGGGACCGGAGGACGAGGGCATCTACAGGGATCAGGGGAGAACTGAGACCGGAGGACGAGGGGCATATACAGGGACCAGGGGAGAACTGGGACCAGAGGACGAGGGGCATCTGCAGGGACCAGGGGAGACCTGGGACCAAGGAATGAGGGGCATCTACAGTGACCAGGGGAGAACTGGGACCAGGGAATGAGGGGCATCTCCAGTGACCAGGGGAGAACTGGGACCAGGGAATGAGGGGCATCTACAGTGACCAGGGGAGAACTGGGACCGGAGGACAAGGGGCATCTACAGGGACCAGGGGAGAACTTGGACCGGAGGACAAGGGGCATCTACAGGGACCAGGGGAGAACTGGGACCGGAGGACGAGGGCATCTACAGTGACCAGGGGAGAAGTGGGACCGGAGGACGAGGGGCATCTACAGGGACCAGGGGAGAACTGGGGCTGGACGACGAGGGGCATCTACAGGGACCAGGGGAGAACTGGGACTAGGGAATGAGGGGCATCTACAGTGACCAGGGGAGAACTGGGACCGGAGGACGAGGGGCATCTACAGGGACCAGGGGAGAACTGGGACCGGAGGACGAGGGGCATCTACAGGGACCAGGGGAGAACTGGGACCGGAGGACGAGGGGCATCTACAGGGACCAGGGGAGAACTGGGACCAAGGAATGAGGGGCATCTACAGTGACCAGGGGAGAACTGGGACCAGGGAATGAGGGGCATCTCCAGTGACCAGGGGAGAACTGGGACCAGGGAACGAGGGGCATCTACCGTGACCAGGGGAGCACTGGGACCGGAGTACAAGGGGCATCTACAGGGACCAGGGGAGAACTGGGACCGGAGGACAAAGGGCATCTACAGGGACCAGGGGAGAACTGGGACCAGAGGACGAGGGCATCTACAGTGACCAGGGAAGAACTGGGACTGGAGGACGAGAGGCATCTACAGGGACCAGGGGAGAAGTGGGACCGGAGGACGAGGGGCATCTACAGGGACCAGGGGAGAAGTGGGACCGGAGGACGAGGGGCATCTACAGGGACCAGGGGAGAAGTGGGACCGGAGGACGAGGGGCATCTACAGGGACCAGGGGAGAAGTGGGTCCGGAGGACGAGGGGAATCTACAGGGACCAGGGGAATCTACAGGGACCAGGGGAGAACTGGGACCGGAGGACGAGGGCATCTACAGCGACCAGGGGAGAAGTGGGACCGGAGGACGGGGGGCATCTACAGGGACCAGGGGAGAAGTGGGACCGGAGGACGAGGGGAATCTACAGGAATCAGGGGAGAACTGGATGATGAGGGGCATCTACAGGGACCAGGGGAGAACTGGGGCCGGAGGACGGGGGGTATCTACAGGAATCAGGGGAGAACTGGGACCAGAGGACGAGGGGCATCTACGGGGACCAGGAGCGAACTGGGACCAGAGGGATGAGGGGCATCTACAGAGACCAGGGGAGAACTGGGGCCGGAGGACGATGGCATCTACAGTGACCAGGGAAGAACTGGGACCGGAGGACAAGGGGCATCTACAGGAATCAGGGGAGAACTGGGACCAGAGGGATGAGGGGCATCTACAGGGACCAGGGGAGAACTGGGGCTGGAGGACGAGGGCATCTACAGTGACCAGGGAAGAACTGGGACCGGAGGACAAGGGGCATCTACAGTGACCAGGGGAGAACTGGGACTGGAGGACGAGGGGCATCTACAGTGACCAGGGGAGAACTGGGGCTGGAGGACGAGGGGCATCTACAGGGACCAGGGGAGAACTGGGACCGGAGGACGAGGGGCATCTACAGGGACCAGGGGAGAACTGGGGCCGGAGGACGAGGGGCATTTACAGGGAACAGGGGAGAACTGGGACCAGGGAATGAGGGGCATCTACAGGGACCAGGGGAGAACTGGGACCGGAGGAGGAGGGCATCTACAGGGACCAGGGGAGAACTGGGACCGGAGGACGAGGGGCATCTACAGTGACCAGGGGAGAACTGGGGCCGGAGGACAAGGGGCATCTACAGGGACCAGGGGAGAACTGGGACCGGAGGACGAGGGCATCTACAGTGACCAGGGGAGAAGTGGGACCGGAGGACGAGGGGCATCTACAGGGACCAGGGGAGAACTGGGGCTGGACGACGAGGGGCATCTACAGGGACCAGGGGAGAACTGGGACTAGGGAATGAGGGGCATCTACAGTGACCAGGGGAGAACTGGGACCGGAGGACGAGGGGCATCTACAGGGACCAGGGGAGAACTGGGACCGGAGGACGAGGGGCATCTACAGGGACCAGGGGAGAACTGGGACCAAGGAATAAGGGGCATCTACAGTGACCAGGGGAGAACTGGGACCAGGGAATGAGGGGCATCTCCAGTGACCAGGGGAGAACTGGGACCAGGGAATGAGGGGCATCTCCAGTGACCAGGGGAGAACTGGGACCAGGGAACGAGGGGCATCTACCGTGACCAGGGGAGCACTGGGACCGGAGTACAAGGGGCATCTACAGGGACCAGGGGAGAACTGGGACCGGAGGACAAAGGGCATCTACAGGGACCAGGGGAGAACTGGGACCAGAGGACGAGGGCATCTACAGTGACCAGGGAAGAACTGGGACCGGAGGACAAAGGGCATCTACAGGGACCAGGGGAGAACTGGGACCGGAGGACGAGGGGCATCTACAGGGGGGGAGAAGTGGGACCGGAGGACGAGGGGCATCTACAGGGACCAGGGGAGAAGTGGGACCGGAGGACGAGGGGCATCTACAGGGACCAGGGGAGAAGTG
Organism: Eleutherodactylus coqui; assembly: GCA_035609135.1. Classification (NCBI taxonomy): domain Eukaryota; kingdom Metazoa; phylum Chordata; class Amphibia; order Anura; family Eleutherodactylidae; genus Eleutherodactylus; species Eleutherodactylus coqui. The sequence goes on from CM069405.1 coordinate 4,996,333, forward strand.
GGTCCGGAGGACGAGGGGAATCTACAGGGACCAGGGGAATCTACAGCGACCAGGGGAGAAGTGGGACCGGAGGACGGGGGGCATCTACAGTGACCAGGGGAGAAGTGGGACCGGAGGACGAGGGGAATCTACAGGGACCAGGGGAGAACTGGGACCAGGGAATAAGGGGCATCTACAGTGACCAGGGAAGAACTGGTACCGGAGGACGAGGGGTTTCTACAGGGACCAGGGGAGAACTGGGACCAAGGATTGAGGAGCATCTACAGGGACCAGGGGAGAACTGGGACCAGAGGAAGAGGGGCATCTACAGGGACCAGGGGAGAACTGGGACCAAGGAATGAGGGGCATCTACAGTGACCAGGGGAGAACTGGGACCAGGGAATGAGGGGCATCTACAGTGACCAGGGGAGAACTGGGACCAGGGAATGAGGGGCATCTACAGTGACCAGGGGAGAACTGGGACTGGAGGACGAGGGGCTTCTACAGGGACCAGGGGAGAACTGGGACCAGGGAATGAGGGGCATCTACAGTGACCAGGGGAGAACTGGGACCGGAGGACGAGGGGCATCTACAGGGACCAGGGGAGAACTGGGACCGGAGGACAAGGGGCATCTACAGGAATCAGGGGAGAACTGGGACCGGAGGACGAAGGGCATCTACAGGGACGAGAGGAGAACTGGGACCGGAGGACGAGGGGCTTCTACAGGGACCAGGGGAGAACTGGGGCCGGAGAACAAGGGGCATCTACAGGGACCAGGGGAGAACTGGGACCGGAGGACAAGGGGCATCTACAGGGACCAGGGGAGAAGTGGGACCGGACGACGAGGGGCATCTACAGGGACCAGGGGAGAAGTGGGACCGGACGACGAGGGGCATCTACAGGGACCAGGGGAGAAGTGGGACCGGAGGACGAGGGGCATCTACAGGGACCAGGGGAGAAGTGGGATCGGAGGACGAGGGGCATCTACAGGGACCAGGGGAGAAGTGGGTCCGGAGGACGAGGGGAATCTACAGGGACCAGGGGAATCTACAGGGACCAAGGGAGAACTGGGACCGGAGGACGAGGGCATCTACAGCGACCAGGGGAGAACTGGGACCGGAGGACGAGGGGCATCTACAGGGACCAGGGGAGAAGTGGGACTGGAGGAAGAGGGGCATCTACAGGGACCAGGGGAGAACTGGGACCGGAGGACGAGGGGCATCTACAGGGAACAGGGGAGAACTGGGACCAAGGAATGAGGGGCATCTACAGTGACCAGGGGAGAACTGGGACCAGGGAATGAGGGGCATCTACAGTGACCAGGGGAGAACTGGGACCGGAGGACGAGGGGCTTCTACAGGGACCAGGGGAGAACTGGGACCAGGGAATGAGGGGCATCTACAGTGACCAGGGGAGAACTGGGACCGGAGGACGAGGGGCATCTACAGGGACCAGGGGAGAACTGGGACCAGAGGACAAGGGGCATCTACAGTGACCAGGGGAGAACTGGGACCGGAGGACAAGGGGCATCTACAGGAATCAGGGGAGAACTGGGACCGGAGGACGAGGGGCATCTACAGGGACCAAGGGAGAACTGGGACCGGAGGACGAGGGGAATCTACAGGGACCAGGGGAGAACTGGGACCGGAGGACGAGGGGCATCTACAGGGACCAGGGGAGAACTGGGACCAAGGAATGAGGGGCATCTACAGTGACCAGGGGAGAACTTGGACCAGGGAATGAGGGGCATCTACAGTGACCAGGGGAGAACTGGGACCAGGGAATGAGGGGCATCTACAGTGACCAGGGGAGAACTGGGACCGGAGGACGAGGGGCTTCTACAGGGACCAGGGGAGAACTGGGACCAGGGAATGAGGGGCATCTACAGTGACCAGGGGAGAACTGGGACCGGAGGACGAGGGGCATCTACAGGGACCAGGGGAGAACTGGGACCAGAGGACAAGGGGCATCTACAGTGACCAGGGGAGAACTGGGACCGGAGGACAAGGGGCATCTACAGGAATCAGGGGAGAACTGGGACCGGAGGACGAGGGGCATCTACAGGGACCAAGGGAGAACTGGGACCGGAGGACGAGGGGAATCTACAGGGACCAGGGGAGAACTGGGACCGGAGGACGAGGGGCATCTACAGGGACCAGGGGAGAACTGGGACCAAGGAATGAGGGGCATCTACTGTGACCAGGGGAGAACTTGGACCAGGGAATGAGGGGCATCTACAGTGACCAGGGGAGAACTGGGACCAGGGAATGAGGGGCATCTACAGTGACCAGGGGAGAACTGGGACTGGAGGACGAGGGGCATCTACAGTGACCAGGGGAGAACTGGGACCGGAGGACAAGGGGCATCTACAGGGACCAGGGGAGAAGTGGGACCGGAGGACGAGGGCATCTACATTGACCAGGGGAGACCTGGGACCAAGGAATCAGGGGCATCTACAGGAATCAGAATATCAGGGGAGAACTGGGACAGGGATGGGGGGCATTTGCGGAGACCAAAGCATCAAAGGTCAACTAGGATGGGGCGGCGGGTGGGGTGGAGGGCATGGACAGGAACTATGACATCAGAGGAGAGAATAGGGACCAGATGATTGTGGTGCATCGATTGGGACCATGATATCAGGGAAGAATGATGAGAGATAGAGAAGAAGGAGTGGAGCTAGACCAAATAGAGGCGGGTGCGGTAAAAACGGGTTTAACCTTGTCCTGGTCGGAGGTCTTGATGGTGGAATGGCAAGAGAGATATGTGCATGAAATGGCGAGTGCAGCCATCCCAGGAAACATACAACCCGTAGGTGGACATACATAGCATGGGATGGTGTAGACCAAAAAACTGGGAATAAGGGGCAACCCTTTGTGCACATACACAAATATTGTTGGATATTGAGGAAGACCACCAGTGCAGCAGACAGGGCACCAGCGGGCACCAGAAAGAAGTGTCGGCGTGGTCAGGGCACCACAGGCTGAAGTGCAGAGGGTAGCTGCCCAGATGGGTGTTAGGTGGAGGGCAGGAGGGGTTCTCTCACCTGTAGCTTCTTATCCCTGAAGAGAAGTTTATGGCCGGTTTCATTCAGCTCCAACCAATCGATTTTGGTGTCGTGAGTGACCAGGCCCAGATTATACCCGGAGAGTAGATCCACTGCAAGGGAGATGGAGGAGAGATAATCACTGCTATCCACATCATCCAACAAAGTGCCCTTGTGAGAAGACGCCACTATCCTTATCATCCTACATAAAGGATGCGTAATACCCAAGTATTGAGGAATTGGCTGAGGTCAGTGTATGAGGACAGGAGCGGTAGGTACCTATAGCCGAGGTCAGTGTGTGAGGACAGGAGCGGTAGGTACCTATGGCCGAGGTCAGTGTATGAGGACAGGAGCGGTAGGTACCTATAGCCGAGGTCAGTGTGTGAGGACAGGAGCGGGAGGTACCTATAGCCGAGGTCAGTGTGTGAGGACAGGAGCGGTAGGTACCTATATCCGAGGTCAGTGTGTGAGGACAGGAGCGGTAGGTACCTATAGCCGAGGTCAGTGTGTGAGGACAGGAGCGGTAGGTACCTATAGCCGAGGTCAGTGTGTGAGGACAGGAGCGGTAGGTACCTATAGCCGAGGTCAGTGTGTGAGGACAGGAGCGGTAGGTACCTATAGCCGAGGTCAGTGTATGAGGACAGGAGCGGTAGGTGCCTATAGCTGAGGTCAGTGTATGAGGACAGGAGCAGTAGGTACCTATAGCCGAGGTTAGTGTATGAGGACAGGAGCTGTAGACACCTATAGCCGAGGTCAGTGTATGAGGACAGGAGCGGTAGGTGCCTATAGCTGAGGTCAGTGTATGAGGACAGGAGCGGTAGGTACCTATAGCCGAGGTCAGTGTGTGAGGACAGGAGCGGTAGGTACCTATAGCTGAGGTCAGTGTATGCGGACAGGAGCGGTAGGTACCTATAGCTGAGGTCAGTGTATGAGGACAGGAGCGGTAGGTGCCTATAGCTGAGGTCAGTGTATGAGGACAGGAGCAGTAGGTACCTATAGCCGAGGTCAGTGTATGAGGACAGGAGCGGTAGGCACCTATAGCCGAGGTCAGTGTATGAGGACAGGAGCGGTAGGTGCCTATAGCTGAGGTCAGTGTATGAGGACAGGAGCGGTAGGTACCTATAGCCGAGGTCAGTGTGTGAGGACAGGAGCGGTAGGTACCTATAGCTGAGGTCAGTGTATGCGGACAGGAGCGGTAGGTACCTATAGCTGAGGTCAGTGTATGAGGACAGGAGCGGTAGGTACCTATAGCTGAGGTCAGTGTATGAGGACAGGAGCGGTAGGTACCTATAGCCGAGGTCAGTGTGTGAGGACAGGAGCGGTAGGTACCTATAGCCGAGGTCAGTGTGTGAGGACAGGAGCGGTAGGTACCTATAGCCGATGTCAGTGTATGAGGACAGGAGCGGTAGGTACCTATAGCCGAGGTCAGTGTGTGAGGACAGGAGCGGTAGACAGCTAAAGCCGAGGTCAGTGTTTGAGGACAGGAGCAGTAGGTACCTATAGCCGAGGTCAGTGTATGAGGACAGGAGCGGTAGATACCTATAGCCGAGGTCAGTGTATGAGGACAGGAGCGGTAGATACCTATAGCTGAGATCAGTGTATGAGGACAGGAGCGGTAGGTACCTATGGCTGAGGTCAGTGTATGAGGACAGGAGCGCTAGATACCTATGGCTGAGGTCAGTGTATGAGCACAGGAGCGGTAGATACCTAAAGCCGAGGTCAGTTTATGAGGACAGGAGCGGTAGATACCTTTGGCTGAGGTCAGTGTATGAGGACAGGAGAGGTAGATACCTATAGCCGAGGTCAGTGTATGAGGACAGGAGTGGTAGATACCTATAGCTGAGGTCAGTGTATGAGGACAGGAGCGGTAGACACCTAAAGCCGAGGTCAGTGTATAAGGACAGGAGCGGTAGATACCTATGGCTGAGGTCAGTGTATGAGGACAGGAGCGGTAGATACCTATAGCCGAGGTCAGTGTATGAGGACAGGAGCGGTAGGTACCTATAGCCGATGTCAGTGTATGAGGACAGGAGCGGTAGATACCTATAGCCGAGGTCAGTGTATGAGGACAGGAGCGGTAGACACCTAAAGCCGAGGTCAGTGTATAAGGACAGGAGCGGTAGATACCTATGGCTGAGGTCAGTGTATGAGGACAGGAGCGGTAGATACCTATAGCCGAGGTCAGTGTATGAGGACAGGAGCGGTAGGTACCTATAGCCGATGTCAGTGTATGAGGACAGGAGCGGTAGATACCTATAGCTGAGGTCAGTGTATGAGGACAGGAGCGGTAGACACCTAAAGCCGAGGTCAGTGTATAAGGACAGGAGCGGTAGATACCTATGGCTGAGGTCAGTGTATGAGGACAGGAGCGGTAGATACCTATAGCCGAGGTCAGTGTATGAGGACAGGAGCGGTAGACACCTAAAGCCGAGGTCAGTGTATAAGGACAGGAGCGGTAGATACCTATGGCTGAGGTCAGTGTATGAGGACAGGAGCGGTAGATACCTATAGCCGAGGTCAGTGTATGAGGACAGGAGCGGTAGATACCTATAGCTATGGTCTTCATGTCTATAAGGTAGGCCAACTTCTTGTTATCCTCTGTGCCTCGTTGCCTCCGCTCGTTCAGCCGCACGCTGTAAGATAAGGTACAGCGGTTAGAGATTTCGGGTTATTCGCCCCCTTACATTAACCCCTGCTATGCTGCTCACCTGATGAGATGGGGGTTCATGAACTCTGTGCGGACGCTCCCCAATATCTCATTGTTTCCATACTCCACCAGGGTCAGCTCCCCAGCATTGAAGATCATGCAGATCTGCCATAGACAAAGGGTTAACACTACCATCAATGTTGAGGTGGAGCACAGTGACCGTCCAAATACAAGTATGATAGCATGAAGCCGAGTGTGACTGGTTGGAGTAGTGCTGCATTAGGGTGGAGAGCAGCGACTGGTTACAGTAGTCTATGGGGGTGTAGGGCAGTGACTGGTCGGAGTTGTAGTACATGACATGGAATACAGTAAATGGTTTGAATAGTAGTAGTATGTTGGGGTGGAGCAGCAGAGTCTGGGTGGAGTAGTAGTATGTTGGGGTGGAGCAGCAGAGTCTGGGTGGAGTAGTAGTATGTTGGGGTGGAGCAGCAGAGTCTGGTTGGTGTATTAGTATGTTGGGGTGGAGCAGCAGAGTGTGGTTGGAGTAGTAGTATGTTGGGGTGGAGCACAGTGACTGGTTGGTGTATTAGTATGTTGGGGTGGAGCAGCAGAGTCTGGTTGGTGTAGTGGTATGTTGGGGTGGAGCACAGTGACAGGTTGAAGTAGTAGTATGTTGGGGTGGAGCACAGTGACTGGTTGGAGTAGTAGTATGTTGGGGTGGAGCACAGTGACAGGTTGAAGTAGTAGTATGTTGGGGTGGAGCACAGTGACTGGTTGGAGTAGTAGTATGTTGGGGTGGAGCAGCAGAGTCTGGGTGGAGTAGTAGTATGTTGGGGTGGAGCAGCAGAGTCTGGGTGGAGTAGTAGTATGTTGGGGTGGAGCAGCAGAGTCTGGTTGGAGTAGTAGTATGTTGGGGTGGAGCAGCAGAGTCTGGTTGGAGTAGTAGTATGTTGGGGTGGAGCAGCAGAGTCTGGTTGCAGTAGTAGTATGTTGGGGTGGAGCACAGTGACAGGTGGGAGTAGTAGTATGTTGGGGTGGAGCAGCAGAGTCTGGTTGGAGTAGTAGTATGTTGGGGTGGAGCACAGTGACTGGTTGTAGTAGTATGTTGGGGTGGATCAGCAGAGTCTGGTTGTAGTAGTAGTATGTTGGGGTGGAGCACAGTGACTGGTTGGAGTAGTAGTATGTTGGGGTGGAGCAGCAGAGTCTGGTTGCAGTAGTATTATGTTGGGGTGGAGCACAGTGACTGGTTGGAGTAGTAGTATGTTGGGGTGGAGCACAGTTACTGGTTGGAGTAGTAGTATGTTGGGGTGGAGCACAGTGACTGGTTGGAGTAGTAGTATGTTGGGGTGGAGCACAGTGACTGGTTGGAGTAGTAGTATGTTGGGGTGGAGCACAGTGACTGGTTGGAGTAGTAGTATGTTGGGGTGGAGCAGTGACTGGTTGGAGTAGTAGTATGTTGGGGTGGAGCAGTGACTGGTTGGAGTAGTAGTATGTTGGGGTGGAGCAGCAGATTCTGGTTGGAGTAGTAGTATGTTGGGGTGGAGCACAGTGACAGGTTGGAGTAGTAGTATGTTGGGGTGGAGCAGTGACTGGTTGGAGTAGTAGTATGTTGGGGTGGAGCAGCAGATTCTGGTTGGAGTAGTAGTATGTTGGGGTGGAGAACAGTGACTGGTTGGAGTAGTAGTATGTTGGGGTGGAGCACAGTGACTGGTGGGAGTAATAGTATGTAGGGTGGAGCACAGTGACTGGTTGGAGTAGTAGTATGTTGGGGTGGAGCACAGTGACTGGTTGGAGTAGTAGTATGTTGGGGTGGAGCACAGTGACTGGTTGGAGTAGTAGTATGTTGGGGTGGAGCACAGTGACTGGTTGGAGTAGTAGTATGTTGGGGTGGAGCACAGTGACTGGTTGGAGTAGTAGTATGTTGGGGTGGAGCAGTGACTGGTTGGAGTAGTAGTATGTTGGGGTGGAGCAGCAGATTCTGGTTGGAGTAGTAGTATGTTGGGGTGGAGCACAGTGACAGGTTGGAGTAGTAGTATGTTGGGGTGGAGCAGTGACTGGTTGGAGTAGTAGTATGTTGGGGTGGAGCAGTGACTGGTTGGAGTAGTAGTATGTTGGGGTGGAGCAGCAGATTCTGGTTGGAGTAGTAGTATGTTGGGGTGGAGAACAGTGACTGGTTGGAGTAGTAGTATGTTGGGGTGGAGCACAGTGACTGGTTGGAGTAGTAGTATGTTGGGGTGGAGCAGTGACTGGTTGGAGTAGTAGTATGTTGGGGTGGAGCAGCAGAGCCTGGGTGGAGTAGTAGTATGTTGGGGTGGAGCAGCAGAGTCTGGGTGGAGTAGTAGTATGTTGCGGTGGAGCAGCAGAGTCTTGTTGGAGTAGTAGTATGTTGGGGTGGAGCAGCAGAGTCTGGTTGGAGTAGTAGTATGTTGGAGTGGAGCACAGTGACTGGCTGAAGTAGTAGTACACTGCGGTGGAGCAGCAGAGTCTCGTTGGTGTAGCAGTATGTTGGGGTGGAGCACAGTGACAGGTTGGAGTAGTAGTATGTTTGGGGTGGAGCAGCAGATTCTGGTTGGAGTAGTAGTATGTTGTGGGGGAGCAGCAGAGTCTAGGTGGAGTAGTAGTATGTTGCGGTGGAGCACAGTGACTGGTTGGAGTAGTAGTATGTTGTGGGGGAGCAGCAGAGTCTGGGTGGAGTAGTAGTATGTTGGGGTGGAGCACAGTGACTGGTCGGAGTAGTAGTATGTTGCGGTGGAGCAGCAGAGTCTGGTTGTAGTAGTAGTATGTTGGGGTGGAGCAAAGTGACTGGTTGGAGTTGTAGTATGTTGGGATGGAGCCCAGTGACTGGTTGGAGTAGTAGTATGTTGGAGTGGAGCAGCAGAGTCTGCTTGCAGTAGTAGTATGTTGGGGTGGAGCACAGTGACTGGTGGGAGTAATAGTATGTAGGGTGGAGCACAGTGACTGGTGGGAGTAGAAGTATGTTGGGGTGGAGCACAGTGACTGGTTGGAGTAGTAGTATGATGGGGTGGACCACAGTGACTGGTCGGAGTAGTAGTATGTTGCGGTGGAGCAGCAGAGTCTGGTTGTAGTAGTAGGATGTTGGGGTGGAGCACAGTGACAGGTTGGAGTAGTAGTATGTTGGGATGGAGCACAGTGACTGGTTGGAGTTGTAGTATGTTGGGGTGGAGCACAGTGACTGGCCGGAGTAGTAGTATGTTGCGGTGGAGCACAGTGACTGGTTGGAGTAGTAGTATGTTGGAGTGGAGCACAGTGACTGGCTGAAGTAGTAGTACATTGCGGTGGAGCAGCAGAGTCTCGTTGGTGTAGCAGTATGTTGGGGTGGAGCACAGTGACAGGTTGGAGTAGTAGTATGTTGGGGTGGAGCAGCAGATTCTGGTTGGAGTAGTAGTATGTTGTGGGGGAGCAGCAGAGTCTGGGTGGAGTAGTAGTATGTTGAGGTGGAGCACAGTGACTGGTTGGAGTAGTAGTATGTTGTGGGGGAGCAGCAGAGTCTGGGTGGAGTAGTAGTATGTTGGAGTGGAGCACAGTGACTGGTAGGAGTAGTAGTATGTTGGGGTGGAGCACAGTGACTGGTGGGAGTAGTAGTATGTTGGGGTGGAGCACAGTGACTGGTCGGAGTAGTAGTATGTTGCGGTGGAGCAGCAGAGTCTGGTTGTAGTAGTAGTATGTTGGGGTGGAGCAAAGTGACAGGTTGGAGTAGTAGTATGTTGGGATGGAGCACAGTGACTGGTTGGAGTAGTAGTATGTTGGAGTGGAGCACAGTGACTGGTGGGAGTAATAGTATGTAGGGTGGAGCACAGTGACTGGTGGGAGTAGTAGTATGTTGGAGTGGAGCACAGTGACTGGTTGGAGTAGTAGTATGTTGCGGTGGAGCAGCAGAGTCTGGTTGTAGTAGTAGTATGTTGGGGTGGAGCACAGTGACAGGTTGGAGTAGTAGTATGTTGGGATGGAGCACAGTGACTGGTTGGAGTAGTAGTATGTTGCGGTGGAGCAGCAGAGTCTGGTTGGAGTAGTAGTATGTTGCGGTGGAGCAGCAGAGTCTGCTTGGAGTAGTAGTATGTTGGGGTGGATCAGCAGAGTCTGGTTGGTGTAGTAGTATGTTGGGGTGGAGCACAGTGACTGGTTGGAGTAGTAGTATGTTGGGGTGGAGCAGCAGAGTCTGGTTGTAGTAGTAGTATGTTGCGGTGGAGCACAGTGACTGGTTGGAGTAGTAGTACACTGCGGTGGAGCAGCAGAGTCTGGTTGGTGTAGTAGTATGTTGGGGTGGAGCAGCAGAGTCTGGTTGGAGTAGTAGTATGTTGCGGTGGAGCAGCAGAGTCTGCTTGGAGTAGTAGTATGTTGGGGTGGATCAGCAGAGTCTGCTTGGTGTAGTAGTATGTTGGGGTGGAGCACAGTGACTGGCCGGAGTAGTAGTATGTTGCGGTGGAGCAGCAGAGTCTGGTTGGAGTAGTAGTATGTTGGGGTGGAGCACAGTGACTGGTTGGAGTAGTAGTATGTTGGGGTGGAGCAGCAGAGTCTGGTTGCAGTAGTAGTATGTTGGGGTGGAGCACAGTGACTGGTTGGTGTATTAGTATGCTGGGGTGGAGAACAGTGACTGGTTGGAGTAGTAGTATGTTGGGGTGGAGCACAGTGACTGGTTGGAGTAGTAGTATGTTGGGGTGGAGCACAGTGACGGGTTGGAGTAGTAGTATGTTGGGGTGGAGCAGCAGTCTGGTTGGAGTTGTAGTATGTCGGGGTGGAGCACAGTGACAGGTTGGAGTAGTAGTATGTTGGGGTGGAGCAGCAGTGACTGGTTGGAGTAGTAGTACGTTGGGGTGGAGCACAGTGACTGGTTGGAGTAGTAGTATGTTGGGGTGGAGCAGCAGTCTGGTTGGTGTAGTGGTATGTTGGGGTGGAGCAGTAGAGTCTGGTTGGAGTAGTAGTATGTTGGGGTGGAGCAGCAGAGTCTTGTTGGAGTAGTAGTATGTTGGGGTGGAGCACAGTGACTGGTTGGAGTAGTAGTATGTTGGGGTGGAGCAGCAGAGTCTGGTTGCAGTAGTAGTACGTTGGGGTGGAGCACAGTGACTGGTTGGAGTAGTAGTATGTTGAGGTGGAGCACAGTGACTGGTTGGAGTAGTAGTATGTTGGGGTGGAGCACAGTGACTGGTTGGAGTAGTAGTATGTTGGGGTGGAGCACAGTGACTGGTTGGAGTTGTAGTATGTTGGGGTGGAGCACAGTGACTGGTTGGAGTTGTAGTACACTGCGGTGGAGTATGGAATAGTAGTCCTTACATTCTCATTTTCAAAGAAGAATTTCTCGTTGCCTCCGGATCCCGGCCAGGCCACCTGAGGAAAACAGAGAGATATCACCAGGAGGTATCAGACTGGCTCATACCTACCTAGCCCCCCACAGATCGGATGTCCATGTAGGAGGCATGTGGCACCTAGCAGCATGAAGTCTTACCTCACTCAGCCGGTTGGTAACCAGGTCTCCAAGAAGCAGGGTGTCAGACGTGTGAGCAACAAGAAAGCGATCTTTTCCCATTATCTTCACTTCATCCACCTCGTATCCATAATGGGACTTGAGCACCACACGAGTCCCCGAGGAGAGGTTCTTCACTATCACCTGGACACAAAGACACAGACCTGAACCTCGTACCTCTACAAAACCTAGACCGGGAGCATGAGCACAACTGGACAGGGTGAGCGGGTATCGCCATATCCCTCCCCAGTCAGGGTGTGTGTGGCGGTCTTCAACTCGGGTATCTCACCTGACTTGGTCCAACGTAGGTCATCTCAAACTTGTTCTTGTAGACGGAACGGCGCAGGCAACAGTCAAACTGTTCCACTCCTCCACACAGAGTGCCCTGTACAAAACAACTTCTATATTAGTCACTAGCCACAGCCCCGCTCTCACACAGCTGCAGCCCCTCCCTTTCACATAGCCCCTTGCCCCCTGAAGCCGCAGCCCTTCCCACACAGCTGCAGCCCTTTCCTCTCAGAAGCTGCAACCCCTTGTACACAGCTGCAGGCCCTCCCTTTCACATAGCCCCTTGCCCCCAGAAGCCTCAGCCCCTCCCACACAGCTTAAGCCCTTCCCACACAGCTACAGCCCTTTCCTCTCAGAAGCTGCAACCCCTTGTACACAGCTGCAGCCCCTCCCTGTCTCTCCTGCTCTCACACAGCTGCAGCCCCTCCCTTTCATCCCCAGCCCCTCATCCCCAGAAGCCGCAGCCCTTCCTGCTGTCACACAGTCGCAGCCCCTGCCTCTCAGATGCCACAGTCCCTCCTACACAGCCGCAGCCCCTCCCAGACAGCTGCAGCCTCTCCCTCTCAGAAGCTGCAGCCCCTCCTACACAGTCACAGCCCGTCCCTCTCAACTGCCCTTCCTACAAAGCCACAGCCCTCCTACTCACACAGCCGCCGACCCTCCCTCTCACACACAGCCCCTTGAACTCAGAAGCCTTAGCCCCTCCCTGCTACACAGCCGCAGCCCCTCCCTCTCACACAGCAACAGCCCCTCCCTCTCACACAGAAGTAAGGTCTAGTCACCGCGCAGAGTCTGGAGCCGTCCCTCTTCCAGGCCAGAGCCGTGATGCTATACAGGTTAGGAATGTCCTTGGGACGGGATTCTTCCCACAATCCCCTGCGAACACTCCAGTTCAGCACTCGTAGTCTGCAGAAATAGGTGAATGACTACGAGAAGGAAATCGGTGGGCAATGTACACAAAAACACCAAAGTGGAACCTACCTGTCATGGCTGCCGACCACTACAGACTGCCCGCTGGGGCTAGTGGCTGCCACACTCAGCTCCCGTTCACTGGGATCTCGGCTGTAGTCGAATGTCTGAATGACTTGTCCTTCTCGATCATAAGCCACCAGCTTCTTATCACAGCCGCCAGCAACAATGCTGCTGGATGCCCAGGCCAGCGCATACGGGGGGCAGGAATGGGTGGCGAGCTTTCCCTGAAACACGCCAGTATGACATACAGTTTATACATGACTGATGCAGCAGGAGACCCCATAATGTCAGCGAGATGAAAAGGGCCCTTTATAAGGCCAGACAGAAAAGCTACCTTCCATTAGATGCAGCTGCTGAGGCATTGGGCCATCCTCCATTTATATACTAAGTTCCCTAGGAGGCATTAAGCGCAGCCATTGTGTAAGCCTGCAGCATCTTCTGTGCTGCTCTTCATTATACTCATTTGTCCTCTTTTTCCAGGATTTATGGACATTACATGGTTATTAATGAGCCTTGAGTGAATCACTAAGGCTTTTGCTCCAGAAGATAGCTATATGGCCTTTAGACTGGCCGGCAGTTCAAGCTGACATGTTCCTAGCTGGTCACATATGTTCCCAAACATTCTGTGTAAACAATTTATTGTTTAGATTATTGTACCTTTGTATTCTGAGCAGTTAATCATGTTAATCATCATTAATAACCAGTTAATCATGTGACTCTTCTGCACTTGCGTGGTTTTTTGCCTTTAATTTTAGATGTTAAATTCTTTATCTTGTATATTTATATTTTGTTTGTGTTCTTTGACCAATGGTAATAAGTGAATTATAATAGACTTGAATTACTGTAATTGAACATGTGACCCTATAAAAACTGTCACCTGTCACTCAATAAATGGATTACTTTGGATGACATCCCATGCTGCAGACGCTCCCACACAATGTTAGTCTCCTGAGCTCAGCTTACCTCTAAAATTGAATTGGACCCCAATAGTATATCATACAGCAAATATTAGTTTGCACTAAGAATTACATGTTCTAAAAGTCTTCTTAAAGGGGTTGTCTGAGTTAAGGAAACTGTCACTGGGTCCTCTATGATATAAGCAGTTACTCAGCTCTCACCCATTTATCCTCCGCCGCCAGCTTCAGTCTCTCTGTGACGTCACTGAGCCCATCTACAAACAAGCTGCAGCCACCAATGACAGCGCTCATGGCTGAATGCTGTCAGTGGCTGCTACAGCAGGTTTATGGGACGTCACCAGAGCCCAGAGCCGGCAGCAAAGGATGAATGAAGTAGCAGGGAGAGGCGAGTAACTGCTCATTTGTTACTTTATACCATGGGGGCCCCTAGTGACAGGGTATTCCCTTAACTTGGACAACCCCTTTAAGCCTACTTGGCGCTCTCCATAAGGAGAAAGAGGACCCTTCTGACCCCATCGATTCTTCAATTATTGATAGCATGCAAAGAGTAAGATGTCTTGTCGTCAATTCACCTAAGTAAATCTACATGCAACTCGTTGATTTCATTGCTGAAACCGTCAATGAAAGTTTTGTATTTTTTCACACAAAGGGCTTTATTACTAGTTATTATATAATATATTATAATGTACACTGACGTGCCAAAAGTCATGGGACGGAAGCTAATATCATGCAGGACCCCTTTAGCCCGCAACGTGCACCAATTCAACGTGGCGTGGCTTTCTACAAGAGGATGGAAGACGTCTGGAGGGATATTGAGCCATCTGGTTGTCCCCACAGCTGGGGGTATTTGTAGGATCTCCGGTGTGAATGGTGCTCTCCTCCTCATCCCATAAATGCTGGATTAGGCTCATGTCAGGTGAATGTGGCGGCTGCACCATTCATAGAACTCTTCAGAATGGTCCTAGCACCAGTTCTGGACATCTTGGACCTGATGGTACGATGCATTATCCTGGTGGAATATCCCATCACTGTGGGGGTACATGAAGTCCATGAAGGGCTGCAATTGGTCACCAACAGAAATGTAGCAGGAATCGGTCAATGATGGGTTTAGGAGCATTGGTGGACCAAACCCATTCCGGGAGAACACACCACACCAGCATGGAGTCACCACCAGCCTTGTTGACAATCTGGGTCTGTAGGCTCATGGGGATGTGTGCCACACGAACACTCCCATCAGTCCGAAACAATTGGTTCTGTGACTCATCGGATGGGTCATGTTCAGTCCTCTAGTGTCCAGGTGAGGCGCTGTGTCCAGGGTCATGCTGATAACAGAGGCGCTCTGGTGGGTCCTCTGTTCCCATATCCCATGAAAGGTAAAGAACGCTGCGCTGACCTGCGGGACATCCCTGCCCTCAATGTGGATGGGATTCCTGCCGGACTCACTAGTCTGTTCACATGGACAGTTCTGGCCAGACGCCAACGGTCGTGATCATTAATCCCACATGGACAGCCGCTGCACTGTCCACTTTTATGAGATATTCCCAGCTCACATGCAAGACTGTGGATCGAGAAATGATAATTGTCTGTACAACTTTGGAAATAGATTGCCTCATTCCGATAACTCACGTCTCCTCACCTTAAAGTACGCTGGCCAATGGTAAACCTCACAACTTATTCAGGTGTGGGGGTTCCCAAATGTCACCTGAAATACTGACACTTCATAATCAATTTACATACCACTATCCCAAGACTTTTGGCACATCAGTGTATAGGAGTCACAGCTCGGGGCATCATTACAGGCTTTAGGAGAAGCTCCGTTATGGATCCCCTTTTATAAGGAGAGTACAGACACCACAGCCGTACCTGAGACTCTCCAGAACCTTCATCATCAAAGAAATAGCGGACAATGGTTCCATCTGCGTGGCCGGACAAGATACCTTTCCCTGAAACACTGAAACGACACAATGCATTACAGGTCACTGCGGGAAGAACACTGAAGAACTATGCCAGCGATATACAGTGTGAAGGGTGGGGAGGACAACATGATACACTATGCTGTATCGGGATACAAGGGGATGAAATTAGATCTTATTCCTATTTTTCATCCGGTGTTGGCCACCTTTGGCCTCAATGACTAGCAGTCACCCTCTGCGGCCGCTTCCCACCAGATCCCCATAGATGTGTGGAGGGATTTGCCCCCATTTCTGGAGGAGCTTCAGATAGTGATGGGGGATGATGGATGTGTTGGGCGCACGGATTCAGAGGTCTAGTTCGTCTCACTCTATAGGATTGAGATCCGGACTTTGGGCGACCAATGAAGTCTGCAGATGCTCTGCTCCCCCACACTGCGTGCCGTATGACATGGCACTCAGTCATGTTGGTGGAGACACAGAGCTGTGCCAGAGTATTACCACAGGGGAGGTGATGCCACATTGTCCGGGATGTCTCTGTACCCATTGGTGGAGTGTGGACTTTACTATAACCAATGGCCCTTGTCCTTCCCAGGAGGAACCCCCCACCACCACCACCATAACAGAAGCTCCTCCAAACCTCACTGTTGGGAGGATGCAGTCATTTAGAAACCGCTCTCCAGGCAACCGCCAGACCCAAGTGCCGCCATCTGATGGGAAGATGGTGGACTGTGTTTCATCTGTAAAAGTAACGGATCTAACAGATTCTTATCTGCTCTTGCTGATAACTTTATCTTCCAGACGGTAGAAGAGAAAACAAGGGGATCTGCTATCTTGGACCTAATTCTTACCAACAGGGAGGGTTGAGGAAGTAAGGGTGGCCGGGACCTTAGGAGGCAGTGATCATGATATCCTTGGATGTTGGATAACAAGGGGAGGAAGACCTGAGAAGACTCAGACCTCAAGGTTGGGTTTCAGAAAGGCAGATTTTAATGGACTCAGAAAGAGGAAGAATCCAATGGCGGGATGTTCTTAAGGACAGAAATGTCCAAGAAGGTTGGGAAATATTGTGAAATGAGATTCTCAAAGCACAATCGTTACCAATCCCTAAAAGAAGGAAGAATGGGAAGCATTTAAAGAGACCCGGATGGATGAACACAGAACTTGTACACATGTTAAAGAGGGAGAAAAATATGTTTATCAAATGGAAAGAGGGGGAATATCTAAAGGAGAATATAATGGGGTCTGCAGAAACTGTAGGGCAAGTGTCAGAAAAGCTAAAGCTGATAATGAATTGAGGCTTGTAAGAGAGGCCAGAAGCAATAAAAAGGGATTTGGGGGTCAAAAGCAAAAGAAAAGTCAAAGATGCTGATGGATGCTTACAGGATGAAAATGGTGAATTGGTTAAGAATGATGGTGAGAAGGACGAACTTTTAAATACCTATTTTGTATCTGTTTTCTCTCAGAAAGTAGATGGAACATCAGCTGATCTTCCCTGTGCTATTGGGGGGATATAAGAATGCGGGCTATCTGTAAGCAGAGAGATGGTGAGGGAACACTTAGCTAACTAACATGAATCCAAGTCTCAAGGTCCAGATGAATTACATCCTAGGATACTTAAGGAAGCAGCGGCGGTAATTGCTGAAGCACTCGCCATATTCTGTGAAAGTTCCTGGAGAACAGAAGAAGTCCCAGAAGATTGGAAAGGGGAAAATGCTGTCCCTATCTTCAAAAAAAAGAAGATAGTAAATCCAGGAAACTACAGACCTGTGAGCCTGACATCTAGACCAGGGGAAGACCTCTAAACAAATTATTAAACAGCATGTATGCAAGTAGTTGGATGAGACTGGAGTAATTCACCAGAGCCAGCATGGGTTTGTAACAAACAAGTCATGCCAAACTAATCGAATTTGCTTCTATGATAGTATCAATGACTGAGTTGATCAGGGAAATGAGATGGATATAGTTAGAGATGAGCGAACCTACTCGGCCACGCCCCTTTTTCGCCCGAGCGCCGCGATTTTCGAGTACTTCCGTACTCGGGCGAAAAGATTCGGAGGGCGCCGTGGATGAGTGGGGGGGGGGGGGGGGGAGGGAGAGAGAGAGGGCTCCCCTCTGTTCCCCGCTGCTACCCCCTGCTCCGCCACGCCTCCCCCCGCCACCCGAATCTTTTCACCCGAGTACGGAAGTACTCGAAAATCGCGGTGCTCGATTGAGTAATTACTCGAAACGAGTATATTCACTCATCTCTAGATATAGTATATCTTGGCCTTAGTAATGCATTCGACAAAGTATCTCATACCATACTTATTGAAAAAATGACCAAATCTGGGATTGATAAGGCAACTGTTAGGTGGATTCACAACTGGCTGAGTGATCGTACTCAAAGAGTGGTCATAAATGGCTGCACATCCAAGTGGAGGAATGTATCAAGTGGGACCACAAGGCTCTGTCCTGGGCCCAGTGTTGTTCAACATTGTTATAAATGATCTGGAGGAGGGAATTGTGGGAAACTGATCAAATGTGCCGACAACACAAAGCTAGGAGAGATAGCTAACACTAGGGAAGAGAGAGAGAGGATTCAGAAAGATCTGGAAAAGCTTGCACAGTGGTCAGCGACTAACAGAATGGTATTTAACAAGGAGAAATGCAAAGTCCTACATCTGGGCAAGAAGAATGAAGAAAGCACATAAATCATCTTTAGTGCTCTCAACCATGGACAGGACGGACTTTATCAGGCATAAAAAGTACGGCAGGTCCCAGAATCAGTTAACTTTTCCCATTTTCTTCCATCTTCCAGTCCGCCTCGTGTGTGATACTCACTTGGAAGTCAGAGAGACGACGTACGATTCAGTCCCGTATATAGTGGAAGACTTGTTTGTTTTGGTGTTTGCCAGACGGACCTGGAGGAAAGAGGCAAGCTGTGAGTGAAGTGTTAGATCTGAGGAAAAGACTACAACATTCAACCACGGCTACAGGGGAGCCACAAGATACAAAGGACGACCTTACCTTTCCTTCAGCCAGGCCGAAGACGATGGTGTTCTCCAGAGGCCACAGAAGGCACGTGACCGCGCTCTAGAACATAAGACATTTAGGGATTACACGCCACTCATTAGCGAGACGTGGGGGATAGTCCCTGAGGTCCTCAGAGTACAGAGACAGGGGGCGCTCAGGACGGTACTTGGGGTACATCAGGAAGGACAAAGCTTAGCGACAGAGAACATGCAGGATGAAGGGCGCCCTTACTTTACCAGCACTCAGTCACATTAAGCAGTACTGACTGTTACACAGAGAACAGATGAAGCCTCCGAGAGTGGACAGCCCATAATAAACCACGCCATAACCACATCACCACCACAGCCAGGAGGCGAGGAACGTACCGTCTGGAGGAACTTATTACAGATCACCTTCTTATCTCCCCTGCAACAAGGAAATGAGACAAGCGTTAGCAGAGATACGGCCAGCAGGGGACATGACAGGAGCCCACAGCCCGCACTCACCAATCCTCCCCGATCTTGTAAACGTAGATAATGTTGTCTGTCTGTCCAACGGCAATCTTAGTGGAGTCTGGTGAGAAGGCCATACCTTTCACCATATAACTCTTCTTCCCATACTGCAAAGAGGAGAGAAGAACCTGAGAAGACTCCAGTACCGACATCACACCTCTATCCAACCCCACCACCCCGATTACTGACCCCATCGCAACGGCCATACTGACATCACACCTCTATCCAACCCCACCACCCCAATTACTGACCCCATTGCATCGGCCATACCAAGATCCTACATCTATCAAACCCCACCAACCCGATAATTATCAACTCTGTCACACTGGTCATGCTGATACCATGCTGGCCGCACTGCTGTCACACATCCTCCCATCGGCCACCCTGCTGTCATACCTCTGTAATTTGAAGTAACCCCCTTCCTGATTTCCGACAGCACACATTGTTACATCTGCCATACTACATACCACCAGCTGCGTGCCATCACACCTCCATCTAAAGTAAACCCCCATTTCAAACCTCACACCTCATTACACGAGCCATACTGCCATCACACCAGCTACACTGTTGTCACACCTCCTACCGCCAGCTGACATGCCTTAACACCTCCTCCCACCAATCCCCCTGCCGTCACACTTTCTCCCACGGGCAGACCTGCTGTCACACCTCCTCCCACCGACTGCCATTTCATCACATCTATTTCCATTGGCAGCCCTGCTTTCACACTTCCTCCTGCCAGCCACCCTACCATTACACCTCCTCTCCCCGGCTGCCATGCCTTCACACCTTTTTCCATTGGCAGCCCCGCCATTGCATCTGCTCCCGCCAGCCGCCCCGCCGTCGCACCTGCTCCCGCCAGCCGACCCGCCGTCGCACCTGCTCCCATAGGCTGCTCTGCCTTCACACTTTTTCCCGCCATCCGCCCTACCTTCACATCTCCTCCCACCGACCGCCCTGCCGTCATACCTTCTCCCACCGGCTGCCTTGCCTTCACACCTCCTCCCAAAGGCAGCTATGCCATCACATCTCCTCCCACAGGCAGCCATGCCATCACACCTCCTCCCAGAGGCAGCCATGCCATCACACCTCCTCCCACAGGCAGCCATGCCATCACACCTCCTCCCACAGGCAGCCATGCCATCACACCTCCTCCCACAGGCAGCCATGCCAGCACACCTCCTCCCACAGGCAGCCATGCCAGCACACCTCCTCCCACAGGCAGCCATGCCAGCACACCTCCTCCCACAGGCAGCCATGCCATCACACCTCCTCCCACAGGCAGCCATGCCATCACACCTCCTCCCACAGGCAGCCATGCCATCACACCTCCTCCCACAGGCAGCCATGCCATCACACCTCCTCCCACAGGCAGCCATGCCATCACACCTCCTCCCACAGGCAGCCATGCCATCACACCTCCTCCCACAGGCAGCCATGCCATCACACCTCCTCCCACCGGCCACACTGCCTTCACACCTCCTCCCATAGGCTGCTCTGCCTTCACACTTCTTCCCGCCAGCCGCCCTACCTTCACACCTCCTCCCACCGACCGCCCTGCCATCATACCTCCTCCCACCGGCCGCCTTGCCTTCACACCTCTTTCCATTGGCAGCCCTGCCGTCACACCTCTTTCCGCCAGCCGCCCTGCCGTCACACCTCCTCCCGCCAGCCGCCCTGCCGTCACACCTTCTCCCGCCAGCCGCCCTGCCGTCACACCTCCTCCCACCGACCGCCCTGCCGTCACACCTTCTCCCGCCAGCCGCCCTGCCGTCACACCTCCTCCCACCGACCGCCCTGCCGTCACACCTCCTCCCGCCGTCCGCCCTGCCGTCAAACCTCCTCCCGCCGTCCGCCCTGCCGTCACACCTCCTCCCGCCGTCCGCCCTGCCATCACACAACTGCTCCTGCCGGCCGCCCTGCCGTCACACCTCCTCCTGCTGGCCGCCCTGCCGTCACACCTCATCCTGCCGGCCGCCCTGCTGTCACACCTCCTCCCGCCGGCCGCCCTGCTGTCACACCTTCTCCCGCCGGCCGCCCTGCCGTCACACCTCCTCCTGCTGGCCGCCCTGCCGTCACACCTCATCCTGCCGACCGCCCTGCCGTCACACCTCATCCTGCTGGCCGCCCTGCCGTCACACCTCCTCCCGCTGGCCACCCTGATGTCACACCTCATCCTGCCGGCAGCCCTGCCGTCTCAGCTCCTCCTGCGGGATCTATTGCCCTTTGCAGAACATGTAACCTGCATCCTATATATTTTCTACCTTGGCATCAGCGGGTTTTGTAGAAAACTTGTCTCTTCTCTCGCCATGTTCATCGTACAGCAGAACCACGCGGTCCACAGTGCACACTGCAAATTTGGCATTATTGTGAGACCAAGCCATACAGGTGACCTTAGCGGCGCCATCCTGCAGGGGGTGATTGAAGAAGACAAATGTCAGCCTTCATAGTACAGATATTCATTAACATGAGGTAGTGGGGAGGGACCAAGATGATCTGAGAGGAAGTAAATGTGACTTCACCCGAAAGCCCTGCTCACCCTGAAGAGGGCGGCCTCATCAGACTACTCACAACCACTTGTCTGTAAGTATGTGTGTGTATGCGTGTGTGTGTGATTCTCATGCTCCGCCCCCCTGGTGATGTCATTGAAGGCTCTACAACACATCACAGAGTCTGACCGACAGAAGAACAACACAGTTAGAGTACTTGGAAGGGGAGGACAAAAATAACAAAAAGGGAATACAACTAAACTGCTATTATGTCAGACACAACTCAGGGGTCCTGACAGAAGACACCGACCTACCACCACCACAGCTGTGTGTGTGATGTGTGGTAATTAAGCTGCTGTGTGTATGATGTGTGGGGATCATAATGCATGTAGCAGAGCTGTGTGTGATGTATGGGGAACATAATGCATGTAGCAGAGCTGTGTGTGTGTGATGTGCCCCCAGAAACACTGGGATGATAATGTCCTAATAATTTCTACTCCTCACCCTATAAAGCAGTGTAATTCTCTTTCCCACCCTGCAGAGTGTTCTACCCTTCCTCACCCTATACATGTGCCTCATCCTCCTTCTTCACATCACCCTATAAAGGGTCCTACTCATCCTCAATCTATAGAGTGTACTACTCCTCCTCTGCACCTCAGAGAACAGCCTTCTCTTCACCCTATAGAATATCTTATACATCCTCACACTATAGAATGCCCTATCAATCCTCACCCTATATAGTGTTCTGCCCCTCCTAACCCTAGTGTCCTATCCATCCTAACCCTATAGAATATCCTTTCCATCCTCACCCTATAGTGTCCTATCCACCCACTCCCTATAGAATGACCTATCCATCCTTACCCTATAGTGTGCTGCCCCTCCCCCTCACTCTATAGAATGTCCTATCCATCCACTCCCTATAGTGTTTCATGGTCCCCTCCTCACCCTATAGGACAATGATGGGCAACCTTTTGTGCTCGGTTTGTCAAAATTCGCCAAAAAAATCGAGCCTAACTCGGGTGGTGTGTCACTTCGAGAAAAAAAACATAAATTCGCAATATTTATAGTTTCACTAATAGGGTGAGCGGCCGCGTGTCAGCGACTATGGCTACGCGTGTCAGTGCTGACATGCGTGTCATAGGTTTGCCATTACGGCTATAGGATGTCCTATCCATCCTCACCCTATAGAGTGTCCTATCTATCCTCACCCTATAGAATGTCCTATACACCCTCTCCCTATAGAATTTCCTATCCATCCTCACCCTATAATGTGTCCTGCCCCTTCTCCTCACCCTATAGAATGGCCTATCCATATGGTGTTTCCTGCCCTTCCCCCTCACTCTATAGAACGATCTATCCATCCTCACCCTATAGTGTTTCCTGCTCCTCCCCCTCACTCTGTAGAATGTCCTCTCCATCCTCACCCTATAGTGTTTCCTGCCCCTCCCCTATAGGATGCCATATCCATCCTCACCCTATAGAATGTCCTATCCATCCTAACCCCATAGAATGTCCTATATATTCCTCACCCTATAGAATGCCCTATACGTTCCTCACCCTATAGAATGTCCTATCCATCCTCACCCTATAGAATGTCCTATCCATCGTCACCCTATAGTGTTTCCTGCCCCTCCCCTATAGGATGTCCTATCCATCCTCACCCTATAGAATATCCTATCCATTCTAACTCCATAGAATGTCCTACATATTCCTCGCCCTATAGAATGCCCTATACATTCCTCACCCTATAGAATGCCCTATCAATCCTCACCCTATAGAATGTCCTATCCATCCTCACCCTATAGAATGTCCTATCCATCCTCACCCTATAATGTGTCCTGCCCCTCTTACTCACCCTATAGAATAGTCTATTAATCCTCACCCTATAGAATGTCCTATACATCCTTACCCTATAGAATGCCCTATCCATCCTCACCTGATAGAATTTCCTATATATCCTCAACCTATAGAATGTCCTAGCCACCCTACCCTATAGAATGTCCTATTAATCCTCGCCCTATAGAATGCCCTATCCATCCTCACCCTATAGAAAGTCCTATCCATCCTCGCCCTATAAAATGCCCTATCCATCCTCACCCTATAATGTGTCATGCCCCTCCTCATCACCCTATAGTGTTTCCTGCCCCTCACCCTCACCCTATAGAATGCCCTATCCATCCTCGCCCTATAGAATGCCCTATCCATCCTCAACCTATAATGTGTCCTGCCCCTCCTCCTCACCCTATAGAATGCCCTATCCATCCTCAACCTATAATGTGTCATTCCCCTCCTCTTTACCCTATAGTGATTCCTGCCCCTCCCCTCACCCTATAGAATGCCCTATCCATCCTCGCCCTATAGAATGCCCTATCCATCCTCAACCTATAATGTGTTATTCCCCTCCTCTTTACCCTATAGTGATTCCTGCCCCTCCCCTCACCCTATAGAATGTCCTATCCATCCTCACCCTATGTGTCATGCCCCCTCCTCCTCCCCTATAGTGTTTCTTGCCCCTCCCCCTATATAATGCCCTATCCATTCTCACCCTATAGAATGCCCTATCCATCCTCACCCTATAGAATGTCCTATCTATCCTCACCCTATAGAATCTCCTATCCATTCTCACCCTATAGAATCTCCTATCCATTCTCACCCTATAATGTGTCATGCCCCTCCTTCTCCCCTATAGTGTTTCCTGCCCCTCCCCCTCACCCTATTAAATGTCCTATCCATCCTCACCCTATAGAATGTCCTATCAATCCTCACCCTATAGAATGTCCTATCTATCCTCACCCTATAGAATCTCCTATCCATTCTCACCCTATAATGTGTCATGCCCCTCCTCCTCCCCTATAGTGTTTCCTGCCCCTCACCCTATTAAATGTCCTATCCATTCTCACCCTATAGAATGTCCTATCCATCCTCACCCTATAATGTGTCATGCCCCTCCTCATCACCCTATAGTGTTTCCTGCCCCTCACCCTCACCCTATAGAAAGCCCTATCCATCCTCGCCCTATAGAATGCCCTATCCATCCTCAACCTATAATGTGTCCTGCCCCTCCTCCTCACCCTATAGAATCTCCTATCCATTCTCACCCTATAATGTGTCATTCCCCTCCTCCTCCCCTATAGTATTTCCTGCCCCTCCCCTCACCCTATAGAATGTCCTATCCATCCTCACCCTATGTGTCATGCCCCCTCCTCCTCCCCTATAGTGTTTCCTGCCCCTCCCCCTCCCCCTATTAAATGTCCTATCCATCCTCACCCTATAGCAGCGATGTCAAACCTTTTAGAGGCAGAGTGCCCAAACTGCAACCCAAAACCCACTTTTATTGCAAAAATTCCAATCTATCAGTGGGCGGGGCTTATTACGGTGTATGAGGTTAGCTCCGTCGTTATAAAAAGGACAGAGACATTTAAAAAGCTGGAGCATTGGGGTACCATTGGTGCGGATTGTGACTGATGTCATACTGTGCGGCGCTCCCCCCACCCTCCTCCCTAGGCTTCTCGCTGGCAGCGATGACCTGTAGTGGCCTCCCCTGACCAGAGCCGCTGCACATGGCCAGGCTGCCGGGAAGCAGAGGCCAGGGGCTGACAGCAGCCCACGGAGGAGGTGAGGGGTGATGCCGCATAGTACCACATCAGCTGCGGGTACACGGCTCATTCCAGGGGCTGACAGCAGCCCACGGAGGAGGTGAGGGGTGATGCCGCATATTATCAGCTGCGGGTACACGGCTCATTCCAGGGGCTGACAGCAGCCTACGGAGGAGGTGAGGGGTGATGCCGCATAGTATCAGCTGCGGGTACACGGCTTATTCCAGGGGCTGACAGCAGCCTACGGAGGAGGTGAGGGGTGATGCCGCATAGTATCAGCTGCGGGTACACGGCTCATTCCAGGGGCTGACAGCAGCCTACGGAGGAGGTGAGGGGTGATGCCGCATAGTATCAGCTGCGGGTACACGGCTCATTCCAGGGGCTGACAGCAGCCCACGGAGGAGGTGAGGGGTGATGCCGCATATTATCACATCAGCTGCGGGTACACGGCTCATTCCAGGGGCTGACAGCAGCCTACGGAGGAGGTGAGGGGTGATGCCGCATAGTATCAGCTGCGGGTACACGGCTCATTCCAGGGGCTGACAGCAGCCTACGGAGGAGGTGAGGGGTGATGCCGCATAGTATCAGCTGCGGGTACACGGCTCATTCCAGGGGCTGACAGCAGCCTACGGAGGAGGTGAGGGGTGATGCCGCATAGTATCAGCTGCGGGTACACGGCTCATTCCAGGGGCTGACAGCAGCCTACGGAGGAGGTGAGGGGTGATGCCGCATATTATCAGCTGCGGGTACACGGCTCATTCCAGGGGCTGACAGCAGCCTACGGAGGAGGTGAGGGGTGATGCCGCATAGTATCAGCTGCGGGTACACGGCTCATTCCAGGGGCTGACAGCAGCCTACGGAGGAGGTGAGGGGTGATGCCGCGTAGTATCAGCTGCGGGTACACGGCTCATTCCAGGGGCTGACAGCAGCCTACGGAGGAGGTGAGGGGTGATGCCGCATATTATCACATCAGCTGCGGGTACACGGCTCATTCCAGGGGCTGACAGCAGCCTACGGAGGAGGTGAGGGGTGATGCCGCATAGTATCAGCTGCGGGTACACGGCTCATTCCAGGGGCTGACAGCAGCCTACGGAGGAGGTGAGGGGTGATGCCGCATAGTATCAGCTGCGGGTACACGGCTCATTCCAGGGGCTGACAGCAGCCCACGGAGGAGGTGAAGGGTGATGCCGCATAGTATCACATCAGCTGCGGGTACACGGCTCATTCCAGGGGCTGACAGCAGCCCACGGAGGAGGTGAGGGGTGATGCCGCATATTATCACATCAGCTGCGGGTACACGGCTCATTCCAGGGGCTAACAGCAGCCTACGGAGGAGGTGAGGGGTGATGCCGCATAGTATCAGCTGCGGGTACACGGCTCATTCCAGGGGCTGACAGCAGCCCACGGAGGAGGTGAGGGGTGATGCCGCATATTATCACATCAGCTGCGGGTACACGGCTCATTCCAGGGGCTGACAGCAGCCTACGGAGGAGGTGAGGGGTGATGCCGCATATTATCAGCTGCGGGTACACGGCTCATTCCAGGGGCTGACAGCAGCCTACGGAGGAGGTGAGGGGTGATGCCGCATATTATCAGCTGCGGGTACACGGCTCATTCCAGGGGCTGACAGCAGCCTACGGAGGAGGTGAGGGGTGATGCCGCATAGTACCACATCAGCTGCGGGTACACGGCTCATTCCAGGGGCTGACAGCAGCCCACGGAGGAGGTGAGGGGTGATGCCGCATATTATCACATCAGCTGCGGGTACACGGCTCATTCCAGGGGCTGACAGCAGCCTACGGAGGAGGTGAGGGGTGATGCCGCATATTATCAGCTGCGGGTACACGGCTCATTTCCAGCCAAAACTGCCCAAAGGCCACAGATTTTAACTGTTTCTTGGATGCAGAAATGCTGCGGAATTTTCTATGGAAACTTCCACTGCGGACATTCAGCAGCATTTCCACTACGTGTAAATATACTCAAATCAGCTTGAGGTATGCTGCCATGTGCATAGCGGCCACGGTAGTAATAGTGACCCCCATGGTGGCCCTCAGTAGTAACAGTAATCCCCACAGTGCTCTCAGTAGTAACAGTAACCCACACAGTGGCATTAGTAGTAAAAATGACCCCCCACAGTGACCCCAGTAGTAATAGTGACCCCCCCCACAGTGGCCTCAGTAGTAATAGTGACCCCCCACAGTGACCCCAGTAGTAATAGTGACCCCCCACAGTGACCCTAGTAGTAATAGTGACCCCCCACAGTGACCCCAGTAGTAATAGTGACCCCCCACAGTGACCCTAGTAGTAATAGTGACCCCCCACAGTGACCCCAGTAGTAATAGTGACCCCCATGGTGGCCCTCAGTAGTAACAGTAATCCCCACAGTGCTCTCAGTAGTAACAGTAACCCACACAGTGGCATTAGTAGTAAAAGTGACCCCCCACAGTGACCCTACTAGTAATAGTGACCCCCATGGTGGCCCTCAGTAGTAACAGTAACCCCCACAGTGCTCTCAGTAGTAACAGTAACCCACACAGTGGCATTAGTAGTAAAAGTCCTCTGGATCCTCTGGATCAACACAGTAGGATAGACAGGCTGGACTAGATGGACAATGTCTTCATTCGGCCTTACATACTATGTTACTATGTAAAGTGACCCCCCACAGTGACCCTACTAGTAATAGTGACCCCCACAGAGGCCTCAGTAGTAATAGTGACCCCTCCACAGTGGCCTCAGTAGTAAAAGTGACCCCCCACAGTGACCCCAGTAGTAATAGTGACCCCCCACAGTGACCCTTGTAGTAATAGTGACCCCCCACAGTGACCCTAGTAGTAATAGTGACCCCCCACAGTGACCCCAGTAGTAAATGACCCCCCACAGTGACCCTAGTAGTAATAGTGACCCTACACAGTACCCCTAGTAGTAATAGTGTCCCCCACAGTGGCCTCAGTGGTTATAGTGTCCCCCACAGTGACCCCAGTAGTAATAGTGACCCTCCACAATGACCCCAGTAGTAATAGTGACCCCCACAGTGACCTCAGTAGTAATTGTGACCCCCCATAGTGACCCCAGTAGTAATAGTGACCCCCACAGTGACCCCAGTAGTAATAGTGACCCTCCACAATGACCCCAGTAGTAATAGTATCCCCCACAGTGGCCCCAGTAGTAATAGTGACCCCCCCCACAGTGACCCTACTAGTAATAGTGACCCCACAGAGGCCTCAGTAGTAATAGTGACCCCCATAATGGCCTCAGTAGTAAAAGTGACCCCCCACAGTGACCCCAGTAGTAATAGTGACCCCCACAGTGACCCTTGTAGTAATAGTGACCCCCCACAGTGACCCTAGTAGTAATAGTGACCCCCCACAGTGACCCCAGTAGTAAATGACCCCCCACAGTGACCCTAGTAGTAATAGTGACCCCCCACAGTGACCCCAGTAGTAAATGACCCCCCACAGTGACCCTAGTAGTAATAGTGACCCTACACAGTGCCCCTAGTAGTAATAGTGTCCCCCACAGTGGCCTCAGTGGTTATAGTGTCCCCCACAGTGACCCCAGTAGTAATAGTGACCCTCCACAATGACCCCAGTAGTAATAGTGACCCCCACAGTGACCCCAGTAGTAATTGTGACCCCCCATAGTGACCCCAGTAGTAATAGTGACCCCCACAGTGACCCCAGTAGTAATAGTGACCCTCCACAATGACCCCAGTAGTAATAGTGACCCCCACAGTGACCCCAGTAGTAATTGTGACCCCCCATAGTGACCCCAGTAGTAATAGTGACCCTCCACAATGACCCCAGTAGTAATAGTATCCCCCACAGTTGCCCCAGTAGTAATAGTGACCCCCCCCACAGTGGCCTCAGTAGTAATAGTGACCCCCCCACAGTGGCCTCAGTAGTAATAGTGACCCTCCACAATGACCCCAGTAGTAATAGTATCCCCCACAGTGGCCTCAGTAGTAATAGTGACCCCCCCCACAGTGGCCTCAGTAGTAATCGCCCTCCACCACGCCAAACAAGTCTATTTCACCTCTCTAGTCTCCTCACTATCGCACAACCCTAAACGGCTCTTTGATACTTTTCACTCCCTTCTCAGCCCTAAACCGCAGCCCCCGGTGACGGATCTCAGTGCTGTAGAGCTGGCTGCTTACTTCAAAGAGAAAACTGATGACATCCGTCAGGAAATAACTTCCCAATCCCAGACTAGCCCTGACCCTAGTCTTGTCAGCACTGCATCTAGCTCCTGTCTGTACTCAGACCAGCAACAGAGGAAGAAGTCTCCAAATTGCTCTTCTCTGCTCACCCCACCACCTGCGCTAGCGACCCCCTCCCCTCACACCTCCTCCGTTCCTTCTCCCCAGTGGTCAGCTCCCATCTCACCACTATATTCAACCTCTCTCTGACCTCTGGCATCTTTCCCTCTTCTTTCAAACACGGCATCATATCCCCACTGCTAAAGAAGCCGACTCTGGACGCGACTGATGCTGCCAACTACCGACTCATCTCTAACCTCCCCTTCATCTCCAAACTACTAGAACGCCTGGTTTACTCCAATACCCCTTCTATGCTGATGACCCCCAGCTATACACCTCTGCCCGTGACATCTCTGCACCTTTACTCCAAAACATCACCGACTGTCTGTCCGCTGTCTCTAACACCATGTCCTCTCTCTACCTAAAACTAAACCTCTCTAAAACTGACCTGCTGGTATTTCCACCCTCCACTAACCGACCTCCTCCTGACATCTCCATCTCAGTGTGTGGCACCATAACTCCCAGCACGCCCGCTGCCTTGGGGTTATATCCGACTCTGATCTATCATTTACCCCCTACATCCAATCTCTGGCCCGAACATGTCAGCTGCACCTCAAGAACATCGCAAGAATCCGCTCTTTTCTCACTGTGGACACGCTAAAACCGCTCACTGTTGCCCTCATCCACTCTCGGCTCGATTATTGCAACTTGTTGCTGATCGGCCCCCTGCAGCAGACTCTACCCTCTCCAATCCATCCTGAATGCGGCAGCCAGGCTCATATTCCTGTCCAGCCGCTACTCAGACGCCTCTGCCCTGTGCCAGTCACTGCACTGGCTGCCCGTTAAATACAGAATTCAATTTAAACTCACTACCTTCATCCACAAAGCCCTCCACAGCGCAGCGCCCCCCTATATTGTATCCCTCATCCACAGCGCAGCGCCCCCTATATTGTATCCCTCATCCACAGCGCAGCGCCCCCTATATTGTATCCCTCATCCACAGCGCAGCGCCCCCTATATTGTATCCCTCATCCACAGCGCAGCGCCGCCCTATATTGTATCCCTCATCCACAGCGCAGTGCCCCCTATATTGTATCCCTCATCCACAGCGCAGCGCCCCCTATATTGTATCCCTCATCCACAGCGCAGCGCCCCCTATATTGTATCCCTCATCCACAGTGCAGCGCCCCCTATATTGTATCCCTCATCCACAGTGCAGCGCCCCCTATATTGTATCCCTCATCCACAGCGCAGCGTCCCCCTATATTGCCTCCCTCATCCACAGTGCAGCACCCCCTATATTGTATCCCTCATCCACAGCACAGCGCCCCCTATATTGTATCCCTCATCCACAGTGCAGCACCCCCTATATTGTATCCCTCATCCACAGTGCAGCGCCCCCTATATTGTATCCCTCATCCACAGTGCAGCGCCCCCCTACATTGTATCCCTCATCCACAGCGCAGCGCCCCCTATATTGTATCCCTCATCCACAGCGCAGCGCCCCCCTATATTGTATCCCTCATCCACAGCGCAGCGCCCCCTATATTATATCTCCATCCACAGCGCAGCGCCCCCTATATTGTATCCCTCATCCACAGCGCAGGGCCTCCTATATTGTATCCCTCATCCACAGCGCAGCGCCCCCTATATTGTATCCCTCATCCACAGCGCAGCGCCCCCTATATTATATCTCCATCCACAGTGCAGCGCCCCCCTATATTGTATCCCTCATCCACAGCGCAGCACCCCCTATATTGTATCCCTCATCCACAGCGCAGCGCCCCCTATATTATATCTCCATCCACAGTGCAGCGCCCCCTATATTGCCTCCCTCATCTCAATCCATCACCCTGCCCGGGCTCTCCGCTCTGCTAATGAAACCAGACTGAGCGCCCCTTTAATGCGAACTTCTCATTCCGGCCTCCAAGACTTCTCCAGAGCAGCACCGGTCCTCTGGAACGCACTACCAAAGGCTACCCGGGCAATCCAGGACTCGCAGAACTTCAGGCGTGCTCTAAAAACGCACCTCTTCAGGGAGGCATACCGCATTCCCTAAACAAACCCCTCTGTACTCCGCCTGATAACATGCTCCCTGACCTACTGACTGCAATCCCTGCTAGCCATCATAAACCGCTCCTGCAGTCATACCGATTCTGCCGTCACACGGCTAAATATCTGACCATTGTCTATGTGTATAGAATCCCTCACTGTCCACCCCCCCATACCGCGCACATCTCCACCCCGCCATACCGTGAACATCACCCCGCCATACTGCGCACATCTCCAGCCCACCATACCGTGCACATCTCCACCATACCGCGCACATCTCCACCCCTTTACCTTCTGTATCACCCCATTACTTGTTGTAAGCTCGTTGGAGCAGGACCCTCACCCCTATTGTCTGGTTGGAGCAGGACCCTCACCCCTATTGTATCCATCAGCTAATTACTATGTAACCGCGGTTCTGTAATGTTTGTACTTTTGTCTTTCTGTATTCCCCCGGTCTATGTAAGCGCTGCAGAACATGTTGGCGCTATACAAATAAAGATTATTATTATTATTATTAATAGTGACCCCCTCACAGTGACCCCAACAGTAATAGTGACCCCCCCACAGTGATCCCAGTAGTAATAGTGACCCCCCACAGTGCCCTCAGTAGTAATAGTGACCCCCCCACAGTGACCCCAGTAGTAATAGTGACCCCCCACAGTGACCCCAGTAGAAACAGTGACCCCCCACAGTGGCCCTCAGTAGTAATAGTGACCCCCTCACAGTGGCCCCAGTAGTAATAGTGTCCCCCACAGTGGCCTCAGTAGTAATAGTGACCTCCACAGTGGCTCAAAAGTAATAGTGTCCCCTATATCGGCCTTAGTAGTAATAGTGACCCCCACAGTGACCTCAGTAGTAATAGGACCCCCACAGTGACCTCAGTACTCAGTAGTAATAGTGCCCCTCACAGTGGCCTTCGCAACCATAGTGACCCCAATATTATCCCCAGTAGTAATAGTGTCCCCCAGAGTGGCCTCAGTAATAATAGTGACCCGTACAGTGGCCCCAGTACTCAGTAGTAATAGTGTCCTCCACAGTGGCCTCAGTAGTAATAGTGCTCTACATTATCGGCCTCAATAGTAATAGTGTCCCCCAGAGTGGCCTCATTAGTAATAGTGACCCGTACAGTGGCCCCAGTACTCAAGAGTAATAGTGTCCCCCACAGTGGCCTCAGTAGCAATAGTGTCCCCCAGAGTGGCCTCAGTAATAATAGTGACCTGTACACTGGCCCCAGTACTCAGTAGTAATAGTGACCCCCACAGTGGCCTCAGTAGTAATAGTGACCCCCCCCCCCCTTGCCTCAGTAGTAATAGTGTCCCCCAGAGTGGCCTCAGTAATAATAGTGACCCCTACAGGGCGAAAACGTGTGTAAGTGGGTAAAAAACTGGCTCAGAGATAGAAAGCAGAGGGTGGTAATAAATGGTTCGTACTCTGATTGGACCACAGTCGCTAGCGGGGTGCCACAGGGTTCAGTATTAGGCCCCACTCTGTTCAACATATTTATCAATGACCTGATAGAGGGGCTGCACAGCAAAATATCAATATTTGCAGATGACACAAAATTATACAATATAATTAATGCAACGGAGGACAATGTACGGCTACAAACGGACCGAGATAAGCCGGGGGCTTGGGCAGGAAAATGGCAAATGAAGTTCAATGTTGATAAATGTAAGACTATGCACATGGGCAAGAGGAACGGATGTCACAAATATTCACTTAATGGGGTACCACTAGGGAAAAGTGATATGGAAAAGGATCTGGGGGTATTAGTGGATAATAGACTAAACTGGAGTAACCAATGCCAGTCAGCTGCTGCAAAGGCAAATAAAGTCTTGGGGTGCATCAAAAGAGGTATAGGGGCGAAGGACGAGAACATTATCCTTCCATTATATAAGGCACTTGTCAGACCTCACATGGAATACTGCGTACAATTCTGGTCACCGGTGCTCAGGAAAGATGTCACAGTGCTTGAGGGGGTTCAAAGAAGGGCAGCTAAACTAATACATGGAATGAAGGGAATGGAATACCCAGAGAGGCACCAAAACTGGGATTATTTACTCTAGAAAAAAGAAGGTTAAGGGGTGATCAAATAACCATGTATAAGTACATGAGGGGACAACACATGGATCTCTCCCGCGATCTGTTTACACCCAGGACTGCGACGGTAACAAGAGGACATCCGCTACGATTAGAGGAAAGTAGGTTTCATCACCAAAACAGAAAGGGGTTCTTTACTGTAAGAGCAGTTAGACTGTGGAACTCTCTACCGGAGGAAGTGGTGATGGCAAAATCCACAGAGGAGTTTAAAAGGGGACTTGATGTCTTTCTGGAGAGGAAGGATATTACAGGATATAAATTTTAGTTTAAGTGTCAATCCGGGTATACAGGCAGGTAGGAACTATTAGGGGTTGATCCAGGGAACAGTCTGATTGCCATTAGGGAGTCGGGAAGGAATTTTTCCCCCAAAAGGGCTAATTGACTTCTGCCCTTGGGGTTTTTTGCCTTCCTCTGGATCAACACAGTAGGATAGACAGGCTGGACTAGATGGACAATGTCTTCATTCGGCCTTACATACTATGTTACTATGTTACTATGTTACAGTGGCCCCAGTACTCAGTAGTAATAGTGACCCACACAGTTGCCTCAGCAGTAATAGTGACCCCCCCCCTTGCCTCAGTAGTAATAGTGTCCCCCGGAGTGGCCTCAGTAATAATAGTGACCCCTACAGTGGCCTCAGTACTCAGTAGTAATAGTGACCTACACAGTGGCCTCAGCAGTAATAGTGACCGCCCTCCTCTTGCCTCAGTAGTTATAGTGTCCCCCAGATTGGCCTCAGTACTAATAGTGACCCGTACAGTGGCCCCAGTACTCAGTAGTAAAAGTGACCCCCACAGTGGCCTCAGTAGTAAGTGACCCCCCACAGTGTCTGTCAGTAGTAAGTGTCCCCCAGAGTAGCCTCAGTAGTAAGAGTGACCCCCACAGTGGCCTCAGTAGTAATAGTGTACCCTATAATCGGCTTCGGTAGTAATAGTGACCCCCACAGTGGCTCAAAAGTAATAGTGTCCCCTATATCGGCCTTAGTAGTAATAGTGACCCCCACAGTGACCTCAGTAGTAACAGTGCTCTACATTATCGGCCCCAGTAGTAATAGTGTCCCCCAGAGTGGCCTCAGTAGTAATAGTGACCCGTACAGTGGCCACAGTACTCAAGAGTAATAGTGACCCCCACAGTGGCCTCAGTAGCAGTAGTGTCCCCCAGAGTGGCCTCAGTAATAATAGTGACCCGTACACTGGCTCCAGTACTCAGTAGTAATAGTGACCCCCCCCTTGCCTCAGTAGTAATAGTGTCCCCCGGAGTGGCCTCAGTAATAATAGTGACCCCTACAGTGGCCCCAGTACTCAGTAGTAATAGTGACCCCCCCCTTGCCTCAGTAGTAATAGTGTCCCCAGGAGTGGCCTCAGTAATAATAGTGACCCCTACAGTGGCCCCAGTACTCAGTAGTAATAGTGACCTACACAGTGGCCTCAGCAGTAATAGTGACCGCCCCCCTCTTGCCTCAGTAGTTATAGTGTCCCCCAGATTGGCCTCAGTACTAATAGTGACCCGTACAGTGGCCCCAGTATTCGGTAGTAATAGTGACCCCCACAGTGGCCTCAGTAGTAATAGTGACCCCCCACAGTGTCTGTCAGTGGTAAGTGTCCCCCAGAGTAGCCTCAGTAGTAAGAGTGACCCCCACAGTGGCCTCAGTAGTAATAGTGTACCCTATAATCGGCTTCGGTAGTAATAGTGACCCCCACAGTGGCTCAAAAGTAATAGTGTCCCCTCTATCGGCCTCAGTAGTAATAGTGACCCCCACAGTGACCTCAGTAGTAATAGGACCCCCACAGTGACCTCATTACTCAGTAGTAATAGTGCCCCTCACAGTGGCCTTCGTAGCCATAGTGACCCCAATATTAGCCCCAGTAGTAATAGTGTCCCCCAGAGTGGCCTCAGTAATAATAGTGACTATTACTACTGAGTACAGTGGCCCCAGTACTCAGTAGTAATAGTGTCCCCCACAGTGGCCTCAGTAGTAATAGTGCTCTACATTATCGGCCCCAGTAGTAATAGTGTCCCCCAGAGTGGCCTCAGTAGTAATAGTGACCTGTACAGTGGCCCCAGTACTCAGTAGTAATAGTGTCCCCCACAGTGGCCTCAGTAGTAATAGTGCTCTACATTAACGGCCCCAGTAGTAATAGTGTCCCCCAGAGTGGCCTCAGTAGTAATAGTGACCCGTACAGTGGCCACAGTACTCAAGAGTAATAGTGACCCCCACAGTGGCCTCAGTAGCAATAGTGTCCCCCAGAGTGGCCTCAGTAATAATAGTGACCCGTACACTGGCCCCAGTACTCAGTAGTAATAGTGACCCCCTCCCCCCTTGCCTCAGTAGTAATAGTGTCCCCCGGAGTGGCCTCAGTAATAATAGTGACCCCTACAGTGGCCCCAGTACTCAGTAGTAATAGTGACCTACACAGTGGCCTCAGCAGTAATACCCTGTTTCCCTGAAAATAAGACATACCGTGAAAATAAGACATATCATGATTTTCCAGAATTTTTGAGGATGCAAAATGATTTTTCAGGCTTTTTGAGGATGCTTGAAATATAAGCCCTACTTCAAAATTAAGCCCTGCTAACAGGTAATTAAAAAAAGTCAATTTAAATAGTGTCCAGGCAACTATACATGTAAAAAAGTTAAACCTTTTTGAACAAAAATTAATATAAGACACTGTCTTATTTTCGGGGGAACACGGTAGTGACCGCCCCCCTCTTGCCTCAGTAGTTATAGTGTCCCCCAGATTGGCCTCAGTACTAATAGTGACCCGTACAGTGGCCCCAGTACTCAGTAGTAAAAGTGACCCCCACAGTGGCCTCAGTAGTAAGTGACCCCCCACAGTGTCTGTCAGTAGTAAGTGTCCCCCAGAGTAGCCTCAGTAGTAAGAGTGACCCCCACAGTGGCCTCAGTAGTAATAGTGTACCCTATAATCGGCTTCGGTAGTAATAGTGACCCCCACAGTGGCTCAAAAGTAATAGTGTCCCCTATATCGGCCTTAGTAGTAATACTGACCCCCACAGTGACCTCAGTAGTAACAGTGCTCTACATTATCGGCCCCAGTAGTAATAGTGTCCCCCAGAGTGGCCTCAGTAGTAATAGTGACCCGTACAGTGGCCACAGTACTCAAGAGTAATAGTGACCCCCACAGTGGCCTCAGTAGCAGTAGTGTCCCCCAGAGTGGCCTCAGTACTAATAGTGACCCGTACAGTGGCCCCAGTATTCGGTAGTAATAGTGACCCCCACAGTGGCCTCAGTAGTAATAGTGACCCCCCACAGTGTCTGTCAGTGGTAAGTGTCCCCCAGAGTAGCCTCAGTAGTAAGAGTGACCCCCACAGTGGCCTCAGTAGTAATAGTGTACCCTATAATCGGCTTCGGTAGTAATAGTGACCCCCACAGTGACCTCAGTAGTAATAGGACCCCCACAGTGACCTCATTACTCAGTAGTAATAGTGCCCCTCACAGTGGCCTTCGTAGCCATAGTGACCCCAATATTAGCCCCAGTAGTAATAGTGTCCCCCAGAGTGGCCTCAGTAATAATAGTGACTATTACTACTGAGTACAGTGGCCCCAGTACTCAGTAGTAATAGTGTCCCCCACAGTGGCCTCAGTAGTAATAGTGCTCTACATTATCGGCCCCAGTAGTAATAGTGTCCCCCAGAGTGGCCTCAGTAGTAATAGTGACCTGTACAGTGGCCCCAGTACTCAGTAGTAATAGTGTCCCCCACAGTGGCCTCAGTAGTAATAGTGCTCTACATTAACGGCCCCAGTAGTAATAGTGTCCCCCAGAGTGGCCTCAGTAGTAATAGTGACCCGTACAGTGGCCACAGTACTCAAGAGTAATAGTGACCCCCACAGTGGCCTCAGTAGCAATAGTGTCCCCCAGAGTGGCCTCAGTAATAATAGTGACCCGTACACTGGCCCCAGTACTCAGTAGTAATAGTGACCCCCTCCCCCCTTGCCTCAGTAGTAATAGTGTCCCCCGGAGTGGCCTCAGTAATAATAGTGACCCCTACAGT
The DNA here is from genome assembly GCA_035609135.1 of Eleutherodactylus coqui. Classification (NCBI taxonomy): domain Eukaryota; kingdom Metazoa; phylum Chordata; class Amphibia; order Anura; family Eleutherodactylidae; genus Eleutherodactylus; species Eleutherodactylus coqui. Next base: position 5,033,575 of record CM069405.1, read on the forward strand.
GGCCCCAGTACTCAGTAGTAATAGTGACCTACACAGTGGCCTCAGCAGTAATACCCTGTTTCCCTGAAAATAAGACATACCCTGAAAATAAGACATATCATGATTTTCCAGAATTTTTGAGGATGCAAAATGATTTTTCAGGCTTTTTGAGCATGCTTGAAATATAAGCCCTACTTCAAAATTAAGCCCTGCTAACAGGTAATTAAAAAAAGTCAATTTAAATAGTGTCCAGGCAACTATACATGTAAAAAAGTTAAACCTTTTTGAACAAAAATTAATATAAGACACTGTCTTATTTTCGGGGGAACACGGTAGTGACCGCCCCCTTCTTGCCTCAGTAGTTATAGTGTCCCCCAGATTGGCCTCAGTACTAATAGTGACCCGTACAGTGGCCCCAGTATTCGGTAGTAATAGTGACCCCCACAGTGGCCTCAGTAGTAATAGTGACCCCCCACAGTGTCTGTCAGTGGTAAGTGTCCCCCAGAGTAGCCTCAGTAGTAAGAGTGACCCCCACAGTGGCCTCAGTAGTAATAGTGTACCCTATAATCGGCTTCGGTAGTAATAGTGACCCCCACAGTGGCTCAAAAGTAATAGTGTCCCCTATATCGGCCTTAGTAGTAATAGTGACCCCCACAGTGACCTCAGTAGTAATAGGACCCCCACAGTGACCTCAGTACTCAGTAGTAATAGTGCCCCTCACAGTGGCCTTCGCAGCCATAGTGACCCCAATATTAGCCCCAGTAGTAATATTGTCCCCCAGAGTAGCCTCAGTAGTAATAGTGCTCTACATTATTGGCCTCAGTAGTAATAGTGTCCCCCCAGAGTGGCCTCAGTAGTAATAGTGACCCGTTCAGTGGCCCTAGTACTCAAGAGTAATAGTGACCCCCACAGTGGTCTCAGTAGTAATAGTGACCCCCCCTTGCCTCAGTAGTAATAGTGTCCCCCAGAGTGGCCTCAGTAATAATAGTGACCCGTACAGTGGCCCCAGTACTCAGTAGTAATAGTGTCCCCCACAGTGGCCTCAGTAGTAATAGTGATCCGTACAGTGGCCCCAGTACTCAAAAGTAATAGTGACCCCCCCACAGTGGCCTCAGCAGTAATAGTGACCCCCCCTCCTTGCCTCAGTAGTAATAACGTCCCCCAGAGTGGCCTCAGTAATAATAGTGACCCCTACAGTGGCCCCAGTACTCAGTAGTAATAGTGACCCCCACAGTGGTCTCAGTAGTAATAGTGACCCCCCCCCTCCTTGCTTCAGTAGTAATAGTGACCCCCAGGGTGGCCTCAGTAATAATAGGGACCTATACAGTGGCCCCAGTACTCAGTAGTAATAGTGACCCCCACAGTGGCCTCAGCAGTAATAGTGATCTCCCCCCTGCCTCAGTAGTAATAGTGACCTACACAGTGGCCTCAGTAGTAATAGTGACCCCCAGAGCGGCCTCAGTAATAATAGTGACCTGTACAGTGGCCCCAGTACTCGGTAGTAATAGTGACCACCCACAGTGGCCTCAGTAGTGATATTATTACTACTGTGGCTGATATAGGGTACGCTTAGAGTGTCTCCTATATAAACTCTAGTAGTAAAGCACCCCCCGGGGGCAGAACCAAGGAGGAGAGGTACAGGGAGGAGGATCCCAGGGGCACACACTGACATCAGAGTGTGCAACCGGGATTAGCGTCGCTAAGTGATTACTGGCTTCGGAGCTGTAGGTTTGGCACCACACCCCTATAGTGTGTCCTATCTATCCTCAGCCTATACAGTGTCCTGTCTATTCTCACCTATAGAGGGTTCTATCTATCCTCCCTCTAAAGAGTGTTCTGCTCCTCCTCCTCACCCTATAGAGTGTTCTATCTATCCCCCCTCTATAGTGTGTTCTGCCCCTCCTCCTCACCTATAGAGTGTTCTATCTATCCTCCCTCTATACAGAGTTCTGTCCCTCCTCCTCACGCTATAGTGTTCTATCTATCCTCCCTCTATAGTGTTCTGCCCCTCCTCCTCACCCTATAGAGTGTTCTATCTATCCTTCCCCTATAGAGTGTTCTGCTCCTCCTCCTCACTTATAGAGTGTTCTATCTATCCTCCCTCTATAGAGTGTTCTGTCCCTCCTCCTCACGCTATAGAGTGTTCTATCTATCCTCCCCCTATAGAGTGTTCTGCTCCTCCTCCTCACCCTATAGAGTGTCCTGTCTATCCTCCCCCTATAAAGTGTTCTATCTATCCTCCCTCTATAGTGTTCTGCTCCTCCTCACCCTATAGAGTTGTGAGGGTATATGTTTTAGGGGGGAAGGGGCTAACAATTTGATTTAAGAGAGATGCATTTTGTGAGACAGGCTTCATAGGAGAAGGGACTTTCGGTTGTTTTGCCTTATATATGGGGCTAACGATTTGATTTCAGAGGGATGCATTCTGTGAGGCTGGTTCCATAGGAGAAGGGACCCTCGGTTGTTTTGCCAGTATATAAGGGGCTGACAATTTGGTTTAAGAAGGATGCACTCTATGGAGCGTGTTATTATTATTGTTGTTGTTGTAATATGCGTAAGACCTTATTAAAGAAGACGGAGCCCCTCAAGGGCTGCCGCCGTGCGGATGAATTGGTGGAGGAGAAACAAGGGTCCCAATCTGTAAAATGTAAGAAAAGTCTTATGAAAATGTGTGACATCGACCCGCACGGTAGATTACAGTATGGTGACTGGGAGGAGGTCTTTAGGACCAAGAAGGGCGCCTTGGAAGACCAAGGGTTGCTAGAAAGTGCTAGAGTGAGGAAGAGAGAAATAGGGGAAACAAGCAAAGTCGAGAGGAAAGTTACAAAGCATGTGATTTGTTGGCAAAGAGAGAGGAAAAGGTATATAATATGTATAATCCATACTAGGTGGATATATATGTGTGTATATATGTATATATATATGTGTGTAAATGGTTAACTGAGCTTGCTTTTAGTGAGAGAAGGATTATTTTCTTGAAGCTGCACTGTCTTAGTCTAGCTTCTCAAGGCAGAGAGATAACAGTTATTTTGAAAAGGTGGGGGCTTTCAGATTTCACTCCAAGCTCAGGGTCACAAGGGGGGCTGAAAGATACCCACGCATTCTAAAATACTTCAGCGTTTAATATAGCATATAATAGCTTCAGTAGATAAGAAATATAGAATGTCTCAGTCACTCAAACTTTTTCACATAATTTGTCAAAGATAGCGCTCATTCACAATCTCATCTCAATAGAATCATGTACTTTATAACATTATAGCACTCACCTCAATGTTTTCCAACTGATGTATGTTTGTTTGTCAAACTTTTTTTCTGTGTATCTGTGTGTACTGGTACACCTTCAATCTGGGGTGACGGGGCAGACTTGAGCGCATGGATGGATGAGAGTTAGTGACCCGTGTTCAGGCTGTGATGAATGTAAAATATGTGATGCAGATATTGACTGGGGATAATAGTCCCCCCCCCCCCATGCATAACACTTTACTTGGTTGTGATGTGGATGCTTAGGCTGTGGAGTTTGAATGAAGATGTGAAAATAGACGCAAGCGGCCAGTATCGAGGGGGTGGAGCTAGATGACGTAATGGATCATCCTTCTTTTGTCCACGAAGGAGGGGGTGAGAATCTTGAGCAGCTAGTAAAAGTTTTTTGTTTTTTTTTCTCTTTCTCAAATTTGATAAGACATTGCAGGCAGGATTAGATTAATAATGAATTTGCTTAAAGGATATCACATTTCAAATATTAATAGGTGTTTGTAGATTATTCTGCCCTGATGTAACTCATGTCTCTGTTATTGGTGCTAACATCTTACAGGCCTTATCTGCATCCAGCAAATCTTTTTACAATGTTGTACTACCTTAAACCCGGCTACTCTTCTTACAATTGAGTACCCTGGTTCAAAGGGGGGGAGGAGAAGGCATAGGTGATCTAGGTATTGCACATGATCTTTTTGAAATAGAATACCAGCCTGATTGTCTAGCAGTGATGCAACAAGAAAATTTAAATTTTAAAGAGTTACTGAAAGCCCTTGTTAATAATGCATATTTTGAGTTGTTTTTTATAGATGGTACTAGGGTGAGGATTGATGACTCCACACTGGATATGCAGTGGTCACACAACAAGATGTCCTAAATGCAGAAGCTCTGCCTCCGCATGTCGCAGTACAACAAGCGGAACTAAAGGCCCTCACTGAGGCATGCAGAGTGGCAGAAGGTAAGACGGCAAACATTTACACTGACTCCTGGTAAGCATTTGGCATAGCTCATGATTACGGCCCAATATGGAAGGCCAGACAGTTTTTTACCTCAACAGGACAACCAATAAGAATGATGCAGCGGTACAGAGTCGCATGGAGGCCCTACTTCTACCTGACAAAGTGGAGAGCTCACACCAGTTCCTACACCGGAGAAACAAGAGGCAATACCCTCGCAGACCACACAGCAAAGGCAGCGGCCCTCAAGCCGTGGAAAAAAGAAAAGAAGAATTTGGCAAAACTTTGGACTTTGATATAAACTTGGACTTTGATAAAAACTTTGGACTTTGATATGCTAAAGACTTTACAGTTACAAGCCAGAAAGGAAGGAAAAGACAAATGGACTAAATATGGGAGCAGCAGAAACAGGACGGTGTATGGCGAACAGTCAACAGAACTTGCCTACCACGGTCCCTGTGCCCCATGATGGCCCAGCTGATGCAAGGAAAGACGCACCTCTCAAAGCAGCAATGATGATGATGCTTGAACAAGGACGGGTGGCTCCTGGGTTTTCTGTAGCTGCTGCATCATTTGTCCAATTTTGCATGATCTTTGCCGTAAGCAACAGGGCAGAAGTAAATTTGCCACATCACACTTGCCAGGACCACTCTACCCATTTCAGGGATTGCAAATTGGCTACACTCAGCTCCCACTTGTTGGGAAGTATGAATATGTGCTTGTTGTTGTTGATGTCTTTTCAGGTTGGAGACCTGTAGTCTCTGCTTTTCTCCCAGGTCCTACAGATGAGTGTCACTATCTGAAACCAGGTGACAGGGTCTATGTGAAAAAGTTTGAGAGACAAACCCGGTTTGAATGTCCCTACCAGATGTTGCCTCACCACCCCAACTGCAGTCAAGCTCGAAGGAAAGCCCACTTGGATCCACACTTCGCACTGAAAGAACTAATGATCCTGCATATCCTTTACATGCTATAATGTGGTACAATTCCTCTAACACACACCTTTGACTACTGTACACTAGCCCCCTGTTTCAGAACAAATGAATACAATGAAATGTGCAATATGAAGCCTACACTGAGGGTGAGAACCCAACACCGCATCCTGCTAAGAGAGAAGTTGACGCTCCAGGTGGTAACTTTGATCCACATGTATACATAGATGTAATAGGAGTGCCAAGGGGGTGCCAGATGAATTTAATTCTAGAGATCAGGTTAAAGCAGGTTTTGATTTCTTATTTGCTATTGTCACTGTTAATAATAATGTAGATTGGATGAATTATATCTATTACAATCAGCAGAGGTTTGTAAACTACACCAGGGATGCTTCGCAAGGGTTAGCTGACCAGTTAGGGCCCACTGCATCCAGGACGTTCCAAAATAGAGTGGCCCTGGATATGGTTTTAGCAGAAAGAGGTGGGGTATGTAACTTCCTGTATGTGTATTATCCCTTTGATCAAAAAGAGTATGAGTAAGGGACTGGATAATGTGACACCAACATTTCCCTTGTTTGAAAAAAGATGAAGAGCCAGTTCCGATAATGCCAACCACGTACGTTACCAGAAGAATGGAGAGATGGACTAGTACTGCGCCGCCCCGATCTCCTAAGATGGATTGTCCGTGGACTTCCCATTTGCCTAGGGATAGTGCAGAAGACCTTAGGTTCGAGCGAGGGCACACCCTGTGGGGTGTTAACTTGTACAGATAGAGGGTATGGATGCCCGGAAATGAGCCCAGGGAATCCATGGCCTCCTTCTGAGGTGAGGTAGGGATCCCCCCCCTCCTAGGAGTAGGGACTTACGGGCAGTGGGGAAACCCTGACTCAAGGGAGAGGCGACCGAGGAAGAGTGCGTCACCTGGTGCTTGAACTCCATATTAAGTTTTTAGGGGGGTTTGTGAGGGTATATGTATATATTGCCATATGTTCTTTATGCTTTTATACCTGTATGCAAGTTCTATTCAAAGTTAAAATGAGAAAAACTTAATCTGTCGCCTTACATCAGATATTCCAAAGGCCTTGCAAGGCGAAGACAAAATGTATCTTAAACACCGCAAGGAAGAACCGGACACGAAGGCCGCGTGCTTGGCTGTTTTCCCAGAAGCGCCGTACCTAGATAACGACTGTTTAACTCCGTATATGCCTATCACTGCCTCAGCCGGAAATCCGGACTTCCCATATATGGTTATGCGGTGAATTTGAGCCAATGAGCCCATCACCCATTCCTAGTTATGTGACCAAAGGGTATAAGATCCCATGTAATCTGTAATAAAGTGTGCAGTTATGTCCCCGTGTGAGGAACTATACCAGACCTCCGTGTGTGGTGTCTCTTCTTTACCGCCGGCAGCGGGGCATTGGGGTGGGCCTGATTGGTGCTGTACGCAGAAGTTTTCCCTGACAGAGTGTTCTATCTATCCTTCCTTTATAGTGTTTTGCCCTCCTCCTCACCTATAGAGTGTTCTATCTATCCTCCCCTATAGAGTGTTCTGCCCCTCCTCCTCACCTATAGAGTGTTCTATCTATCCTCCCCTATAGAGTGTTCTGCCCCTCCTCCTCACCTATAGTGTGTCCTACCTATCCTTCCTCTATAGAGTGTTCTGCCCTTCTCCTCCTATAGAGTGTTCTATCTATCATCCCCTATAGAGTCTTCTATATATCCTTCCTCTGTAGTGTTCTTCCCTCCTCCTCCCCCTATAGAGTGTTCTGTCCCTCCTCCTCACCTATAGAGTGTTCTATCTATCTATCCTTCCTCTATAGAGTGTTCTGCCCTCCTCCTCCTATAGACTGTTCTATCTATCCTCCTCTATAGAGTGTTCTATCTATCCTCCCTCTATAGTGTTCTGCCCCTCCTCCTCACCCTATAGAGTGTCCTATCTATCCTCCCCCTATAGAGTGTTCTATCTATCCTCCCTCTATAGAGTGTTCTGCTCCTCCCCTCCCCTATAGAGTGTTCTATCTATCTATCGTCCCCCTATAGAGTGCTCTATCTATCCTCCCCCTATAGAGTGTTCTGCCCTCCTCCTCACCCTATAGAGTGTTCTATCTATCCTTCCTCTGTAGAGTGTTCTGCCCTCCTCCTCACCCTATAGAGTGTTCTATCTATCCTTCCTCTGTAGAGTGTTCTGCCCTCCTCCTCCTATAGACTGTTCCATCTATCCTCCCCTATAGAGTGTTCTATCTATGCTTCCTCTATAGAGTGTTCTGCCCTCCTCCCTATAGAGCGTTCTATCTATCCTCCCCTATAGAGTGTTCTGCCCTCCTCCTCCCCCTATAGAGTATTCTATCTATCCTCCCCTATAGAGTATTCTGCCCTCCTCCTCCCCCTATAGAGTATTCTATCTATCCTTCCTCTATAGAGTGTTCTGCCCCTCCTCCCCCCCTATAGAGTGTTCTATCAATCCTCCCTCTATAGGGTGTTCTGCCCTCCTCCCCTATAGAGTGTTCTGCTCTCCCCCTATAGAGTGTTCTATCTATCCTCCCCTATAGTGTTCTGCCCTCCTCCTCCCCCTATAGAGTGTTCTGCCCCCCCCCTAGAGAGTGTTCTATCTATCCTTCCTCTATGGAGTGTTCTGCCCCTCCTCCTCACCTATAGAGTGTTCAGCTCCTCCTCCTCACCTATGGAGTGTTCTATCTATCCTTCCTCTATAGTGTTCTGCTCCTCCTCCTCACCTATAGAGTGTTCTGCCTTCCTCCTCCGCCTATAGAGTGTTCTGCCCTGCTCCTCCTATAGAGTGTTCTATCTATCCCTCCACTATAGAGTGTTCTATCTATCCTTCCTCTATAGAGTGTTCTGCCCTCCTCCTCCCCCTATAGAGTGTTCTGCCCTCTTCCTCCCCCTATAGAGTGTTCTATCTATCCTCCCCTATAGAGTGTTCTGCCCTCCCCCCCCCCTATGGAGTGTTCTATCTATCCTTCCTCTATAGAGTGTTCTGCCCTTCTCCTCCTATAGAGTGTTCTATCTATCATCCCCTATAGAGTCTTCTATATATCCTTCCTCTGTAGTGTTCTTCCCTCCTCCTCCCCCTATAGAGTGTTCTGTCCCTCCTCCTCACCTATAGAGTGTTCTATCTATCTATCCTTCCTCTATAGAGTGTTCTGCCCTCCTCCTCCTATAGACTGTTCTATCTATCCTCCTCTATAGAGTGTTCTATCTATCCTCCCTCTATAGTGTTCTGCCCCTCCTCCTCACCCTATAGAGTGTCCTATCTATCCTCCCCCTATAGAGTGTTCTATCTATCCTCCCTCTATAGAGTGTTCTGCTCCTCCCCTCCCCTATAGAGTGTTCTATCTATCTATCGTCCCCCTATAGAGTGCTCTATCTATCCTCCCCCTATAGAGTGTTCTGCCCTCCTCCTCACCCTATAGAGTGTTCTATCTATCCTTCCTCTGTAGAGTGTTCTGCCCTCCTCCTCACCCTATAGAGTGTTCTATCTATCCTTCCTCTGTAGAGTGTTCTGCCCTCCTCCTCCTATAGACTGTTCCATCTATCCTCCCCTATAGAGTGTTCTATCTATGCTTCCTCTATAGAGTGTTCTGCCCTCCTCCCTATAGAGCGTTCTATCTATCCTCCCCTATAGAGTGTTCTGCCCTCCTCCTCCCCCTATAGAGTATTCTATCTATCCTCCCCTATAGAGTATTCTGCCCTCCTCCTCCCCCTATAGAGTATTCTATCTATCCTTCCTCTATAGAGTGTTCTGCCCCTCCTCCCCCCCTATAGAGTGTTCTATCAATCCTCCCTCTATAGGGTGTTCTGCCCTCCTCCCCTATAGAGTGTTCTGCTCTCCCCCTATAGAGTGTTCTATCTATCCTCCCCTATAGTGTTCTGCCCTCCTCCTCCCCCTATAGAGTGTTCTGCCCCCCCCCCCCTAGAGAGTGTTCTATCTATCCTTCCTCTATGGAGTGTTCTGCCCCTCCTCCTCACCTATAAAGTGTTCAGCTCCTCCTCCTCACCTATGGAGTGTTCTATCTATCCTTCCTCTATAGTGTTCTGCTCCTCCTCCTCACCTATAGAGTGTTCTGCCTTCCTCCTCCGCCTATAGAGTGTTCTGCCCTGCTCCTCCTATAGAGTGTTCTATCTATCCCTCCACTATAGAGTGTTCTATCTATCCTTCCTCTATGGAGTGTTCTGCCCTCCTCCTCCCCCTATAGAGTGTTCTGCCCTCTTCCTCCCCCTATAGAGTGTTCTATCTATCCTCCCCTATAGAGTGTTCTGCCCTCCCCCCCCCCCCTATGGAGTGTTCTATCTATCCTTCCTCAATAGAGTGTTCTGCCCTCATCCTCCCCCTATAGAGTGTTCTATCTATCCTCCCCTATAGTGTTCTGCCCTCCTCCTCCCCCTATAGAGTGTTCTATCTATCCTTCCTCTATAGAGTGTTCTGCCCTCCCCCCCCTATAGAGTGTTCTGCCCTCCTCCTCCCCCTATAGAGTGTTCTATCTATCCTCCCTCCATAGGGTGTTCTGCCCTCCTCCCCCTATAGAGTGTTCTGCCCTCCCCCCCTATAGAATGTTCTATCTATCCTTCCTCTATGGAGTGTTCTGCCCCTCTTCCTCACCTATAGAGTGTTCTATCTATCCTTCCTCTGTAGAGTGTTCTGCCCTCCTCCTCCTATAGACTGTTCCATCTATCCTCCCCTATAGAGTATCCTGCCCTCCTCCCCCCTATAGAGTATTCTATCTATCCTTCCTCTATAGAGAGTTCTGCCCCTCCTCCTCCCCTATAGAGTGTTCTATCTATCCTCCCTCTATAGGGTGTTCTGCCCTCTTCCTCCCCCATAGAGTGTTCTGCCCTCCTCCTCCCCTATAGAGTGTTCTATCTATCCTCCCCTATAGAGTGTTCTGCCCTCCTCCTCCCCTATAGAGTATTCTATCTATCCTCCCCTATAGAGTATCCTGCCCTCCTCCCCCCTATAGAGTATTCTATCTATCCTTCCTCTATAGAGAGTTCTGCCCCTCCTCCTCCCCTATAGAGTGTTCTATCTATCCTCCCTCTATAGGGTGTTCTGCCCTCTTCCTCCCCCATAGAGTGTTCTGCCCTCCCCCCATAGAGTGTTCTATCTATCCTCCCCTATAGAGTGTTCTGCCCTCCTCCTCCCCCTATAGAGTGTTCTGCCCCCCTATAGAGTATTCTATCTATCCTTCCTCTATAGAGAGTTCTGCCCCTCCTCCTCCCCTATAGAGTGTTCTCTCTATCCTTCCTCTATAGAGTGTTCTGCCCTCCTCCTCCGCCTATAGAGTGTTCTGCCCTCCTCCTCCCCTATAGAGTGTTCTATCTATCCTCCCCTATAGAGTGTTCTGCCCTCCCCCTATAGTGTTTTATCTATCCTCCCCCTATAGAGTGTTCTGCTCCTCCCCCTCGCCTATAGAGTGTTCTATCTATCCTCCCCCTATAGAGTGTTCTGCTCTTCCTCCCCCCTATAGTTTCCTGACCCCCTCCTCCCCCTATAGAATGTCCTATCCATCCTCCCCCTATAGAGTGTTCTCCTCCTCCTCCCCCTATAGAATGCGCTAGCTATCCCTACCGTATATAATGTGTCCTCCTCCCCCCTATAGAGTGTTCTTCTCCTCCTCCCCCTATAGAGTGTTCTTCTTCTCCTCCTCCCCCTATAGAATGCCCTAGCTATCCCTACCGTATATAATGTGTCCTCCTCCTCCCCCCCATAGAGTGTTCTTCTCCTCCTCCTCCCCCTATAGAATGCCCTAGCTATCCCTACCGTATATAATGTGTCCTGCTCCTCCACCTATAGTGTCCCATCTATCCTCCCCCTATAGAGGGGCCTCTGTGTTGCTCGGAGAACACCTCTCTATGGTCCTCGGGGTCACCTGTGGGCTCAGCAGGGTCTTCACGTGCTTCAGCTGCATCTCCTCCGCTCCCCGGTGACTCCCCGTTACTCCGCTGATCAGCGCTTTAGACTCTAGCGGTTGCCCAGGTAACGGCCGTGGAAGTCTTTCCCATTGCAGTGACGTAATCAGAGACGTACTGCGTGTCCCGCCATGTTTGATGAGGGCACAGACAGTAATCTAAGCTCCGCCTCCTGCAGTTCTGTTTCCTATGAAAGGCGCGACCACGCCCTGTACGCGGCGAAGTGCCTAATAAGAGGCGTGCTGTTGTATAGCTCCGCCCTTTTAGGCGGCGCCTTCATCCTCATCGGGTGGACCATGGAGGCGCTGAAGTCCGCGGGGAGAGCGATAATGAGGAGCCCGAGCCGGGCCCGGCACCACAGTGAGTCGGGGGGCCCTCCCCTATATATACCGGCCCGACGCCCCAGTGAGTCGGGGGTCCTCCCCTATATATACCGGCCCGGCACCCCAGTGAGTCGGGGGTCCTCCCCCTCTATATACCGGCCCGGCACCCCAGTGAGTCGGGGGTCCTCCCCCTCTATATACCGGCCCGGCACCACAGTGAGTCGGGGGTCCTCCCCTATATATATTCTGGCCCGGCGCCCCAGTGAGTCGGGGGTCCTCCCCTATATATACCGGCCCGGCACCCCAGTGAGTCGGGGGCCCTCCCCTATATATACCGGCCCGGCACCCCAGTGAGTCGGGGGTCCTCCCCTCTATATACCACCCCGGCACCCCAGTGAGTCGGGGGTCCTCCCCCTCTATATACCGCCCCGGAACCCCAGTGAGTCGGGGGTCCTCCCCTCTATATACCGGCCCGGCACCCCAGTGAGTCGGGGGTCCTCCCCCTATATATACCGGCCCGTTACCCCAGTGAGTCGGGGGTCCTCCCCTCTATATACCGGCCCGGCGCCCCAGTGAGTCGGGGGTCCTCCCCTCTATATACCGACCCGGCGCCCCAGTGAGTCGGGGGTCCTCCCCTCTATATACCGGCCCGGCACCCCAGTGAGTCGGGAGTCCTCCCCCTCTATATACCGGCCCGGCACCCCAGTGAGTCGGGGGTCCTCCCCCTCTATATACCGGCCCGGCACCCCAGTGAGTCGGGGGTCCTCCCCTCTATATACCGGCCCGGCACCCCAGTGAGTCGGGGGTCCTCCCCTCTATATACCGGCCCGGCGCCCCAGTGAGTCGGGGGTCCTCCCCTCTATATACCGGCCCGGCGCCCCAGTGAGTCGGGGGCCCTCCCCCTATATATACTGGCCCGTCACCCCAGTGAGTCGGGGGCCCTCCCCCTATATATACTGGCCCAGCACCCCAGTGAGTCGGGGGTCCTCTCCCTATCTATACCGGCCCGGCGCCCCAGTGAGTCGGGGGTCCTCCCCTCTATATACCGGCCCGGCACCCCAGTGAGTCGGGAGTCCTCCCCCTCTATATACCGGCCCGGCGCCCCAGTGAGTCGGGGGTCCTCCCCTCTATATACCGGCCCGGCGCCCCAGTGAGTCGGGGGCCCTCCCCCTATATATACCGGCCCGACGCCCCAGTGAGTCGGGGGTCCTCCCCCTCTATATACCGGCCCGGCACCCCAGTGAGTCGGGGGCCCTCCCCCTCTATATACCGGCCCGGCACCCCAGTGAGTCGGGGGTCCTCCCCCTATATATACCGGCCCGGCACCCCAGTGAGTCGGGGGTCCTCCCCCTATATATACCGGCCCGGCACCCCAGTGAGCCGGGGGCCCTCCCCCTCTATATACCGGCCCGGCACCCCAGTGAGTCGGGGGTCCTCCCCCTATTTTTACCAACCCGGCACCCCAGTGAGTCGGGGGTCCTCCCCCTATATACACCGATCCGGCACCCCAGTGAGTCGGGGATCCTCCCCTATATATACCGGCCCGGCACCACAGTGAGTCGGGGGGCCCTCCCCTATATATACCGGCCCGACGCCCCAGTGAGTCGGGGGTCCTCCCCTATATATACCGGCCCGGCACCCCAGTGAGTCGGGGGTCCTCCCCTATATATATTCTGGCCCGGCGCCCCAGTGAGTCGGGGGTCCTCCCCTATATATACCGGCCCGGCACCCCAGTGAGTCGGGGGTCCTCCCCTATATATACCGGCCCGGCACCCCAGTGAGTCGGGGGCCCTCCCCTATATATACCGGCCCGGCACCCCAGTGAGTCGGGGGTCCTCCCCTCTATATACCACCCCGGCACCCCAGTGAGTCGGGGGTCCTCCCCCTCTATATACCACCCCGGCACCCCAGTGAGTCGGGGGTCCTCCCCCTCTATATACCGCCCCGGCACCCCAGTGAGTCGGGGGTCCTCCCCTCTATATACCGGCCCGGCACCCCAGTGAGTCGGGGGTCCTCCCCCTATATATACCGGCCCGTTACCCCAGTGAGTCGGGGGTCCTCCCCTCTATATACCGGCCCGGCGCCCCAGTGAGTCGGGGGTCCTCCCCTCTATATACCGACCCGGCGCCCCAGTGAGTCGGGGGTCCTCCCCTCTATATACCGGCCCGGCACCCCAGTGAGTCGGGAGTCCTCCCCCTCTATATACCGGCCCGGCACCCCAGTGAGTCGGGGGTCCTCCCCTCTATATACCGGCCCGGCACCCCAGTGAGTCGGGGGTCCTCCCCTCTATATACCGGCCCGGCGCCCCAGTGAGTCGGGGGTCCTCCCCTCTATATACCGGCCCGGCGCCCCAGTGAGTCGGGGGCCCTCCCCCTATATATACTGGCCCGTCACCCCAGTGAGTCGGGGGCCCTCCCCCTATATATACTGGCCCAGCACCCCAGTGAGTCGGGGGTCCTCTCCCTATCTATACCGGCCCGGCGCCCCAGTGAGTCGGGGGTCCTCCCCTCTATATACCGGCCCGGCACCCCAGTGAGTCGGGAGTCCTCCCCCTATATATACCGGCCCGGCGCCCCAGTGAGTCGGGGGTCCTCCCCTCTATATACCGGCCCGGCGCCCCAGTGAGTCGGGGGTCCTCCCCTCTATATACCGGCCCGGCGCCCCAGTGAGTCGGGGGCCCTCCCCCTATATATACCGGCCCGACGCCCCAGTGAGTCGGGGGTCCTCCCCCTCTATATACCGGCCCGGCACCCCAGTGAGTCGGGGGCCCTCCCCCTCTATATACCGGCCCGGCACCCCAGTGAGTCGGGGGTCCTCCCCCTATATATACCGGCCCGGCACCCCAGTGAGTCGGGGGTCCTCCCCCTATATATACCGGCCCGGCACCCCAGTGAGCCGGGGGCCCTCCCCCTCTATATACCGGCCCGGCACCCCAGTGAGTCGGGGGTCCTCCCCCTATATACACCGATCCGGCACCCCAGTGAGTCGGGGATCCTCCCCTATATATACCGGCCCGGCACCACAGTGAGTCGGGGGGCCCTCCCCTATATATACCGGCCCGACGCCCCAGTGAGTCGGGGGTCCTCCCCTATATATACCGGCCCGGCACCCCAGTGAGTCGGGGGTCCTCCCCTATATATATTCTGGCCCGGCGCCCCAGTGAGTCGGGGGTCCTCCCCTATATATACCGGCCCGGCACCCCAGTGAGTCGGGGGTCCTCCCCTATATATACCGGCCCGGCACCCCAGTGAGTCGGGGGCCCTCCCCTATATATACCGGCCCGGCACCCCAGTGAGTCGGGGGTCCTCCCCTCTATATACCACCCCGGCACCCCAGTGAGTCGGGGGTCCTCCCCCTCTATATACCGCCCCGGCACCCCAGTGAGTCGGGGGTCCTCCCCTCTATATACCGGCCCGGCACCCCAGTGAGTCGGGGGTCCTCCCCCTATATATACCGGCCCGTTACCCCAGTGAGTCGGGGGTCCTCCCCTCTATATACCGGCCCGGCGCCCCAGTGAGTCGGGGGTCCTCCCCTCTATATACCGGCCCGGCGCCCCAGTGAGTCGGGGGTCCTCCCCTCTATATACCGGCCCGGCACCCCAGTGAGTCGGGAGTCCTCCCCCTATATATACCGGCCCGGCGCCCCAGTGAGTCGGGGGTCCTCCCCTCTATATACCGGCCCGGCGCCCCAGTGAGTCGGGGGTCCTCCCCTCTATATACCGGCCCGGCGCCCCAGTGAGTCGGGGGCCCTCCCCCTATATATACCGGCCCGTCACCCCAGTGAGTCGGGGGCCCTCCCCCTATATATACTGGCCCGGCACCCCAGTGAGTCGGGGGTCCTCTCCCTATATATACTGGCCCGGCGCCCCAGTGAGTCGGGGGTCCTCCCCTCTATATACCGGCCCGGCACCCCAGTGAGTCGGGAGTCCTCCCCCTCTATATACCGGCCCGGCGCCCCAGTGAGTCGGGGGTCCTCCCCTCTATATACCGGCCCGGCGCCCCAGTGAGTCGGGGGCCCTCCCCCTATATATACCGGCCCGACGCCCCAGTGAGTCGGGGGTCCTCCCCCTCTATATACCGGCCCGGCACCCCAGTGAGTCGGGGGCCCTCCCCCTCTATATACCGGCCCGGCACCCCAGTGAGTCGGGGGTCCTCCCCCTATATATACCGGCCCGGCACCCCAGTGAGTCGGGGGCCCTCCCCTCTATATACCGGCCCGGCACCCCAGTGAGCCGGGGGCCCTCCCCCTCTATATACCGGCCCGGCACCCCAGTGAGTCGGGGGTCCTCCCCCTATTTTTACCAACCCGGCACCCCAGTGAGTCGGGGGTCCTCCCCCTATATACACCGATCCGGCACCCCAGTGAGTCGGGGATCCTCCCCTATATACACCGGCCCGGCACCCCAGTGAGTCGGGGGTCCTCCCCTATATATACCGGCCCGGCGCCCCAGTGAGTCGGGGGTCCTCCCCTATATATACCGGCCCGGCACCCCAGTGAGTCGGGGGTCCTCCCCCTATATACACCGACCCGGCACCCCAGTGAGTCGGGGGTCCTCCCCTATATATACCGGCCCGGCACCCCAGTGAGTCGGGGGTCCTCCCCTATATATACCGGCCCGGCACCACAGTGAGTCGGGGGTCCTCCCCTATATATACCGGCCCGGCACCCCAGTGAGTCGGGGGCCCTCCCCCTATATATACCGGCCCGGCACCCCAGTGAGTCGGGGGTCCTCCCCCTATATATACCGGCCCGGCACCACAGTGAGTCGGGGGCCCTCCCCCTATATATACCGGCCCGGCACCCCAGTGAGTCGGGGGCCCTCCCCCTATATATACCGGCCCGACGCCCCAGTGAGTCGGGGGTCCTCCCCCTCTATATACCGGCCCGGCACCCCAGTGAGTCGGGGGCCCTCCCCCTCTATATACCGGCCCGGCACCCCAGTGAGTCGGGGGTCCTCCCCCTATATATACCGGCCCGGCACCCCAGTGAGTCGGGGGTCCTCCCCCTATATATACCGGCCCGGCACCCCAGTGAGCCGGGGGCCCTCCCCCTCTATATACCGGCCCGGCACCCCAGTGAGTCGGGGGTCCTCCCCCTATTTTTACCAACCCGGCACCCCAGTGAGTCGGGGGTCCTCCCCCTATATACACCGATCCGGCACCCCAGTGAGTCGGGGATCCTCCCCTATATATACCGGCCCGGCACCACAGTGAGTCGGGGGGCCCTCCCCTATATATACCGGCCCGACGCCCCAGTGAGTCGGGGGTCCTCCCCTATATATACCGGCCCGGCACCCCAGTGAGTCGGGGGTCCTCCCCTATATATATTCTGGCCCGGCGCCCCAGTGAGTCGGGGGCCCTCCCCCTATATACACCGACCCGGCACCCCAGTGAGTCGGGGGCCCTCCCCTATATATACCGGCCCGGCACCCCAGTGAGTCGGGGGTCCTCCCCTCTATATACCACCCCGGCACCCCAGTGAGTCGGGGGTCCTCCCCCTCTATATACCACCCCGGCACCCCAGTGAGTCGGGGGTCCTCCCCCTCTATATACCGCCCCGGCACCCCAGTGAGTCGGGGGTCCTCCCCTCTATATACCGGCCCGGCACCCCAGTGAGTCGGGGGTCCTCCCCCTATATATACCGGCCCGTTACCCCAGTGAGTCGGGGGTCCTCCCCTCTATATACCGGCCCGGCGCCCCAGTGAGTCGGGGGTCCTCCCCTCTATATACCGACCCGGCGCCCCAGTGAGTCGGGGGTCCTCCCCTCTATATACCGGCCCGGCACCCCAGTGAGTCGGGAGTCCTCCCCCTCTATATACCGGCCCGGCACCCCAGTGAGTCGGGGGTCCTCCCCTCTATATACCGGCCCGGCACCCCAGTGAGTCGGGGGTCCTCCCCTCTATATACCGGCCCGGCGCCCCAGTGAGTCGGGGGTCCTCCCCTCTATATACCGGCCCGGCGCCCCAGTGAGTCGGGGGCCCTCCCCCTATATATACTGGCCCGTCACCCCAGTGAGTCGGGGGCCCTCCCCCTATATATACTGGCCCAGCACCCCAGTGAGTCGGGGGTCCTCTCCCTATCTATACCGGCCCGGCGCCCCAGTGAGTCGGGGGTCCTCCCCTCTATATACCGGCCCGGCACCCCAGTGAGTCGGGAGTCCTCCCCCTATATATACCGGCCCGGCGCCCCAGTGAGTCGGGGGTCCTCCCCTCTATATACCGGCCCGGCGCCCCAGTGAGTCGGGGGCCCTCCCCCTATATATACCGGCCCGACGCCCCAGTGAGTCGGGGGTCCTCCCCCTCTATATACCGGCCCGGCACCCCAGTGAGTCGGGGGCCCTCCCCCTCTATATACCGGCCCGGCACCCCAGTGAGTCGGGGGTCCTCCCCCTATATATACCGGCCCGGCACCCCAGTGAGTCGGGGGTCCTCCCCCTATATATACCGGCCCGGCACCCCAGTGAGCCGGGGGCCCTCCCCCTCTATATACCGGCCCGGCACCCCAGTGAGTCGGGGGTCCTCCCCCTATATACACCGATCCGGCACCCCAGTGAGTCGGGGATCCTCCCCTATATATACCGGCCCGGCACCACAGTGAGTCGGGGGGCCCTCCCCTATATATACCGGCCCGACGCCCCAGTGAGTCGGGGGTCCTCCCCTATATATACCGGCCCGGCACCCCAGTGAGTCGGGGGTCCTCCCCTATATATATTCTGGCCCGGCGCCCCAGTGAGTCGGGGGTCCTCCCCTATATATACCGGCCCGGCACCCCAGTGAGTCGGGGGTCCTCCCCTATATATACCGGCCCGGCACCCCAGTGAGTCGGGGGCCCTCCCCTATATATACCGGCCCGGCACCCCAGTGAGTCGGGGGTCCTCCCCTCTATATACCACCCCGGCACCCCAGTGAGTCGGGGGTCCTCCCCCTCTATATACCGCCCCGGCACCCCAGTGAGTCGGGGGTCCTCCCCTCTATATACCGGCCCGGCACCCCAGTGAGTCGGGGGTCCTCCCCCTATATATACCGGCCCGTTACCCCAGTGAGTCGGGGGTCCTCCCCTCTATATACCGGCCCGGCGCCCCAGTGAGTCGGGGGTCCTCCCCTCTATATACCGGCCCGGCGCCCCAGTGAGTCGGGGGTCCTCCCCTCTATATACCGGCCCGGCACCCCAGTGAGTCGGGAGTCCTCCCCCTATATATACCGGCCCGGCGCCCCAGTGAGTCGGGGGTCCTCCCCTCTATATACCGGCCCGGCGCCCCAGTGAGTCGGGGGTCCTCCCCTCTATATACCGGCCCGGCGCCCCAGTGAGTCGGGGGCCCTCCCCCTATATATACCGGCCCGTCACCCCAGTGAGTCGGGGGCCCTCCCCCTATATATACTGGCCCAGCACCCCAGTGAGTCGGGGGTCCTCTCCCTATATATACTGGCCCGGCGCCCCAGTGAGTCGGGGGTCCTCCCCTCTATATACCGGCCCGGCACCCCAGTGAGTCGGGAGTCCTCCCCCTCTATATACCGGCCCGGCGCCCCAGTGAGTCGGGGGTCCTCCCCTCTATATACCGGCCCGGCGCCCCAGTGAGTCGGGGGCCCTCCCCCTATATATACCGGCCCGACGCCCCAGTGAGTCGGGGGTCCTCCCCCTCTATATACCGGCCCGGCACCCCAGTGAGTCGGGGGCCCTCCCCCTCTATATACCGGCCCGGCACCCCAGTGAGTCGGGGGTCCTCCCCCTATATATACCGGCCCGGCACCCCAGTGAGTCGGGGGCCCTCCCCTCTATATACCGGCCCGGCACCCCAGTGAGCCGGGGGCCCTCCCCCTCTATATACCGGCCCGGCACCCCAGTGAGTCGGGGGTCCTCCCCCTATTTTTACCAACCCGGCACCCCAGTGAGTCGGGGGTCCTCCCCCTATATACACCGATCCGGCACCCCAGTGAGTCGGGGATCCTCCCCTATATACACCGGCCCGGCACCCCAGTGAGTCGGGGGTCCTCCCCTATATATACCGGCCCGGCGCCCCAGTGAGTCGGGGGTCCTCCCCTATATATACCGGCCCGGCACCCCAGTGAGTCGGGGGTCCTCCCCCTATATACACCGACCCGGCACCCCAGTGAGTCGGGGGTCCTCCCCTATATATACCGGCCCGGCACCCCAGTGAGTCGGGGGTCCTCCCCTATATATACCGGCCCGGCACCACAGTGAGTCGGGGGTCCTCCCCTATATATACCGGCCCGGCACC
Organism: Eleutherodactylus coqui; assembly: GCA_035609135.1. NCBI lineage: Eukaryota > Metazoa > Chordata > Amphibia > Anura > Eleutherodactylidae > Eleutherodactylus > Eleutherodactylus coqui. The sequence goes on from CM069405.1 coordinate 5,053,174, forward strand.
CCAGTGAGTCGGGGGCCCTCCCCCTATATATACCGGCCCGGCACCCCAGTGAGTCGGGGGTCCTCCCCCTATATATACCGGCCCGGCACCACAGTGAGTCGGGGGCCCTCCCCCTATATATACCGGCCCGGCACCCCAGTGAGTCGGGGGTCCTCCCCCTATATATACCGGCCCGGCACCACAGTGAGTCGGGGGCCCTCCCCCTATATATACCGGCCCGGCACCCCAGTGAGTCGGGGGTCCTCCCCCCTCTATATACCGGCCCGGCACCACAGTGAGACGGGAGTCCTCCCCCTATATATACCGGCCCGGCACCCCAGTGAGTCGGGGGTCCTCCCCCTATATGTACCGGCCCGGCACCCCAGTGAGTCGGGGGTCCTCCCCCATATATACCGGACCGGCACCCCAGTGAGTCGGGGGTCCTCCCCCTCTATATACCGGCCCGGCACCCCAGTGAGTCGGGTGCCCTCCCCCTCTATATACCGGCCCGGCACCCCAGTGAGTCGGGTGCCCTCCCCCTCTATATACCGGCCCGGCACCCCAGTGAGTCGGGTGCCCTCCCCCTCTATATACCGGCCCGGCACCCCAGTGAGTCGGGTGCCCTCCCCCTCTATATACCGGCCCGGCACCCCAGTGAGTCGGGGGCCCTCCCCCTCTATATACCGGCCCGGCACCCCAGTGAGTCGGGGGCCCTCCCCCTCTATATACCGGCCCGGCACCCCAGTGAGTCGGGGGCCCTCCCCCTCTATATACCGGCCCGGCACCCCAGTGAGTCGGGGGCCCTCCCCCTCTATATACCGGCCCGGCACCCCAGTGAGTCGGGTGCCCTCCCCCTCTATATACCGGCCCGGCACCCCAGTGAGTCGTGTGCCCTCCCCCTCTATATACCGGCCCGGCACCCCAGTGAGTCGGGGTCCTCCCCTCTATATACCGGCCCGGCACCCCAGTGAGTCGGGGGTCCTCCCCCTATATATACCGGACCGGCACCCCAGTGAGTCGGGGGCCCTCCCCTCTATATACCGGCCCGGCACCCCAGTGAGTTGGGGGTCCTCCCCTATCTATACCGGGACCCCAGTGAGTCGGGGGTCCTCCCCCTATATATACCGGCCCGGCACCCCAGTGAGTCGGGGGCCCTCCCCTCTATATACCGGCCCGGCACCCCAGTGAGTCGGGGGCCCTCCCCTCTATATACCGGCCCGGCACCCCAGTGAGTCGGGGGCCCTCCCCTCTATATACCGGCCCGACACCCCAGTGAGTCGGGGGCCCTCCCCTATATATACCGGCCCGGCACCCCAGTGAGTCGGGGGTCCTCCCCTATATATACCGGCCCGGCACCCCAGTGAGTCGGGGGTCCTCCCCCTATCTATACCGGCCCGGCACCCCAGTGAGTCGGGGGTCCTCCCCCTATCTATACCGGCCCGGCACCCCAGTGAGTCGGGGGTCCTCCCCCTATCTATACCGGGGCCCGGCACCCCAGTGAGTCGGGGGCCCTCCCCTCTATATACCGGCCCGGCACCCCAGTGAGTCGGGGGCCCTCCCCTCTATATACCGGCCCGGCACCCCAGTGAGTCGGGGGCCCTCCCCTCTATATACCGGCCCGGCACCCCAGTGAGTCGGGGGCCCTCCCCTATATATACCGGCCCGGCACCCCAGTGAGTCGGGGGTCCTCCCCTATATATACCGGCCCGGCACCCCAGTGAGTCGGGGGTCCTCCCCCTATCTATACCGGCCCGGCACCCCAGTGAGTCGGGGGTCCTCCCCCTATCTATACCGGCCCGGCACCCCAGTGAGTCGGGGGTCCTCCCCCTATCTATACCGGGGCCCGGCACCCCAGTGAGTCGGGGGCCCTCCCCCTATCTATACCGGGCCCGGCACCACAGTGAGTCTGGGGTCCTCCCCCTATGTATACCGGCCCGGCACCCCAGTGAGTCTGGGGTCCTCCCCCCTATATGTACCGGCCCGGCACCCCAGTGAGTCGGGGGTCCTCCCCCTATGTATACCGGCCCGGCACCCCAGTGAGTCTGGGGTCCTCCCCCCTATATGTACCGGCCCGGCACCCCAGTGAGTCGGGGGTCCTCCCCTATCTATACCGGGGCCCCAGTGAGTCGGGGGTCCTCCCCTATCTATACCGGGGCCCCAGTGAGTCGGGGGTCCTCCCCTATCTTTACCGGGCTCCGGCACCCCAGTGAGTCGGGGGCCCTCCCTCTATATATACCGGCCCGGCACCCCGGTGAGTCGGGGGCCCTCCCCCTATCTGTACCGGGGCCCGGCACCCCGGTGAGTCGGGGGCCCTCCCCCTATCTGTACCGGGGCCCGGCACCCCGGCGAGTCGGGGGCCCTCCCCCTATCTGTACCGGGGCCCGGCACCCCGGCGAGTCGGGGGCCCTCCCCCTATCTGTACCGGGGCCCGGCACCCCGGCGAGTCGGGGGCCCTCCCCCTATCTGTACCGGGGCCCGGCACCCCGGCGAGTCGGGGGCCCTCCCCCTATCTGTACCGGGGCCCGGCACCCCGGCGATTCGGGGGCCCTCCCCCTATCTGTACCGGGGCCCGGCACCCCGGCGAGTCGGGGGCCCTCCCCCTATCTGTACCGGGGCCCGGCACCCCGGCGAGTCGGGGGCCCTCCCCCTATCTGTACCGGGGCCCGGCACCCCGGCGAGTCGGGGGCCCTCCCCCTATCTGTACCGGGGCCCGGCACCCCGGCGAGTCGGGGGCCCTCCCCCTATCTGTACCGGGGCCCGGCACCCCGGCGAGTCGGGGGCCCTCCCCCTATCTGTACCGGGGCCCGGCACCCCGGCGAGTCGGGGGCCCTCCCCCTCTATATACCGGCCCGGCACCCCGGCGAGTCGGGGGCCCTCCCCCTCTATATACCGGCCCGGCACCCCGGCGAGTCGGGGGTCCTCCCCCTCTATATACCGGCCCGGCACCCCAGCGAGTCGGGGGTCCTCCCCTATATATATTCTACCGGGGCCCGGCACCCCAGCGAGTCGGGGGTCCTCCCCTATATATATTCTACCGGGGCCCGGCACCCCAGCGAGTCGGGGGTCCTCCCCTATATATATTCTACCGGGGCCCGGCACCCCAGCGAGTCGGGGGTCCTCCCCTATATATATTCTACCGGGGCCCGGCACCCCAGCGAGTCGGGGGTCCTCCCCTATATATATTCTACCGGGGCCCGGCACCCCAGCGAGTCGGGGGTCCTCCCCTATATATATTCTACCGGGGCCCGGCAGCCCAGCGAGTCGGGGGTCCTCCCCTATATATATTCTACCGGGGCCCGGCACCCCAGCGAGTCGGGGGCCCTCCCCCTATATGTACCGGGGCCCGGCACCCCAGCGAGTCCGGGGGCCCTCCCCCTATATGTACCGGGGCCCGGCACCCCAGCGAGTCCGGGGGCCCTCCCCCTATATGTACCGGGGCCCGGCACCCCAGCGAGTCCGGGGGCCCTCCCCCTATATGTACCGGGGCCCGGCACCCCAGCGAGTCCGGGGCCCTCCCCCTATATGTACCGGGGCCCGGCACCCCAGCGAGTCCGGGGCCCTCCCCCTATATGTACCGGGGCCCGGCACCCCAGCGAGTCCGGGGCCCTCCCCCTATATGTACCGGGGCCCGGCACCCCAGCGAGTCCGGGGCCCTCCCCCTATATGTACCGGGGCCCGGCACCCCAGCGAGTCCGAGGCCCTCCCCCTATATGTACCGGGGCCCGGCACCACAGCGAGTCGGGGCTCCTTCCATATGTATACCGGGGCCCGGCACCACAGCGAGTCGGGGCTCCTTCCATATGTATACCGGCCCGGCACCCCAGTGAGTCGGGGGCCCTCCCCCTATCTATACCGGGGCCCGGCACCCCAGTGAGTCGGGGGCCCTCCCCCTATCTATACCGGGGCCCGGCACCCCAGTGAGTCGGGGGCCCTCCCCCTATCTATACCGGGGCCCGGCACCCCAGTGAGTCGGGGGCCCTCCCCCTATCTATACCGGGGCCCGGCACCCCAGTGAGTCGGGGGCCCTCCCCCTATCTATACCGGGGCCCGGCACCCCAGTGAGTCGGGGGCCCTCCCCCTATCTATACCGGGGCCCGGCACCCCAGTGAGTCGGGGGCCCTCCCCCTATGTACACCGGGGCCCGGCACCCCAGTGAGTCGGGGGCCCTCCCCCTATATATACCGGCCCGGCACCCCAGTGAGTCGGGGGTCCTCCCCCTCTATATACCGGCCCGGCACCCCAGCGAGTCGGGGGTCCTCCCCTATATATATTCTACCGGGGCCCGGCACCCCAGCGAGTCGGGGGTCCTCCCCGTATATGTACCGGGGCCCGGCACCCCAGCGAGTCGGGGGTCCTCCCCGTATATGTACCGGGGCCCGGCACCCCAGCGAGTCGGGGGTCCTCCCCATATATGTACCGGGGCCCGGCACCACAGCGTGTCGGGGCTCCTTCCATATGTATACCGGGGCCCGGCACCACAGCGAGTCGGGGCTCCTTCCATATGTATACCGGGGCCCGGCACCACAGCGAGTCGGGGGTCCTTCCATATATATACCGGGGCCCGGCACCACAGTCGGGCGTCCTCCCCTATGTACTGAGGGCAGTGAGGCAGTATATACTGGGGTAAATATAGGTGGGGTATATACAGTATATACCTCACCTATATTTATATACATTGTATACCCTTGGGGGGGGGGTTGCCTCCCATATACATTTGAGGGTCCTCCTTAGTATGTTATGTACCCGGGGGTCCTTCGGCAGTACATTGGGGTGCTGTGGAATCGGAGCACTGCCCTAGTTTCTGGTGGGCAGTTATCTATAGTACGGTAGCCGCCTCCTCAGCTCCAGGGGTACACAGCTGTCCCTCAGGTAACTCCTCCTGTCACCACCTCGTCCTCACAGCAGATTCTCCTTCTCTTTCAGAGCTGCCGGACACATGGACGGACTCGCGAGATGCGCTGCTGGAGGGGGTCATCTTCCATCTCAAGTACCTTGGCATGACTCTGGTGGAGAAACCCAAAGGAGAGGACATGGCGGCTGCCGCCATCCGCCGGGTCATCGCTATGGTAACGGTCATCTCTACGTCTGCTGAAGAGCAGCGGGTCTGACCGCTCAGTGGCCTTACCTAGACCGCTCCCCCGGCCACGTTGGTGGTCGCAGAGAGACCATAACTATGAAGAGTGCGGTCGGCCAGGGGGCAGATAGGGGGGTGGGCCAGGGTATAGTCCAGCGAGTGGAGAACTGGCAGGGAGCAGATGGTGGGCAGTGGGAGGACCAGGGTGCGATCCTAGGAGTGGAGGACTGGCAGGGGGCAGACTGGGGAGCAGATTGTGGGCAGTGCCAGGACCAGGGTGTGATCCTAAGAGTGGAGGACTGGCAGGGGGCAGACTGGGGAGCAGATTGTGGGCAGTGGGAGGACCAGGGTGCGATCCCAGGAGTGGAGGACTGGCAGGGGGCAGACTGGGGAGCAGATTGTGGGCAGTGGGAGGACCAGGGTGCGATCCTAGGAGTGGAGGACTGGCAGAGGGCAGACCAGGGAGTGGACTATGGTATGGTCCGGGGAGCAGATTGTGGGCAGTGGGAGGACCAGGGTGCGATCCCAGGAGTGGAGGACTGGCAGGGGGCAGACTAGGGAGCAGATTGTGGGCAGTGGGAGGACCAGGTGTGATCCCAGGAGTGGAGGACTAGCCGGGGTGTGGCCCAGAGAGCGGACTATGGTATGGTCTGGGGAGCAGATTGTGGGCAGCGCGAGGACCAGGGTGCGATCCCAGGAGTAGAGGACTGGCAGGGGGCAGACTAGGGAACAGATTGTGGGCAGTGGGAGGACCAGGGTGCGATCCCAGGAGTGGGGGACTGGCAGGGGGCAGACCGGGGAGCAGATTGTGGGCAGTGCGAGGACCAGGGTGCGATCCCAGGAGTGGAGGACTGGCAGAGGGCAGACCGGGGAGCAGATTGTGGGCAGTGGGAGGACCAGGGTGCGATCCCAGGAGTGGAGGACTGGTAGAGGGCAGACCAGGGAGCGGACTATGGTATGGTCCAGGGAGCAGATTGTGGGCAGTGGGAGGACCAGGGTGTGATCCCAGGAGTGTAGGACTGGCAGAGGGCAGACTGGGGAGCAGATGGTGGGTAGTGGGAGGACCAGGGTGCGATTCCAGGAGTGGAGGACTGGCAGGGGGCAGACCAGGGAGCAGATTGTGGGCAGTCGGAGGACCAGGGTGCGATCCCAGGAGTGGAGGACTGGCAGGGGGCAGACCAGAGAGCAGATTGTTGGGCAGCGGGAGGACCAGGGTGTGATCCCAGGAGTGTACGACTGGCAGGGGTGTGGCCCAGGGAGCGGACTATGGTATGGTCTGGGGAGCAGATTGTGGGCAGCGCGAGGACCAGGGTGCGATCCCAGGAGTGGAGGACTGGCAGGGGGCAGACTAGGGAACAGATTGTGGGCAGTGGGAGCACCAGGGTGCGATCCCAGGAGTGGAGGACTGGCAGGGGGCAGACCGGGGAGCAGATTGTGAGCAGTGGTAGGACCAGGGTGCGATCCCAGGAGTGGAGGACTGGCAGGGGGCAGACTGGGGAGCAGATTGTGGGCAGTGGGAGGACCAGGGTGCGATCCCAGGAGTGGAGAACTAGCCGGAATGTGGCCCAGAGAGCGGACAATGGTGTGGTCTGGGGAGCAGATTGTGGGCAGCGGGAGGACCAGGGTGCGATCCCAGGAGTGTACGACTGGCAGGGGGCAGACTGGGGAGCAGATTGTGGGCAGTGGGAGGACCAGGGTGCGATCCTAGGAGTGGAGGACTGGCAGAGGGCAGACCAGGGAGCGGACTATGGTATGGTCCGGGGAGCAGATTGTGGGCAGTGGGAGGACCAGGGTGTGATCCCAGGAGTGGAGGACTGGCAGGGGCAGACTGGGGAGCAGATGGTGGGTAGTGGGAGGACCAGGGTGCGATCCCAGGAGTGGAGGACTGGCAGGGGGCAGACTGGGGAGCAGATTGTGGGCAGTGGGAGGACCAGGGTGCGATCCCAGGAGTGGAGGACTGGCAGGGGCAGACTGGGGAGCAGATGGTGGGTAGTGGGAGGACCAGGGTGCGATCCCAGGAGTGGAGGACTGGCAGGGGGCAGACTGGGGAGCAGATTGTGGGCAGTGGGAGGACCAGGGTGCGATCCTAGGAGTGGAGGACTGGCAGAGGGCAGACCAGGGAGCGGACTATGGTATGGTCCGGGGAGCAGATTGTGGGCAGTGGGAGGACCAGGGTGCGATCCCAGGAGTGGAGGACTGGCAGGGGCAGACTGGGGAGCAGATGGTGGGTAGTGGGAGGACCAGGGTGCGATCCCAGGAGTGGAGGACTGGCAGGGGGCAGACTGGGGAGCAGATTGTGGGCAGTGGGAGGACCAGGGTGCGATCCTAGGAGTGGAGGACTGGCAGAGGGCAGACCAGGGAGCGGACTATGGTATGGTCCGGGGAGCAGATTGTGGGCAGTGGGAGGACCACGGTGTGATCCCAGGAGTGGAGGACTGGCAGGGGCAGACTGGGGAGCAGATGGTGGGTAGTGGGAGGACCAGGGTGCGATCCCAGGAGTGGAGGACTGGCAGGGGGCAGACTGGGGAGCAGATTGTGGGCAGTGAGAGCACCAGGGTGTGATCCCAGGAGTGTAGGACTGGCAGGGGGTAGACTGGGGAGCAGATTGTGGGCAGTGGGAGGACCAGGGTGCGATCCTAGGAGTGGAGGAGGAGCCGGGTTGTGGCCCAGAGAGCGGACTATGGTATGGTCTGGGGAGCAGATTGTGGGCAGCGGGAGGACCAGGGTGCGATCCCAGGAGTGTAGGACTGGCAGGGGGTAGACTGGGGAGCAGATTGTGGGCAGTGGGAGGACCAGGGTGTGATCCTAAGAGTGGAGGACTGGCAGGGGGCAGACTGGGGAGCAGATTGTGGGCAGTGCCAGGACCAGGGTGTGATCCTAAAAGTGGAGGACTGGCAGGGGGCAGACTGGGGAGCAGATTGTGGGCAGTGGGAGGACCAGGGTGCGATCCTAGGAGTGGAGGACTGGCAGAGGGCAGACCAGGGAGCGGACTATGGTATGGTCCGGGGAGCAGATTGTGGGCAGTGGGAGGACCAGGGTGTGATCCCAGAAGTGGAGGACTGGCAGGGGGCAGACCGGGGAGCAGATTGTGGGCAGTGGGAGGACCAGGTGTGATCCCAGTAGTGGAGGACTAGCCGGGGTGTGGCCCAGAGAGCGGACTATGGTATGGTCTGGGGAGCAGATTGTGGGCAGCGCGAGGACCAGGGTGTGATCCCAGCAGTGGAGGACTGGCAGGGGGCAGACTAGGGAACAGATTGTGGGCAGTGGGAGCACCAGGGTGTGATCCCAGGAGTGAAGGACTGGCAGGGGGTAGACTGGGGAGCAGATTGTGGGCAGTGGGAGGACCAGGGTGCGATCCCAGGAGTGGGGACTGGCAGGGGGCAGACTGGGGAGCAGATTGTGGGCAGTGGGAGGACCAGGGTGCGATCCTAGGAGTGGAGGACTGGCAGGGGGCAGACTGGGGAGCAGATTGTGGGCAGTGCGAGGACCAGGGTGCGATCCCAGCAGTGGAGGACTGGCAGGGGTGTGGCCCAGGGAGCGGACTATGGTATGGTCCGGGGAGCAGATTGTGGGCAGTGGGAGGACCAGGGTGTGATCCCAGGAGTGGAGGACTGGCAGGGGGCAGACCAGGGAGCAGATTGTGGGCAGTGGGAGGACCAGGGTGCGATCCCAGGAGTGGAGGACTGGCAGGGGGCAGACCGGGGAGCAGATTGTGGGCAGTGGGAGCACCAGGGTTCGATCCCAGGAGTGGAGGACTGGCAGGGGGCAGACCAGAGAGCAGATTGTGGGCAGTGGGAGGACCAGGGTGCGATCCTAGGAGTGGAGGACTAGCCGGAATGTGGCCCAGAGAGCGGACTATGGTATGGTCTGGGGAGCAGATTGTGGGCAGCGCGAGGACCAGGGTGCGATCCCAGGAGTGGAGGACTGGCAGGGGCAGACTAGGGAACAGATTGTGGGCAGTGGGAGCACCAGGGTGCGATCCCAGGAGTGGAGGACTGCCAGGGGGCAGACTGGGGAGCAGATTGTGGGCAGTGGGAGCACCAGGGTGCGATCCTAGGAGTGGAGGACTGGCAGGGGGCAGACTGGGGAGCAGATTGTGAGCAGTGCCAGGACCAGGGTGTGATCCCAGGAGAGTAGGACTGGCAGGGGGCAGACCAGAGAGCAGATTGTGGGCAGTGGGAGGACCAGGGTGTGATCCCAGGAGAGTAGGACTGGCAGGGGGCAGACCAGAGAGCAGATTGTGGGCAGTGGGAGCACCAGGGTGCGATCCTAGGAGTGGAGGACTGGCAGGGGGCAGACTGGGGAGCAGATTGTGTGCAGTGGGAGGACCAGGGTGCAATCCTAGGAGTGGAGGACTAGCCGGAATGTGGCCCAGAGAGCGGACTATGGTGTGGTCTGGGGAGCAGATTGTGGGCAGCGCGAGGACCAGGGTGCGTTCCCAGGAGTGGAGGACTGGCAGGGGGCAGACCAGAGAGCAGATTGTGGGCAGCGGGAGGACCAGGGTGCGATCCCAGGAGTGGAGGACTGGCAGGGGGCAGACTAGGGAACAGATTGTGGGCAGCGGGAGGACCAGGGTGCGATCCCAGGAGTGGAGGACTGGCAGGGGGCAGACCAGAGAGCAGATTGTGGGCAGCGGGAGGACCAGGGTGCGATCCCAGGAGTGGAGGACTGGCAGGGGGCAGACCAGAGAGCAGATTGTGGGCAGTGGGAGGACCAGGTGTGATCCCAGGAGTGGAGGACTAGCCGGGGTGTGGCCCAGAGAGCGGACTATGGTATGGTCTGGGGAGCAGATTGTGGGCAGCGCAAGGACCAGGGTGTGATCCCAGAAGTGGAGGACTGGCAGAGGGCAGACTGGGGAGCAGATTGTGGGCTGTGGGAGGACCAGGGTGCGATCCCAGGAGTGGGGGACTGGCAGGGGGTAGACTGGGGAGCAGATTGTGGGCAGTGGGAGGACCAGGGTGCGATCCCAGGAGTGGGGGACTGGCAGGGGGCAGACCGGGGAGCAGATTGTGGGCAGTGCGAGGACCAGGGTGCGATCCCAGGAGTGGAGGACTGGCAGAGGGCAGACCGGGGAGCAGATTGTGGGCAGTGGGAGGACCAGGGTGCGATCCCAGGAGTGGAGGACTGGTAGAGGGCAGACCAGGGAGCGGACTATGGTATGGTCCGGGGAGCAGATTGTGGGCAGTGGGAGGACCAGGGTGCGATCCCAGGAGTGTAGGACTGGCAGAGGGCAGACCAGGGAGCAGATTGTGGGCAGTGGGAGGACCAGGGTGCGATCCCAGGAGTGGAGGACTGGCAGGGGGCAGACCAGAGAGCAGATTGTTGGGCAGCGGGAGGACCAGGGTGCGATCCCAGGAGTGTACGACTGGCAGGGGTGTGGCCCAGGGAGCGTACTATGGTATGGTCTGGGGAGCAGATTGTGGGCAGCGCGAGGACCAGGGTGCGATCCCAGGAGTGGAGGACTGGCAGGGGGCAGACTAGGGAACAGATTGTGGGCAGTGGGAGCACCAGGGTGCGATCCCAGGAGTGGAGGACTGGCAGGGGGCAGACCGGGGAGCAGATTGTGAGCAGTGAGAGCACCAGGGTGCGATCCCAGGAGTGGAGGACTGGCAGGGGGCAGACCGGGGAGCAGATTGTGAGCAGTGGGAGGACCAGGGTGCGATCCTAGGAGTGGAGGACTAGCCGGAATGTGGCCCAGAGAGCGGACAATGGTATGGTCTGGGGAGCAGATTGTGGGCAGCGGGAGGACCAGGGTGCGATCCCAGGAGTGTACGACTGGCAGGGGGCAGACTGGGGAGCAGATTGTGGGCAGTGGGAGGACCAGGGTGCGATCCCAGGAGTGTACGACTGGCAGGGGGCAGACTGGGGAGCAGATTGTGGGCAGTGGGAGGACCAGGGTGCGATCCTAGGAGTGGAGGACTGGCAGGGGGCAGACTGGGGAGCAGATTGTGGGCAGTGGGAGGACCAGGGTGCGATCCTAGGAGTGGAGGACTGGCAGAGGGCAGACCAGGGAGCGGACTATGGTATGGTCCGGGGAGCAGATGGTGGGTAGTGGGAGGACCAGGGTGCGATCCCAGGAGTGGAGGACTGGCAGGGGGCAGACTGGGGAGCAGATTGTGGGCAGTGAGAGCACCAGGGTGTGATCCCAGGAGTGGAGGACTAGCCGGAATGTGGCCCAGAGAGCGGACAATGGTGTGGTCTGGGGAGCAGATTGTGGGCAGCGGGAGGACCAGGGTGCGATCCCAGGAGTGGAGGACTGGCAGGGGGCAGACCGGGGAGCAGATTGTGGGCAGCGGGAGGACCAGGGTGAGATCCCAGGAGTGGAGGACTAGCCGGAATGTGGCCCAGAGAGCGGACAATGGTGTGGTCTGGGGAGCAGATTGTGGGCAGTGGGAGGACCAGGGTGCGATCCCAGGAGTGGAGGACTGGCAGGGGGCAGACCGGGGAGCAGATTGTGGGCAGCGGGAGGACCAGGGTGTGATCCCAGGAGTGGAGGACTGGCAGGGGGCAGACCGGGGAGCAGATTGTGGGCAGTGGGAGGACCAGGGTGCGATCCCAGGAGTGTACGACTGGCAGGGGGCAGACTGGGGAGCAGATTGTGGGTAGTGGGAGGACCAGGGTGCGATCCCAGGAGTGGAGGACTGGCAGGGGGCAGACTGGGGAGCAGATTGTGGGCAGTGGGAGGACCAGGGTGCGATCCTAGGAGTGGAGGACTGGCCGGGGTGTGGCCCAGAGAGCAAACTATAGTATGGTCTGGGGAGCAGATTGTGGGCAGTGGGAGGACCAGGGTGTGATCCCAGGAGTGGAGGACTGGCAGGGGGTAGACTGGGGAGCAGATTGTGGGCAGTGGGAGGACCAGGGTGCGATCCTAGGAGTGGAGGACTGGCAGAGGGCAGACCAGGGAGCGGACTATGGTATGGTCCGGGGAGCAGATTGTGGGCAGTGGGAGGACCACGGTGTGATCCCAGGAGTGTAGGACTGGCAGAGGGCAGACCAGGGAGCAGATTGTGGGCAGTGGGAGCACCAGGGTGCGATCCTAGGAGTGGAGGACTGGCAGGGGGCAGACCAGAGAGCAGATTGTGGGCAGTGGGAGGACCAGGGTGCGATCCCAGGAGTGGAGGACTAGCCGGAATGTGGCCCAGAGAGCGGACTATGGTATGGTCTGGGGAGCAGATTGTGGGCAGCGGGAGGACCAGGGTGTGATCCCAGAAGTGGAGGACTGGCAGGGGCAGACTAGGGAACAGATTGTGGGCAGTGGGAGCACCAGGGTGCGATCCCAGGAGTGGAGAACTGGCAGGGGGCAGATTGTGGGCAGCGCGAGGACCAGGGTGCGATCCCAGGAGTGGAGGACTGGCAGGGGGCAGACCAGAGAGCAGATTGTGGGCAGCGGGAGGACCAGGGTGCGATCCCAGGAGTGGAGGACTGGCAGGGGGCAGACTAGGGAACAGATTGTGGGCAGCGGGAGGACCAGGGTGCGATCCCAGGAGTGGAGGACTGGCAGGGGGCAGACCAGAGAGCAGATTGTGGGCAGCGGGAGGACCAGGGTGCGATCCCAGGAGTGGAGGACTGGCAGGGGGCAGACCAGAGAGCAGATTGTGGGCAGTGGGAGGACCAGGTGTGATCCCAGGAGTGGAGGACTAGCCGGGGTGTGGCCCAGAGAGCGGACTATGGTATGGTCTGGGGAGCAGATTGTGGGCAGCGCAAGGACCAGGGTGTGATCCCAGAAGTGGAGGACTGGCAGAGGGCAGACTGGGGAGCAGATTGTGGGCTGTGGGAGGACCAGGGTGCGATCCCAGGAGTGGGGGACTGGCAGGGGGCAGACCGGGGAGCAGATTGTGGGCAGTGCGAGGACCAGGGTGCGATCCCAGGAGTGGAGGACTGGCAGAGGGCAGACCGGGGAGCAGATTGTGGGCAGTGGGAGGACCAGGGTGCGATCCCAGGAGTGGAGGACTGGTAGAGGGCAGACCAGGGAGCGGACTATGGTATGGTCCGGGGAGCAGATTGTGGGCAGTGGGAGGACCAGGGTGCGATCCCAGGAGTGTAGGACTGGCAGAGGGCAGACCAGGGAGCAGATTGTGGGCAGTGGGAGGACCAGGGTGCGATCTCAGGAGTGGAGGACTGGCAGGGGGCAGACCAGAGAGCAGATTGTTGGGCAGCGGGAGGACCAGGGTGCGATCCCAGGAGTGTACGACTGGCAGGGGGCAGACTGGGGAGCAGATTGTGGGCAGTGGGAGGACCAGGGTGCGATCCCAGGAGTGTACGACTGGCAGGGGGCAGACTGGGGAGCAGATTGTGGGCAGTGGGAGGACCAGGGTGCGATCCTAGGAGTGGAGGACTGGCAGGGGGCAGACTGGGGAGCAGATTGTGGGCAGCGGGAGGACCAGGGTGTGATCCCAGGAGTGGAGGACTAGCCGGAATGTGGCCCAGAGAGCGGACAATGGTGTGGTCTGGGGAGCAGATTGTGGGCAGCGGGAGGACCAGGGTGCGATCCCAGGAGTGGAGGACTGGCAGGGGGCAGACCGGGGAGCAGATTGTGGGCAGCGGGAGGACCAGGGTGTGATCCCAGGAGTGGAGGACTGGCAGGGGGCAGACCGGGGAGCAGATTGTGGGCAGTGGGAGGACCAGGGTGCGATCCTAGGAGTGGAGGACTGGCAGGGGGCAGACTGGGGAGCAGATTGTGGGCAGTGGGAGGACCAGGGTGTGATCCCAGGAGTGTACGACTGGCAGGGGGCAGACTGGGGAGCAGATTGTGGGTAGTGGGAGGACCAGGGTGTGATCCCAGGAGTGGAGGACTGGCAGGGGGCAGACTGGGGAGCAGATTGTGGGCAGTGGGAGGACCAGGGTGCGATCCTAGGAGTGGAGGACTGGCCGGGGTGTGGCCCAGAGAGCAAACTATAGTATGGTCTGGGGAGCAGATTGTGGGCAGTGGGAGGACCAGGGTGTGATCCCAGGAGTGGAGGACTGGCAGAGGGCAGACCAGGGAGCAGATTGTGGGCAGTGGGAGCACCAGTGTGCGATCCTAGGAGTGGAGGACTGGCAGGGGGCAGACCAGAGAGCAGATTGTGGGCAGTGGGAGGACCAGGGTGCGATCCTAGGAGTGGAGGACTGGCAGAGGGCAGACCAGGGAGCGGACTATGGTATGGTCCGGGGAGCAGATTGTGGGCAGTGGGAGGACCACGGTGTGATCCCAGGAGTGTAGGACTGGCAGAGGGCAGACCAGGGAGCAGATTGTGGGCAGTGGGAGCACCAGGGTGCGATCCTAGGAGTGGAGGACTGGCAGGGGGCAGACCAGAGAGCAGATTGTGGGCAGTGGGAGGACCAGGGTGCGATCCTAGGAGTGGAGGACTAGCCGGAATGTGGCCCAGAGAGCGGACTATGGTATGGTCTGGGGAGCAGATTGTGGGCAGCGGGAGGACCAGGGTGTGATCCCAGGAGTGGAGGACTGGCAGGGGCAGACTAGGGAACAGATTGTGGGCAGTGGGAGCACCAGGGTGCGATCCCAGGAGTGGAGAACTGGCAGGGGGAAGACCGGGGAGCAGATTGTGGGCAGTGGGAGGACCAGGGTGCTATCCCAGGAGTGGAGGACTAGCCGGAATGTGGCCCAGAGAGTGGACTATGGTATGGTCTGGGGAGCAGATTGTGGGCAGCGGGAGGACCAGGGTGCAATCCCAGGAGTGTACGACTGGCAGGGGGCAGACTAGGGAGCAGATTGTGGGCAGCGGGAGGACCAGGGTGCAATCCCAGGAGTGTACGACTGGCAGGGGGCAGACTGGGGAGCAGATTGTGGGCAGTGGTAGCACCAGGGTGCGATCCTAGGAGTGGAGGACTGGCCGGGGTGTGGCCCAGAGAGCAAACTATAGTATGGTCTGGGGAGCCGATTGTGGGCAGCGGGAGGACCAGGGTGCAATCCCAGGAGTGGAGGACTGGCAGGGGGCAGACCGGGGAACAGATTGTGGGCAGTGAGAGCACCAGGGTGCGATCCCAGGAGTGGAGGACTGGCAGGGGGTAGACTGGGGAGCAGATTGTGGGCAGTGGGAGGACCAGGGTGCGATCCCAGGAGTGGAGGACTGGCAGGGGGCAGACCAGAGAGCAGATTGTGGGCAGTGGGAGGACCAGGGTGTGATCCCAGGAGTGGAGGACTGGCAGGGGGCAGACCGGGGAACAGATTGTGGGCAGTGAGAGCACCAGGGTGCGATCCCAGGAGTGGAGGACTGGCAGGGGGTAGACTGGGGAGCAGATTGTGGGCAGTGGGAGGACCAGGGTGTGATCCCAGGAGTGGAGGACTGGCAGGGGGCAGACCAGAGAGCAGATTGTGGGCAGTGGGAGGACCAGGGTGTGATCCCAGGAGTGGAGGACTGGCAGGGGGCAGACCGGGGAGCAGATTATAGGCAGTGGTAGGACCAGGGTGCGATCCCAGTAGTGGAGGACTAGCCGGGGTGTGGCCCAGAGAGCCGACTATGGTATGGTCTGGGGAGCAGATTGTGGGCAGCGGGAGGACCAGGGTGTGATCCCAGGAGTGGAGGACTGGCAGAGGGCAGACTAGGGAACAGATTGTGGGCAGCGGGAGGACCAGGGTGTGATCCCAGGAGTGGAGGACTGGCAGAGGGCAGACTAGGGAACAGATTGTGGGCAGCGGGAGGACCAGGGTGTGATCCCAGGAGTGGAGGACTGGCAGGGGGCAGACTAGGGAACAGATTGTGGGCAGTGGGAGGACCAGGGTGCGATCCCAGGAGTGGAGGACTGGCAGGGGGCTGACTGGGGAGCAGATTGTGGGCAGCGGGAGGACCAGGGCGCGATCCCAGGAGTGGAGGACTGGCAGGGGGCAGACTAGGGAACAGATTGTGGGCAGTGGGAGGACCAGGGTGCGATCCCAGGAGTGGAGGACTGGCAGGGGGCAGACCGAGGAGCAGATTGTGGGCAGCGGGAGGACCAGGGTGTGATCCCAGGAGTGGAGGACTGGCAGGGGGCTGACTGGGGAGCAGATTGTGGGCAGCGGGAGGACCAGGGCGCGATCCCAGGAGTGGAGGACTAGCTGGGGTGTGGCCCAGGGAGCGGACTATGGTATGGTCTGGGGAGCAGATTGTGGGTAGTGGGGGACTGGGGCACATTCTTGCGATGGCGTACTGGCAGGGGGGCGTTGCACAGCGCAGTGCGGATGATGGGGTTTGGCTGATGTTTCCGTGTCTCCTGCAGGCTCGGGCAAGTGCAAAGCCGCTGCAGAAAGTCATACTGACTGTAACGCCACAGGGTATCACTATACAGGATGGTGCCACCGCACAACAGATCGAGTATGTGTCCATATACAGGTGAGTCGTGTCCTATATACAGAGCACTTATAGAATGCATCTGCCCTTAACCATCCACTGTGGCGTCAAATGATGAATAAGAAAATATACCTCTGATGGATCCCGGCCGTCACCAGAGCATCTCCGGTTACCAAGAGTCTACATATAATGTATGTTTTATGCATTGGGTGGGGCAAGACGAGTCCTGAGACACTGGAGATAAGGTGGGGTCAGATCTGTATATACAGGCCCTCCTAGAATCATAGAATGGTAGAGTTGGAAGGAACCTCCGGGGTCATCGGGTCCTCCAGGGTCATCGGGTCCAACCCCCTGCTCAGTGCAGGATTACTATATCATCCCAGACAGATATTTGTCCAGCCTTTGTTTGAACACTTCCATTGAAGGAGAACTCCCCACCTCCCGTGGCAACCTGTTCCACTCATTGATCCCCTCACTGTCTAATATCTAATCTGTGTCTCCTCCCTTTCAGTTTCCTCCCATTGCTTCTAGTCTTTCCTTGTACAGATGAGAATAGGGCTGATCCCTCTGCACTGTGACAGCCCTTCAGATATTTGTAGACAGCTATTAAGTCTCCTCTTAGCCTTCTCTTCTGCTAAACATTCCCAGATCCTTTAAGTGTTCCTCATAGGACATGATTTGCAGACCGCTCACCATCTTGGTAACTCTTCTCTGAACTTGCTCCAGTTTGTCTATGTCTTTTATAAAGTGGGGTGCCCAGAACTGGACCCAGTATTCCAGATGAGGTCTGACTAAGGAAGAGTAGAGGGGTATAATGACCTCACGTGATCTAGACTCTATGCTTCTCTTAATACATCCCAGAATTGGGTTTGCCTTTTTGGCTGCTGCATCACATTGTTGACTCATGTTCAGTCTATGATCTATTAGTATACCCAAGTCTTTTTCACATGTGCTGCTGCTTAGCCCAATTCCTCCCATTCTGTATGTGCTTTCTTCATTCTTCTTGCCCAGATGTAGGACTTTGCATTTCTCCTTGTTAAATACCATTCTGTTAGTCGCTGACCACTGTACAAGCTTTTCTAGATCTTTCTGAATCCTCTCTCTCTCTTCCTTAGTGTTAGCTATCCCTCCTAGCTTTGTGTCGTTTGATCAGTTTCCCACAATTCCCTCCTCTAGATCATTTATAACAATGTAGACCAACACTGGGCCCCGGACAGAGCCTTGTGGTCCCCACTTGATACATTCTTCCACTTGGATGTGCAGCCATTTATGACCACTCTTTGAGTACGATCACTCAGCCAGCTGTGAATCCACCTAACAGTTGCCTTGTCAATCCCAGATTTGGTCATTTCA
Source organism: Eleutherodactylus coqui (assembly GCA_035609135.1). Classification (NCBI taxonomy): domain Eukaryota; kingdom Metazoa; phylum Chordata; class Amphibia; order Anura; family Eleutherodactylidae; genus Eleutherodactylus; species Eleutherodactylus coqui. Next base: position 5,070,844 of record CM069405.1, read on the forward strand.
TCAATAAGTATGGTATGGGGTACTTTGTCAGATGCTTTACTAAAGCCAAGATATACTATATCCACCGCATCTCCCTGATCAACCCAGTCGGTGATTCTGTCATAGAAGGACATTAGATTCGTCTGGCATGACTTGTTTGTTACAAACCCATGCTGGCTCTGGTGAATTACTCCATTCTCAGCCAAGTACTTGTATACATGCTGTTTAATAATCTGTGAGAGAAAACGGATACAAAATAGGAATTTAAAAGTTCTTCCTTCTCACCATCATTCTTAACTTAAATGATCTGTACATAAAATTTCCTATTGCCCGTGTTCCCCACCCCCTGCACCTCCTGTACCACCCTCAACCCATTTGTGTCTAACCCAATTCACCATTTTCATCCTGTAATCATCCGATAGCATCTTTGACCTTTCTTTTGCTTTTGACATATCCCCCAACTCCTTTTTTTATTGCTTTTGGCCTCTCTTACAAGCCTCAATTCATTATCAGCTTTAGCTTTTCTGACACTTGCCCTACAGTTTCTGCAGACCCCATTATCTTCTTTTTTAGATATTCCCCCTCTTTCCATTTGATAAACATATTTTTCCTCCTCTTTAACATGTGTACAAGTTCTGTGTTCATCCATCCTGGTCTCTTTAAAGGGGTTGTCCCGCGCCGAAACGGTTTTTTTTTTTTCAACCCCCCCCCCCCCCCCCCCCCCGTTCGGCGCGAGACAACCCCGATGCAGGGACCTAAAGAAAAATCCGCACAGCGCTTACCTGAATCCCCGCGCTCCGGTGACTTCTTACTTACCGGCTGAAGATGGCCACCGGCATCTTCTCCCTCCGTGGACCGCAGGGCCTCTGTGCGGTCCATTGCCGATTCCAGCCTCCTGATTGGCTGGAATCGGCACATGACGGGGCGGAGCTACACGGAGCCCCATTGAGAACAGAAGAAGACCCGGACTGCGCAAGCGCGGCTAATTTGGCCATTAGACGGCGAAAATTAGTCGGCACCATGGAGACGAGGACGCCAGCAACGGAGCAGGTAAGTGAAAAACTTTTTATAACTTCTGTATGGCTCATAATTAATGCACGATGTACATTACAAAGTGCATTAATATGGCCATACAGAAGTGTATAGACCCACTTGCTGCCGCGGGACAACCCCTTTAAATGCTTCCCATTCTTCCTCCTTTTGGGTTGGTAACGATTGTGCTTTGAGAATCTCATTTCACAATATTTCCCAACCTTCTTGGACATTTCTGTCCTTAAGAACATCCGGCCATTGGATTATTCCTCTTTCTATATCCACTATAGCCATATATCCACATCACCTGTTGATTGTACTTACACATAGGTGAGACGTGTCCTGGGTTTGTATCGCCTGTATAACACACAGGTGAGACGTGTCCTGGGTCTGTATCGCCTGTATTACACACAGGTGAGACGTGTCCTGGGTCTGTATCGCCTGTATAACACACAGGTGAGACGTGTCCTGGGTCTGTATCGCCTGTATAACACACAGGTGAGACGTGTCCTGGGTCTGTATCGCCTGTATTACACACAGGTGAGACGTGTCCTGGGTCTGTATCGCCTGTATTACACACAGGTGAGACGTGTCCTGGGTCTGTATCGCCTGTATTACACACAGGTGAGACGTGTCCTGGGTCTGTATCGCCTGTATTACACACAGGTGAGACGTGTCCTGGGTCTGTATCGCCTGTATTACACACAGGTGAGACGTGTCCTGGGTCTGTATCGCCTGTATTACACACAGGTGAGACGTGTCCTGGGTCTGTATCGCCTGTATTACACACAGGTGAGACGTGTCCTGGGTTTGTATCGCCTGTATAACACACAGGTGAGACGTGTCCTGGGTTTGTATCGCCTGTATAACACGCAGGTGAGACGTGTCCTGGGTCTGTATCGCCTGTATAACACGCAGGTGAGACGTGTCTTGGGTCTGTATCGCCTGTATAACACACAGGTGAGACGTGTCCTGGGTCTGTATCGCCTGTATTACACACAGGTGAGACGTGTCCTGGGTCTGTATCGCCTGTATAACACGCAGGTGAGACGTGTCCTGGGTCTGTATCGCCTGTATAACACGCAGGTGAGACGTGTCCTGGGTCTGTATCGCCTGTATTACACACAGGTGAGACGTGTCCTGGGTCTGTATCGCCTGTATTACACACAGGTGAGACGTGTCCTGGGTCTGTATCGCCTGTATTACACACAGGTGAGACGTGTCCTGGGTCTGTATCGCCTGTATTACACACAGGTGAGACGTGTCCTGGGTCTGTATCGCCTGTATAACACACAGGTGAGACGTGTCCTGGGTCTGTATCGCCTGTATAACACACAGGTGAGACGTGTCCTGGGTCTGTATCGCCTGTATAACACACAGGTGAGACGTGTCCTGGGTCTGTATCGCCTGTATAACACACAGGTGAGACGTGTCCTGGGTCTGTATCGCCTGTATAACACACAGGTGAGACGTGTCCTGGGTCTGTATCGCCTGTATTACACACAGGTGAGACGTGTCCTGGGTCTGTATCGCCTGTATTACACACAGGTGAGACGTGTCTTGGGTCTGTATCGCCTGTATAACACACAGGTGAGACGTGTCTTGGGTCTGTATCGCCTGTATAACACACAGGTGAGACGTGTCCTGGGTCTGTATCGCCTGTATTACACACAGGTGAGACGTGTCCTGGGTCTGTATCGCCTGTATTACACACAGGTGAGACGTGTCCTGGGTCTGTATCGCCTGTATTACACACAGGTGAGACGTGTCCTGGGTCTGTATCGCCTGTATTACACACAGGTGAGACGTGTCCTGGGTCTGTATCGCCTGTATTACACACAGGTGAGACGTGTCCTGGGTCTGTATCGCCTGTATTACACACAGGTGAGACGTGTCCTGGGTCTGTATCGCCTGTATTACACACAGGTGAGACGTGTCCTGGGTCTGTATCGCCTGTATTACACACAGGTGAGACGTGTCCTGGGTCTGTATCGCCTGTATTACACACAGGTGAGACGTGTCCTGGGTCTGTATCGCCTGTATAACACACAGGTGAGACGTGTCCTGGGTCTGTATCGCCTGTATTACACACAGGTGAGACGTGTCCTGGGTCTGTATCGCCTGTATAACACACAGGTGAGACGTGTCCTGGGTCTGACACCTGTAGGTGTCCTGACACCTGTAGGACATCTCTATACGTTGAGGTCCTTATGATTCTGCATTTTCCTGCAGGATTTCTTATTGTACGACGGACAAAGTTCAGAATAAGGTTTTTGCTTATGTGGCCCAGAACCAATCCAACGGGGCCCTGGAGTGCCACGCGTTCCTGTCCTCCAAGAAGAAGCTGGTAGGTCATTCTATATGGGAGAATATAAGGTAGGTGCCATGTAACCAACCACATCATGCACTATTCATATTTTTCAGGCCCAGACAGTGACTCTTACTGTGGCACAGGCCTTCACGGTGGCACTGGACCTATGGCAGTCCAGCAAGGAGGGTACAGTATCTGTGGGCGATGATTGTGTCTACGACCTATTGTGATGCTGTGTGGCAAGCCGTACATTGTCTTGTTTATACTGGAGAATCATCGTTATGATTCCGGTCTAGTGAAGGGGAAGGTATGAGCGGACGATGGGTAATGATGGCGGATCCTGTCTGGTGAAGGGGAAGGTATGAGCGGACGATGGGTAATGATGGCGGATCCTGTCTGGTGAAGGGGAAGGTATGAGCGGACGATGGGTAATGATGGCGGATCCTGTCTGGTGAAGGGGAAGGTATGAGCGGACCATGGGTAATGATGGCGGATCCTGTCTGGTGAAGGGGAAGGTATGAGCGGACCATGGATAATGATGGCGGATCCTATCTCGTGAAGAGGAAGGTATGAGCGGACGATGGGTAATGATGGCGGATCCTGTCTGGTGAAGGGGAAGGTATGAGCGGACGATGGGTAATGATGGCGGATCCTGTCTGGTGAAGAGGAAGGTATGAGCGGACCATGGGTAATGATGGCAGATCCTGTCTGGTGAAGGGGAAGGTATGAGCGGACGATGGGTAATGATGGCGGATCCTGTCTGGTGAGGGGAAAGGTATGAGCGGACGATGGGTAATGATGGCGGATCCTGTCTGGTGAAGGGGAAGGTATGAGCGGACCATGGGTAATGATGGCGGATCCTATCTCGTGAAGAGGAAGGTATGAGCGGACGATGGGTAATGATGGCGGATCCTGTCTGGCCAAAGGAAGGTATGAGCTGACGATGGGTAATGATGGCAGATCCTGTCTGGTGAGGGGGAAGGTATGAGCGGACCATGGGTAATGATGGCGGATCCTGTCTGGTGAAGGTATGAGCGGACGATGGGTAATGAGGGCGGTTCCTGTCTGGTGAAGGGGAAGGTATGAGCGGACCATGGGTAATGATGGCGGATCCTGTCTGGTGAGGGGGCAGGTATGAGCTGACGATGGGTAATGATGGCGGATCCTGTCTGGTGAGGGGGAAGGTATGAGCTGACGATGGGTAATAATGGCGGATCCTGTCTGGTGAGGGGGAAGGTATGAGCTGACGATGGGTAATGATGGCGGATCCTGTCTGGTGAGGGGGAAGGTATGAGCGGACGATGGGTAATGATGGCGGATCCTGTCTGGCCAAAGGAAGGTATGAGCTGACGATGGGTAATGATGGCAGATTCTGTCTGGTGAGGGGGAAGGTATGAGCTGACGATGGGTAATGATGGCAGATCCTGTCTGGTGAGGGGGAAGGTATGAACGGACGATTGGTAATGATGGCAGATCCTGTCTGGTGAAGGGGAAGGTATGAGCGGACGATGGGTAATGATGGTGGATCCAGTCTGGTGAGGGGGAAGGTATGAGCTGACGATGGGTAATGATGGCGGATCCTGTCTGGTGAGGGGGAAGGTATGAGCGGACGATGGGTAATGATGGCGGATCCTGTCTGGTGAAGGGGAAGGTATGAGCGGACGATGGGTAATGATGGCGGTTCCTGTCTGGTGAAGGGGAAGGTATGAGCGGACGATGGGTAAGGATGGCGGATCCTGTCTGGTGAAGGGGAAGGTATGAGCGGACGATGGGTAAGGATGGCGGATCCTGTCTGGTGAAGGGGAAGGTATGAGCTGACGATGGGTAATGATGGCGGTTCCTGTCTGGTGAGGGGGAAGGTATGAGCGGACGATGGGTAACGATGGCGGATCCTGTCTGGTGAAGGGGAAGGTATGAGCTGACGATGGGTAATGATGGCGGATCCTGTCTGGCTGAAGGAAGGTATGAGCCGACTCTAGGTAATGAGGGCGGTTACTGTCTGGCCAAGGGAAAAGTATAAGCTGACACTAGGTAATGTTAGTGGTTCCCGTCTCGCCAAGGAGAAGGTATGAGCTGACGATGGGTAATGATGGCGGTTCCTGTCTGGCTGAAGGAAGGTATGAGCTGACGATGGGTAATGATGGCGGTTCCTGTCTGGCTGAAGGAAGGTATGAGCTGACGATGGGTAATGATGGCGGTTCCTGTCTGGCTGAAGGAAGGTATGAGCCGACTCTAGGTAATGAGGGCGGTTCCTGTCTGGCTGAAGGAAGGTATGAGCTGACAATGGGTAATTATGGCCGTTCCTGTCTGGCTGAAGGAAGGTATGAGCTGACAATGGGTAATGATGGTGGTTCCTGTCTGGCTGAAGGAAGGTATGAGCGGACGATGGGTAATGATGGCGGTTCCTGTCTGGCTGAAGGAAGGTATGAGCGGACGATGGGTAATGATGGCGGTTCCTGTCTGGTGAAGGGGAAGGTATGAGCGGACGATGGGTAATGATGGCGGTTCCTGTCTGGTGAAGGGGAAGGTATGAGCGGACGATGGGTAATGATGGCAGGTCCTGTCTTGTGTATGGAAGGTATGAGCGGACGATGGGTAATGATGGCGGTTCCTGTCTGGCTGAAGGAAGGTATGAGCGGACGATGGGTAATGATGGCGGTTCCTGTCTGGCTGAAGGAAGGTATGAGCCGACTCTAGGTAATGAGGGTGGTTCCTGTCTGGCTGAAGAAAGGTATGAGCTGACGATGGGTAACGATGGCGGATCCTGTCTGGCTGAAGAAAGGTATGAGCTGACAATGGGTAATGATGGCGGTTCCTGTCTGGCTGAAGGAAGGTATGAGCGGACGATGGGTAATGATGGCGGATCCTGTCTGGTGAAGAAAGGTATGAGCTGACAATGGGTAATGATGGCGGTTCCTGTCTGGTGAAGGAAGGTATGAGCTGACAATGGGTAATGTTAGTGGTTCCCGTCTGGCCAAGGAGAAGGTATGAGCTGACTATATAGGTAATGAGGGCGGTTCCCGTCTAAACAAGGGGAAGGTATGAGCTGATGACGGGTAATGATGGCGGTTCCTGTCTGGCTGAAGGAAGGTATGAGCTGACTCTAGGTAATGAGGGCGGTTACTGTCTGGCCAAGGGGAAGGTATGAGCTGACTATACTGTTGGTAATGATGGCGGTTCCCGTCTGGCCAATATGTAGGTATGACCCTCCTGACTAGTGGAAAGCTACACACTGGCGCTCGGTAATGATGGTGGTTTTTGCCCCTCCCCCTGCTCTGGATCGGCACGGATTTCAGGTCTGACCTTAGCTCTGTCTTTTCCTCCCAGCTGGCAGCTTGGACTCCTTCCCCAGACTACATGAAGCAGCCATCGCACCCAGCACAGACGGCACAGAGCCCGGGCCAGGTATGATGGGCACCCACCATAATGTCTGCACACTAAGGGTCTTCTCGTTCGTCGTTCAGTCGCTGCATGCATTTACTATGAAGGATAATCGTTCTGTGTAAAAGCCCCTCATGTTTCCTGCTCCCCTCCCCTCCCCCCGCCCCCCCCATGCTGCACCTTCATTATTTGTCCTATCGTTGGGGGAGGTGTAGGGAGTCGTATATAGCCGCCCCGGTGGGTGATGAGTAGGAGTGCTGCCTCATGCATTTACATGTTACAGATGACCGTGCCCCTGCTGCCATGGATGTCATGATGAAGAGCGCCCCGCACCAGGTGAGTACATGGATGCCGCACAGGTGGAGGGGGAGTGAAGTGGGTTATACATCATGAGTAATATGTCTATCTACCTGTCAGGTTGATGAAGACGAGGAGGAAGAGGATGACGACTTCAAAGATTTCTCAAGGTTAGGGAGTCTGCTAAAATCTGTCTTAGTAAACAAGACTAGACTAATAGCTCACTGATAGATCAGATTACATGATGACCATAGAAGTCTATGGAGAGGAAAGGAGTGGGAGCTGAGTGAGGCAGACGCACAGACATTGCAGCGTCTAATAGTGTTTTAACGTCTTGCACTCTTCGCAGAGAGGAGCTCCCGCTCCCCTATACGCGCTGTCGGCAGAGAGGAGCTCCCGCTCCCCTATACGCGCTGTCGGCAGAGAGGAGCTCCCGCTCCCCTATACGCGCTGTCGGCAGAGAGGAGCTCCCGCTCCCCTATACGCGCTGTCGGCAGAGAGGAGCTCCCGCTCCCCTATACGCGCTGTCGGCAGAGAGGAGCTCCCGCTCCCCTATACGCGCTGTCGGCAGAGAGGAGCTCCCGCTCCCCTATACGCGCTGTCGGCAGAGAGGAGCTCCCGCTCCCCTATACGCGCTGTCGGCAGAGAGGAGCTCCCGCTCCCCTATACGCGCTGTCGGCAGAGAGGAGCTCCCGCTCCCCTATACGCGCTGTCGGCAGAGAGGAGCTCCCGCTCCCCTATACGCGCTGTCGGCAGAGAGGAGCTCCCGCTCCCCTATACGCGCTGTCGGCAGAGAGGAGCTCCCGCTCCCCTATACGCGCTGTCGGCAGAGAGGAGCTCCCGCTCCCCTATACGCATCTCCCCCATACACTGTACACAGGTAGAGATAGAGGAAGCAGGATCTCCTCTGTGTGTACATTGTATGGGAGAGATAGAGATATGGGAGCAGGATCTCCTCTGTGTACAGTGTATGGGAGAGATGGAGATAGGGGAGCAGGATCTCCTCTGTGTGTACAGTGTATGGGAGATATAGAGATAGGGGAGCAGGATCTCCTCTGTGTACAGTGTATGGGAGAGATAGAGATAGGGGAGCAGGATCTCCTCTGTGTGTACAGTGTATGGGAGAGATGGAGATAGGGGAGCAGGATCTCCTCTCTGTGTGTACAGTGTATGGGAGAGATGGAGATAGGGGAGCAGGATCTCCTCTCTGTGTACAGTGTATGGGAGAGATAGAGATAGGGGAGCAGGATCTCCTCTGTGTACAGTGTATGGGAGAGATGGAGATAGGGGAGCAGGATCTCCTCTGTGTACATTGTATGGGAGAAATAGAGATATGGGAGCAGGATCTCCTCTGTGTACAGTGTATGGGAGAGATGGAGATAGGGGAGCAGGATCTCCTCTGTGTGTACAGTGTATGGGAGATATAGAGATAGGGGAGCAGGATCTCCTCTGTGTACAGTGTATGGGAGAGATAGAGATAGGGGAGCAGGATCTCCTCTGTGTGTACAGTGTATGGGAGAGATGGAGATAGGGGAGCAGGATCTCCTCTCTGTGTGTACAGTGTATGGGAGAGATGGAGATAGGGGAGCAGGATCTCCTCTGTGTGTACAGTGTATGGGAGAGATGGAGATAGGGGAGCAGGATCTCCTCTGTGTACAGTTTATGGGAGAGATAGAGATAGGGGAGCAGGATCTCCTCTCTGTGTGTACAGTGTATGGGAGAGATGGAGATAGGGGAGCAGGATCTCCTCTGTGTGTACAGTGTATGGGAGAGATAGAGATAGGGGAGCAGGATCTCCTCTGTGTACAGTGTATGGGAGAGATAGAGATATGGGAGCAGGATCTCCTCTGTGTACAGTGTATGGGAGAGATGGAGATAGGGGAGCAGGATCTCCTCTGTGTGTACAGTGTATGGGAGAGATGGAGATAGGGGAGCAGGATCTCCTCTCTGTGTGTACAGTGTATGGGAGAGATGGAGATAGGGGAGCAGGATCTCCTCTGTGTGTACAGTGTATGGGAGAGATGGAGATAGGGGAGCAGGATCTCCTCTGTGTACAGTTTATGGGAGAGATAGAGATAGGGGAGCAGGATCTCCTCTCTGTGTGTACAGTGTATGGGAGAGATGGAGATAGGGGAGCAGGATCTCCTCTGTGTGTACAGTGTATGGGAGAGATGGAGATAGGGGAGCAGGATCTCCTCTGTGTACAGTGTATGGGAGAGATAGAGATAGGGGAGCAGGATCTCCTCTCTGTGTGTACAGTGTATGGGAGAGATGGAGATAGGGGAGCAGGATCTCCTCTCTGTGTGTACAGTGTATGGGAGAGATGGAGATAGGGGAGCAGGATCTCCTCTGTGTGTACAGTGTATGGGAGAGATGGAGATAGGGGAGCAGGATCTCCTCTGTGTACAGTTTATGGGAGAGATAGAGATAGGGGAGCAGGATCTCCTCTCTGTGTGTACAGTGTATGGGAGAGATGGAGATAGGGGAGCAGGATCTCCTCTGTGTGTACAGTGTATGGGAGAGATGGAGATAGGGGAGCAGGATCTCCTCTGTGTACAGTGTATGGGAGAGATAGAGATAGGGGAGCAGGATCTCCTCTCTGTGTACAGTGTATGGGGGAGATGGAGATAGGGGAGCAGGATCTCCTCTGTATACAGTGTATGGGAGAAATAGAGATATGGGAGCAGGATCTCCTCTGTGTACAGTGTATAGGAGAGATAGAGATAGGGGAGCAGAATATCCTCTGTGTACAGTGTATGGTAGAGGTAGAGATAGGGGAGCAGGATCTCCTCTGTGTACAGTGTATGGGAGAGATAGAGATAGGGGAGCAGGATCTCCTCTGTGTGTACAGTGTATGGGAGAGATGGAGATAGGGGAGCAGGATCTCCTCTGTGTGTACAGTGTATGGGGGAGATGGAGATAGGGGAGCAGGATCTCCTCTGTATACAGTGTATGGGAGAGATAGAGATAGGGGAGCAGGATCTCCTCTGTGTACAATGTATGGGAGAGATAGAGATAGGGGAGCAGGATCTCCTCTGTGTGTACAGTGTATGGGAGAGATAGAGATAGGGGAGCAGGATCTCCTCTGTGTGTACAGTGCATGGGAGAGATAGGGGAGCAGAATCTCCTCTGTGTACAGTGTATGGGAGAGATAGAGATAGGGGAGCAGGATCTCCTCTGTGTACAGTGTATGGGAGAGATACAGATAGGGGAGCAGGATCTCCTCTGTGTACAGTGTACGGGAGAGATAGAGATAGGGGAGCAGGATCTCCTCTGTGTGTACAGTGTATGGAGGAGATAGAGATAGGGGAGCAGGATCTCCTCTCTGTGTACAGTGTATGGGAGAGATACAGATAGGGGAGCAGGATCTCCTCTGTGTACAGTGTATGGAGAGATAGAGATAGGGGAGCAGGATCTCCTCTGTGGATAATTCACTCATCCAAGTAGACTGGTGGGAGCAGCGGGTATATAGGAGACTGTTGGAGTGATGTAGGGGGTAGCGAGGTGGATACAGCGCCCCCCTCTGTAGGGAGGAATACTGCGTGTCTGGCTATCCGCTTCTGAGCGCTATGTCTGTGGGCCGTGATGACGAGTCGGTCGTTGGTCGCAGACGCGTATATCCGGCGCCCTCTTGTGTATAAACTGTGGTGTCTCTCCTACAAGCTGCCTAATGGAAGACGCGGCGGACTCGATGGGTAACGTGTGACCTCCTCTTCTGGTGTTGTGTTCTGTGCCCAGTCATCTCTTCTGCATGTGTCCGGGCTGCTGAGGAGGTGATCGCCCAGTAAGGGATAAGCCAGCGATATGGAGGTGTGAGGGCCAGTGACCGGTGGACCACTGGTCAGAGCGGCTGGTCTTGTGCGGACTCCTGGACTGTAGTGGTTACTTTGTATCGCGGCATCCATGGACGTCCAATCTATCAAACGAACGCATTTTTTTCCCCGCGTTAAAGTCGTCAGAAAAAACACAACGCTGAAAAAGTGCTTTTTTTATCACTCCGTTTATTCAAAAGGTGGAATAAAAATCCATCCGACTATTCGGCACCCCAAACGGTATCCATAGAAACCAGCGGGCGTCCCGCAAAGAAACACGGCAACCTCCACTAAAAAAAACTGCCGTTCTGCCATCTTTGGGGGTCGTGTCTCTCCAGCGCCCCCTGCTGCAGGAATGACAAGATGACCTTAGACCGTGGAAAGAACACCCGTCCGTATATCTGTAGGGCATGAAGGACAGGCGGCAGGCCTCCCTCACATGGGCGGCAGGGCATTGCCATGAGAAAGTGGCAGCCATATCACATCGCTGCTTTCTGCAATATCGCTGCGTCTTCTCATGGCATTACTGTGATTGTAGCACAACATGTGAGGATTTTCAGGGGGCCTTCAGATGTAACCCTACCCTGAAAATAAGCCCTAACTGCAGAAAAAGTATCCGTCACCTAGCAGCGCTGTCCAGGGCTCCGCCGCAGCTTCCTCCCGCTCACTGGTCATCTTCATCTCTTCTGGTCGGGGATTTAAAAATCACCGCCCACTGGAAGTGCTACCTCTGATTGGCTAAGCGTCAGCAAATCAGAGGCAGTGCTTCCAGGAGGCGGGGATTTTTCAATCCCCGCCCAGAAGAGATGAAGACAACCAGTGAGCGGGTGGAAGCTGCGGCGGAGCCGGACAGCGCTTCTAGGTGATGTATGCTCTCTGTTATTTGTCCCTGCACCCAGGGCTTAGATTGGGGAACGACAGGAGGACTTCCTACAGTCATGATGCATCGCCGCGATGGATGCAACAGGGAGGAAGGCTCCGTAGGTACATATGGCCTACAGAACCTCAGGAGTTGCGGGTAGATCGCCGGACCCACGGGGTTTGTGTGTCGGGATGTTGCAGGCTACAAAACACATACATGCGATTTGTAGCAACACGACAAAATCATGCGACCCGTGTGAAGAAGGCCATGAGTGGATCTGCAAATGTGTGCAACAAACAGAATATACTAGGGGCAACGAACCGGCAGTCATAGCGCATATATACATGGGGGGGGGTCTCCGTATATACATGGGGGGGGGGGTCTCCGTATATACATGGGGGGGTCTCCGTATATACATGGGGGGGGGGGTCTCCGTATATACATGGGGGGGTCTCCGTATATACATGGGGGGGGTCTCTGTATATACATGGGGGGGGGGGGGGGCTCCGTATATACATGGGGGGGTCTCCGTATATACATGGGGGGGGGGGGTCTCCGTATATACATGGGGGGGTCTCCGTATATACATGGGGGGGGGGGGTCTCTGTATATACATGGGGGGGGGGGGGGCTCCGTATATATACATGGGGGGCTCTATCCGCATCCATTCTCCCAGAGAGACCACCCCCTGTATGGGGTTCTAGCCCTCGTTGGTATTAAGTCAGAAAGAAGGGGGCGCTATGACAATGACTGCTGGATCGTTGCCCCATGTATAGAAGTATGTCAAGAGGTTACCGTGTCGCATTTTGTGGCGTTCCGGCATTGGGGGGTCAGATGTTCTGGCAAGGGGGGTTGGGCGTCTGATATATCGGGGTCTCCTTCCAGCTCGGTAACCTATTACCTACAAGCAGTAGCTCCATGGTCCTCCTGCAGGCGTCTGATATATCGGGGTCTCCTTCCAGCTCTGTAACCTATTACCTACAAGCAGTAGCTCCATGGTCCTCCTGCAGGCGTCTGATATATCGGGGTCTCCTTCCAGCTCGGTAACCTATTACCTACAAGCAGTAGCTCCATGGTCCTCCTGCAGGCGTCTGATATAACGGGGTCTCCTTCCAGCTCGGTAACCTATTACCTACAAGCAGTAGCTCCATGGTCCTCCTGCAGGCATCTGATATAGCGGGGTCTCCTTCCAGCTCGGTACCTTCTTACCTACAAGCAGTAGCTCCATGGTCCTCCTGCAGGCGTCTGATATATCGGGGTCTCCTTCCAGCTCGGTACCTTATTACCTACAAGCAGTAGCTCCATGGTCCTCCTGCAGGCGTCTGATATATCGGGGTCTCCTTCCAGCTCGGTACCTTATTACCTACAAGCAGTAGCTCCATGGTCCTCCTGCAGGCGTCTGATATATCGGGGTCTCCTTCCAGCTCGGTACCTTCTTACCTACAAGCAGTAGCTCCATGGTCCTCCTGCAGGCGTCTGATATATCGGGGTCTCCTTCCAGCTCGGTACCCTATTACCTACAAGCAGTAGCTCCATGGTCCTCCTCCAGGCGTCTGATATATCGGGGTCTCCTTCCAGCTCGGTACCTTATTACCTACAAGCAGTAGCTCCATGGTCCTCCTGCAGGCGTCTGATATATCGGGGTCTCCTTCCAGCTCGGTATCTTCTTACCTACAAGCAGTAGCTCCATGGTCCTCCTGCAGGCGTCTGATATATCGGGGTCTCCTTCCAGCTCGGTACCTTATTACCTACAAGCAGTAGCTCCATGGTCCTCCTGCAGGCGTCTGATATATCGGGGTCTCCTTCCAGCTCGGTAACCTATTACCTACAAGCAGTAGCTCCATGGTCCTCCTGCAGGCGTCTGATATATCGGGGTCTCCTTCCAGCTCGGTACCTTATTACCTACAAGCAGTAGCTCCATGGTCCTCCTGCAGGCGTCTGATATATCGGGGTCTCCTTCCAGCTCGGTACCTTCTTACCTACAAGCAGTAGCTCCATGGTCCTCCTCCAGGCGTCTGATATATCGGGGTCTCCTTCCAGCTCGGTACCTTATTACCTACAAGCAGTAGCTCCATGGTCCTCCTGCAGGCGTCTGATATATCGGGGTCTCCTTCCAGCTCGGTACCTTCTTACCTACAAGCAGTAGCTCCATGGTCCTCCTGCAGGCATCTGATATATCGGGGTCTCCTTCCAGCTCGGTAACCTATTACCTACAAGCAGTAGCTCCATGGTCCTCCTGCAGGCGTCTGATATATCGGGGTCTCCTTCCAGCTCGGTACCTTATTACCTACAAGCAGTAGCTCCATGGTCCTCCTGCAGGCGTCTGATATATCGGGGTCTCCTTCCAGCTCGGTAACCTATTACCTACAAGCAGTAGCTCCATGGTCCTCCTGCAGGCGTCTGATATATCGGGGTCTCCTTCCAGCTCGGTACCTTATTACCTACAAGCAGTAGCTCCATGGTCCTCCTGCAGGCGTCTGATATATCGGGGTCTCCTTCCAGCTCGGTACCTTCTTACCTACAAGCAGTAGCTCCATGGTCCTCCTGCAGGCGTCTGATATATCGGGGTCTCCTTCCAGCTCGGTACCTTATTACCTACAAGCAGTAGCTCCATGGTCCTCCTGCAGGCGTCTGATATATCGGGGTCTCCTTCCAGCTCGGTAACCTATTACCTACAAGCAGTAGCTCCATGGTCCTCCTGCAGGCGTCTGATATATCGGGGTCTCCTTCCAGCTCGGTAACCTATTACCTACAAGCAGTAGCTCCATGGTCCTCCTGCAGGCGTCTGATATATCGGGGTCTCCTTCCAGCTCGGTACCTTCTTACCTACAAGCAGTAGCTCCATGGTCCTCCTGCAGGCGTCTGATATATCGGGGTCTCCTTCCAGCTCGGTACCTTATTACCTACAAGCAGTAGCTCCATGGTCCTCCTGCAGGCGTCTGATATATCGGGGTCTCCTTCCAGCTCGGTAACCTATTACCTACAAGCAGTAGCTCCATGGTCCTCCTGCAGGCGTCTGATATATCGGGGTCTCCTTCCAGCTCGGTAACCTATTACCTACAAGCAGTAGCTCCATGGTCCTCCTGCAGGCGTCTGATATATCGGGGTCTCCTTCCAGCTCGGTACCTTCTTACCTACAAGCAGTAGCTCCATGGTCCTCCTGCAGGCGTCTGATATATCGGGGTCTCCTTCCAGCTCGGTACCTTATTACCTACAAGCAGTAGCTCCATGGTCCTCCTGCAGGCATCTGATATAACGGGGTCTCCTTCCAGCTCGGTAACTTATTACCTACAAGCAGTAGCTCCATGGTCCTCCTGCAGGCGTCTGATATATCGGGGTCTCCTTCCAGCTCGGTACCTTATTACCTACAAGCAGTAGCTCCATGGTCCTCCTGCAGGCGTCTGATATATCGGGGTCTCCTTCCAGCTCGGTAACCTATTACCTACAAGCAGTAGCTCCATGGTCCTCCTGCAGGCGTCTGATATATCGGGGTCTCCTTCCAGCTCGGTAACCTATTACCTACAAGCAGTAGCTCCATGGTCCTCCTGCAGGCGTCTGATATATCGGGGTCTCCTTCCAGCTCGGTACCTTATTACCTACAAGCAGTAGCTCCATGGTCCTCCTGCAGGCGTCTGATATATCGGGGTCTCCTTCCAGCTCGGTACCTTATTTCCTACAAGCAGTAGCTCCATGGTCCTCCTGCAGGCGTCTGATATATCGGGGTCTCCTTCCAGCTCGGTACCTTATTACCTACAAGCAGTAGCTCCATGGTCCTCCTGCAGGCGTCTGATGTATCGGGGTCTCCTTCCAGCTCGGTAACCTATTACCTACAAGCAGTAGCTCCATGGTCCTCCTGCAGGCGTCTGATATATCGGGGTCTCCTTCCAGCTCGGTACCTTATTACCTACAAGCAGTAGCTCCATGGTCCTCCTGCAGGCGTCTGATATATCGGGGTCTCCTTCCAGCTCGGTATCTTCTTACCTACAAGCAGTAGCTCCATGGTCCTCCTGCAGGCGTCTGATATATCGGGGTCTCCTTCCAGCTCGGTACCTTCTTACCTACAAGCAGTAGCTCCATGGTCCTCCTGCAGGCGTCTGATATATCGGGGTCTCCTTCCAGCTCGGTAACCTATTACCTACAAGCAGTAGCTCCATGGTCCTCCTGCAGGCGTCTGCTCTCGCCGTCGGCTCTTCGGTGCTCTTGTTGCATCGATTTGTGTCAAAGCAGCAGAAATGGATTCCCAATCGCTTCTGCTTTCTAACTGAACAGATTGACGTCGCTGAAACGTAAGACTGGGGGCGATGCAACGAGGGGGGGGCCTCGGGGGCGACGCGGCGAGGGGGGGGGGGCCTTGGGGGCGATACGTTGATGCTTCAGAGTTCCCAAGAGTCTGGTTTTTTTTTTGTTTTTTTTTCAGCACAATATTTATATTAACCCCTTCCCGCCATAAGATGTTCACAGAGGGAGGCCGGTGGGTAGGCATGGCAATGTACAGTTAGGGCCAGAAATATTTGTTATTTTAGCTGTTTACAAAAACATGTTCAGAAATACAATTATATATATAATATGGGCTGAAAGTGCACACTCCCAGCTGCAATATGAGAGTTTCCACATCCAAATCGGAGAAAGGGTTTAGGAATCATACCTCTGTAATGCATAGCCTCCTCTTTTTCAAGGGACCAAAAGTAATTGGACAATGGAATTTAAGGGCTGCAATTAACTCAGAAGGCGTCTCCCTCGTTAACCTGTAATCAATTAAGTAGTTAAAAGGTCTGGGGTTGATTCCAGGTGTGTGGTTTTGGATTTGGAAGCTGTTGCTGTGACCAGACAACATGCGGTCGAAGGAACTCTCAATTGAGGTGAAGCAGAACATCCTGAGGCTGAAAAAAAAGAAAAAATCCATCAGAGAGATAGCAGACATGCTTGGAGTAGCAAAATCAACAGTCGGGTACATTCTGAGAAAAAAGGAATTCACTGGTGAGCTTGGGAACTCAAAAAGGCCTGGGCGTCCACGGAAGATAACGGTGGTGGATGATCGCCGCATACTGTCTTTGGTGAAGAAGAACCCGTTCACAACATCAACTGAAGTCCAGAACACTCTCAGGGAAGTAGGTGTATCTGTCTCTAAGTCAACAGTAAAGAGAAGACTCCATGAAAGTAAATACAAAGGGTTCACATCCAGATGCAAACCATTCATCAATTCCAAAAATAGACAGGCCAGAGTTAAATTTGCCGAAAAACACCTCAAGAAGCCAGCCCAGTTCTGGAAAAGTATTCTATGGACAGATGAGACAAAGATCAACCTGTACCAGAATGATGGGAAGAAAAAAGGGAACGGCACATGATCCAAGGCACACCACATCCTCTGTAAAACATGGTGGAGGCAACGTGATGGCATGGGCATGCATGGCTTTCAATGGCACTGGGTCACTTGTGTTTATTGATGACATAACAGCAGACAAGAGGAGCCGGATGAATTCTGAAGTGTACCGGGATATACTTTCAGCCCAGATTCAGCCAAATGCTGCAAAGTTGATCGGACGGCGCTTCACAGTACAGATGGACAATGACCCCAAGCATACAGCCAAAGCTACCCAGGAGTTCATGAGTGCAAAAAAGTGGCACATTCTGCAATGGCCAAGTCAATCACCAGATCTTAACCCAATTGAGCATGCATTTCACTTGCTCAAATCCAGACTTCAGACGGAAAGACCCACAAACAAGCAAGACCTGAAGGCTGCGGCTGTAAAGGCCTGGCAAAGCATTAAGAAGGAGGAAACCCAGCGTTTGGTGATGTCCATGGGTTCCAGACTTAAGGCAGTGATTGCCTCCAAAGGATTCGCAACAAAATATTGAAAAAAAAATATTTAGTTTGGGTTCTGTTTATTTGTCCAATTACTTTTGAGCTCCTAAAATGTGGAGTGTTTGTAAAGAAATGTGTACAATTCCTACATTTTCTATCAGATATTTTTGTTCAACCCTTTAAATTAAACGTTACAATCTGCACTTGAATTCTGTTGTAGAGGCTTCATTTCAAATCCAATGCGGTGGCATGCAGAGCCCAACTCGCGAAAATTGTGTTACCGTCCAAATATTTCTGGCCCTAACTGTATAAGTAGTGCATTGTATAAATTTAAGCCTCACAGTTTCTAGTCCCCTACAGGGACATAAAAATAGTACAAATAGATAATAAATAGGGATGAGCGAGTATACTCGCTAAGGCACTGCTCGCTCGAGTAATGTGTCTTAGCCCAGTATCTCCCCGCTCGTCCTGAAAGATTCAGGTGCCGCCGTGGGGCGGGGAGCTGTGGGGGAGAGCAGGGAGGAACGGAGGGGAGATCTCTCTCTCCCGCCCGCTCTGCCCCGCTCCCCGCCGCAACTCACCTGTCAGCTGCGGCGGCTCCCGAATCTTGAGAGACGAACCGGGAGATACTCGGCTAAGGCACATTACTCGAGCGAGCAGTGCCTTAGCGAGTATACTCGCTCATCTCTAATAATAAACCCTTTTTTCTCGCTCCCCCCCCCCCCCCCCCCCCCCGCCGCGTGCGATCATCGCATCCGTAACGACACGCATGGCAAACGCAACCCAAAAAAACGTAATAAAAGTGATTTTAAAAAGCCATATTTATCACAAAATGGTACCGATGACCCCTACAGCGCGTCGCACGGCGCCGTCCGTGGAGAACACACTGCTCTGTGAGCCGCAAGGTAAACCAAAATAATTTCCATTACAAAATTATTTTTTTTTGTGCAAACGTAGAAAACCTAAAACAAACTTCTATAATTTTGGTATCGCAGCGAACCGCAGAAAACTGCGCTTTATGCTGCATAAATAATGTGGTTCAAAAATAATGTTAGAATTGCTGTTTTTCCTACCTGCTCTATAAAAACTAAAAGTTCTACAATCCATTATATATCCCTAAGCATGGCGCGAATAACCACTGCAGCTCGCCGCGCAAAAAACACCCCTCATACGGAAAATAAGGCGATGAGATGACAATTCCCCCCCAAATCTCCTCCTTGGGCGCCATGCAGGCCGTGTGACTAAGGGGTTAAATGTGCCGAAGCTCTGTCTTATCACTAGGTTTATGTTCTAAAACCTGGTTTGGCGTTGGCCTCCGCAGATGTAGAGCTCCGTCACCTCCTCAGCAGAAGTGCTTCCTCCTCGCGAGCCTCCATGTTTGTGATACGTCATGTACAATGCTCTGCCATAGGCTTGGGCTGAACTTGGAACTATTGAGAAGCTCTGCCGAACCAAACAGTCCTTCTGTGGTCCTGGCAGTGTCATCCCCCCCCCCCCCCCTCATCCATCCCCACCCTCTGCCATCCTGCTCTGCATCCACCCCGAATCTCTAATGTATCCTGTTGTCTCTGCAGATATGTCTACATTCATCCCTCGGTCGCTGTGTGCTACTCCGCCGTTAATATAAAGTCTCACTTCCCACTGTTGATATTTCTGTATCGTCGGCCGTCACATATAGCACCGTCCGTCCTTTCTCTTCTTCTAGATGGGCAGAGCTCGGTGCACAGCGGCTGGGATCGCCAGAGGCAGTGACTGGGGGGAGCAGCTATGGAGTCAACACTTCAGTCCTACTGACTTCCTGCAAGCTCTCAGAGCGTTCTTCCAAAGTCCTTATGAAGGCAAGTTCCATCATCCACAGCTGGTGGAGGGACTTGGCCCATGGCGGCTCACTTGTGTCAGTGACATAGTCTGAAGAGACTGAGCAGTTGTGTCTCAGTAGGAAGCATTTTTCCTTGTGTCCATCTTCTAGAAAAGCCCTTAACTCCTCATGGTCCAATACTCCATTGTGTATGTAATCAGCATCGCAAGACTTCTATCTGTGAGCTACATGATTAAGCACTTCAGCACTCAGATCTTCAAAAGTAGCTGCAATACCTAATCGTCTGAAGCTCCACAGATGACCCATCTTCATCACTATGATCTACAGAGGCTCCATAGATAAATGACCCCCATCATCATCATTAGGATCTTCAAAGGCTCTACAGATAAATGATACATCATCGTGATCCTAAACAGAAAATTGACCCATCACCATTGGGAACTTCAGAAACTCTACAGGTAAATAAACGCCCATCGTAATCCCTGTTCTTCAGAAGCTCCACAGATAGTGATGCCAACGACAGATCATTTATGATCTGCAGACACTCCAGATAAGTCATTCGTTATCATTGTGATCTTCAGAAACTCCACAGATAAGTGATCTATCCTCATCACAATCTTCAGACGTTCCGTAAATAAATGATCCATCAACTTGTTTGTGATCTTCAGAAGCTCCACAGATAGGTGATCTGTCCACGCGATCCTGAGGAGTTCCACAAAGAAATGATCCAATAATTTCCTTGTGACCTTCAGAAGCTGTGATTGGCAGGTTTCCACCAACAATATGATGATGCTCCAGCAATAAGTGCTTCTGACCAACCTGATCAGTGGCTTTAAAACCGTAAAATCTTCTGGTGCTAATTTAGTCCTCAAGACGTCCTCCAGAGAAGACTCAAACTGTTAACCATGAAAGCGTTGGGCTCTAAGGCTTGAGTGTCAAGAGAGAAATCCCTTCACTGTGATGAATGGAAGACTACCTGTCTGTGGTGCATTGTGGCTGCAGTCCTGGTGGCCCGAGGTGTCTAATGCAGCCCTACCTCACGGTCACCCCCTCCTCTACACAGATCCTGCTGGCATTGCCCTATAGAGCGGGTGAGACGTATTTTTGGGTTCAGGGTGACAGGGTTACTGGTCAGTGCACTATGTATGTGTCTTGCTACTATGATGTTGTGTGACTGCTGGTTATTTGTAGCTGTGGCTGGTACACAATCCCTATTTATAACACGTCTCCTTATTTATCAGAGACCTTTTATTAAAGTGAACTCTTCTGGAATAAAGCCTCTTCATTCATTTATGGGGTCACCAGTAATGGACTGAAGGAGTTCTGGTGGGGGGGTGTAGCACTGGGTTAGTGTAACGTGGCATGTCTAAGTTGGTCACGTGTCCACTGATTGTATGTCTTCCCATCATCTATGACTGCATCAGGAACGAGGGCCCCAGAGAATACCTGCAGGTATATAAAGCAGAGCCTCCCACCTCTACAAAGGGGTTTCTGCCCTTGGATTAGGAGACCAGGTGCTATCCCTGAGTCGGGTTGGTTTCTCGCCGGCTTAATATCTCACAAAGCTTCCAGTCCCAGAGGCGAGGCGCAGCGGTGCCCTTCTGTTGCCTCACACTACAGAATATGGTTAGCTTAAGATGCAGACCTACCCGAAGTCAGCATCACTCAGCGTCCTCCAAAGACGTGTGGTGTTCCGTGGTGGTGTCCACTTGCTAGTCCTATAGGAAGTGGCCAAAGGTGCTGAACGGCAGTAGGACAGAGATTACCAGAAGTAGCAGTATAATGAGCATTTCGGTGCTGCATGGTAATTTGTAGGGCATGACTATAAACGTTACCAATGGAACAGGCAGCTAGACCCGCTGATCAACTCTATTCCAAGGCTTCCCTACGCTATTGGCTGGGTTACTTCTCGAATTTCTTAGGATACATTTACACGGGTGTTTTATGACACTTCTCGATGTGGAAACGCGTTTGACCATACCCTTGTGGCTCATCTTTTAAGATTTCTGAAGGTGTCTGGATCATTGCCATTGAGTTCATCTCTGGGGACTGAACTTGGTCCTAATTGCTTTTTGTCTTCCCCATATTGATTGTATATGCTGGTATTCCTCTACTGCCTCCTTCAGACCTCTTCATCTAGATCTCATTTGGTTTTCTGGAACCCATGATGGTAGCTTTTTAGCTTTCTCTCCCCTTTTCAATGTCCAGTTGCTCACTGGGTTTACAGCAAAATGCATACGTTGGTGAGAAGACCTCTCTTTACCGAGTACAGGTGAGGGCTGTGACTCTTATACCTGCAGATTTCCAGGTTTTGGCTCTCCTGCTGCTGTAATGGGTTGTGGAAAATCGTCAAATCACATTATTGATGAGCGTAATTCTCTTTAAGGACCTGGAGCTCGGTCAGCGCAGGTTGAGGATTTGGCATTTTCATACTAACTAAATGTTTAACTTGCAGTCATGGACTAAATAGGTAATGGCGCATATAATGGGGGTGATCGTTGCTCTTATCTTGCCACCTGTGTTCCCTTTAACCATGATCTTCTCCTGAAATGATCTAAAAAATGGTGAGATCTGAAGCAGCAGGACCAGTGGAAGACCAGGAAGTTCATCATTACCTACAACCAGTTCTGCTCCATGGTCATCCTGCAGGCTGGAGTCTTACGGAGGAGTTAATTACATAATGGGTAGATCAACTGCTGAAACTAGCTCATCCATAAAAAACAATCCCTCCCCACTCCCCTAGGAGGAGTATGTGTGCGCATTCATTGGGGCAAGCTGAGGTTACTTGCTGGTGGATCGGCGACATCTCGGACCAGAATGGACACCATGTGCATGCAGATGCTCCAGAGACAGGATTTCTTTTAAATCTGGCACTTGCTAGTTTTATTGCACAGCGCATAACTTTGTACCCCATATCCCTGGCAATAACCCCGCCCGTGGCGTCTTCCTCTTTCAGACTCTGTGATGGGCCCAACCTGGACCTCAGGCTCAGAGTTCCTGATGCGCCTCTTCTGACCGCCTCTCTTTGGCGAGCAGCCAGCTTTCTCTCCCCCCCCCCCCCTTCCCCCCCCCCGAGTATGGCAGGAACAGATCCTTTTATTTTACTTCCTGCCACACCCCACAGGTGTTGTCTTCTTTCTTTTAGTACCAGAAGTCCTGTTTGCAGCCCCCTACAGGCCCTTCTATGTGCTGCACTGCCACAGCATGTATATATATTGTAGCAGTGTGTGTGTGTTGGGGTTGGTGAAGTCACAGAGACTCAGTCCAAATATTAGTTGAAGTTGGTCTTTATTTTCCATACTTCAAGTAATAACAATATGACCGAAAAAACGTGCCCACTGGCAGCGCATGAGCTTAGGGCAAGGCGGAACACAAAATAAACCGTAACTCTGAAGGCGCCGGCTATACACCAAGTTATTCTCACCTAAGACTAGCTTGCAGCAAATGTTGATCAGGGACTCATAGTAGTTCCACTCACTCCCAGGCTCTGACCCTGACTGCATGCCCTTGTAGTCCTTTTATGTACCACTAATGAGCTCATTTCTTTTCAGCTGAGCTACAGGGACCCACAAGAAAGTCCTGGACTGGATCCCATATATTAAATACACACACCGTCAGTAACATCCCACCACTAGAAGGGTGGGTGGGTGTGTGTATAATATATATATAACACACACACACACACACACACACACACACACCTGCCTGGGTAATCAGGAGCATGGTGGGACCAGGACAGAGGACCAGACCAGGAGTACAGGAGCATGGTTAAGTCCAGCAGGGGAGCTGTCCAGATGGCTGGGTAGCTCAGCAGGGAGTGCTGCTGCCGTGAGCGCAGGTTGTTCTGGGTTCCAGCCCTGACAGTAGCCCCCTCCTTCTAGGATGGTCTCCGGACATCCTAGGGGCTAGTTTTCCTGGATGCCCCCTGTGGAACTTTCCTGTGAGCCTCAGAGCATGTACATTTTGGTCTGTCTCTCAAGAGTTTACTTCTGGCCCATACCCCTTCCACTGCACAAGATATTGCAGTCTACCTTTGTGCCTTCTTGAATCCAGGATCTTTTCTACTACAAACGCTTCTTCCTCTTGGACCCTCAGCAGAGAAGGAAGTGGCTGGTTTATTCCTGAGAAAGTGTTATCGACTAATGGTTTCAGCAATGCCATGTGAAACACTGGATGCATCTTTAGCCCGCTAGGGAGTTCCAAGTGAAGGCGACCTGACCAACTTTCGACCTTTTCAGGTTGCAGCAAATTTGGGAGAGGGCAAATGTATCCACAGGTTTCTGGTGGATAGCCAATTTCGATCTTTGCGGTGTCTATCCGCTGCCCTCTTATAACATTCCTGGGCTTCATGTAGCATCTCTTTTAGCTTTTCCTGAGTTTCCTGTAACATCGACAGCCTGTGGTTAGGAGTGGTAGCATTTACCGGAAGAACGGGAATGAATACCGGATGTAAACCAGAGTAGGCAAAAAAGGGACTTGGAGATGTAGAACTATGCTTCGAGTTATTGTAAGCTAATTCTTCTATTGCCAATAGTCTTCCTAATCAGCCTGGAGGTAGGAGATGAAACAGCAAAGGTATTGTTCATGAGTCTGATGGGTCCTTTCAGTCTGGCCATTAGACTGGGGATGGAAGGTGGAAGACCAAGTAATAGTCATCCCCAAGGCAGCACAGAAGCTTCTCCAAAATCTTGAGGTAAACTGCACCCCTCTATCAGAAACTACACTATCAGGAATCCCATGCAGTCTAAGCATCTCCATCACCATCAATTCCACAGTTTGTTCAGCGGTAGATGTGAATCCAATGGGCCATTCTTGTGAGTCTTGTTTCTTTACATCATTCTTACAATTAGGCCACCAGAATGAACGAAGAAATAGTCCAGAGTCTTTGTGACTCCAAGATGACCTGCAAGTTTAGAGTCATGGACAAGTTTGAGAACTTCACTTCAACTAGAATCGGGGACATACAGTCTGTTTCCCTGCATCCAAACCCCTCCATAAAAGAAAGATCCCCGTCCTTAGAAGGATGTTTGAGAAAAGTGGCATCTTGGTATCCATCTCTCAATCTTGAAAAAAATTCTCGAGTCAAGTATCCCCAAGAAACTTTTGAGGAACAAGATGGTCCAGTCGTTATTGGACCCTTCCTCTGGCTCAGCCAGGATCCTGGACACGGCATCGGTCTTGTCATTTCTTGCACCAGGCTGATAAGGGATGGTAAAATTAAATCTGGAGAAGAACAAGGCCCAACGTGCTTGTCTTGCTGACAGTCTCCCAGCTGCACGAAGGAATTCTAGATTCTTGTGGTCAGTAGGGGCAATTACAGGGTAATTGGCACCTTCCTAAAGATGTCTCCAATCGAAGAGGGGAAGCATTAATGGCCAACAGCTCTTTATTCCCCATGGCATAGATTCTTTCAGCTGAGGATAACACCTAGGTAGACCGCAGCACAGCCAATACTATTACCATAGGTAGGAGTGATACAGAGTAGTGTACTATTCTACACGCCCGGCCTGGATGGACAGACCCATCACTGTAGTTACCAGATAGACAGCGGGACGGATCAGCACTCCGGAACTATCAAGGAATACCTCACAGTGTAATTGGTCAGGATCGCTACTGCATGTAGTTACCATTTACACTTCATTTTTTGCTCCGTGTGTGCGGCCGGGATCGGACAACGCCGAATGCTGATCCTTAGCATCTCCTGATCATGAGCTGAAGGATGCAGAAACCTTCAGCGGATCTCTGGTGTTTGTGATCTATCTCGGCTGCCCGAGGGCATTATGTGTCCAACTACTGTACCATACTAATAACATATGTCTTTGGCAGTATGGTTGGTCTGACGGATCGTTGGTATCTTCACTTCTATGTATTGGGTCTGGGGTATAGCTTTACTATAACTGAGTACCAAGGGGCTTGGATCTTTAATGAGTAGTTGGGCACTCCCATATACACCCATTGAAGTCGCTTTATATTTGTGAACCCTATATACTGATCTGTGTAATGGTATACATGGGCTGACTTATGAGTCACATGTGGGGCTGTTTGATAAGACCTTTCTATGTAGCCTTATGAAGTGCAGCTCCTAAGCCCTGAGGGTCCATATAAGGAGTATGCTTGGGCTTTGTTTTTGGCCCCACAGTATTGGGCGCTTGCGCAATAATGGCGTTGGGACTATGAGGGTGATGGGTTAATAGATGTTATATCCCCCCTTCAGGTTCCGGGTCAGAGATATGTGACTGTGGGCAGTAATGCGAGGGTGTGAGTCCCACGCATGCGCGCTGACAGCATGAGGCTGACGTGTCTACACATGCGTGTTTGCCAGACGCTGCGCACGGAGAGCTTTCAGATATTCTATTGCTTCTATATGTTCTGCCTCCTGTTTTATCATCATTATGGAGCGATCCTGACCGATGACACGGTGAGGTATGGGGGGGTTCATTATGTGTCTCCGTCATTGGTGTAATATATATCATATGTACATGTGCTTGTGCCATATAGCTGCCTGATGATAAAGGCCTCTCAGTAGGTGGAAACGTGGCAGCTTTTTATTGCTGGAGACATAATGATTTCTCTTACTCTTTGATGGAGTCCCGGAGTGCTGACCCGTCCCGCTGTCCATCTAGTTTCTTTCAGCGG
This sequence comes from Eleutherodactylus coqui, assembly GCA_035609135.1. Taxonomy (NCBI): domain Eukaryota; kingdom Metazoa; phylum Chordata; class Amphibia; order Anura; family Eleutherodactylidae; genus Eleutherodactylus; species Eleutherodactylus coqui. The sequence goes on from CM069405.1 coordinate 5,096,776, forward strand.
CTGACGTGACATGCACCAATAATGCACATGGGTGCGGTTGTATTTTGAGGCGTCTACTTCCACAAATAGGGTAGTTCTGGATTTGGATGAACCAGCACTGGTGCAGAAGTGAACAGAACTTTTAGCTTTTCGAAGGCTCCCCGTGCTTCAGGAGACCACCAATATGTTTTGGATTTCTTTGTAACCCAGTATGTTAGGCTGAATGAAGACCATGTCCGTCTAGTTCAGCCTGTTTCTACCCCCTCCCCCACCCTACCACGCGCCTGTTGATCCAGAGGAAGGGGGAAAAAAACAAACAACAAGGCAGATGCCAATTTAGCTCATTTGGAGGAAAAAATTCCTTCCCGACTCCATAATAGCAGTCTGAATAATCCCTGGATCAACATTTAAGTTCTACCCGACTCCAAGACCCGGATCACAAACCCCGCTGGTCACCTAATGTCTATATCCTGTATTATCATAGTGTTCTAGAAAGACAGCTCGTCCCTCTTAAACTCCTCTATGGATCCTGCCTTCACCACATCCTCAGGCAGAGAGTTCCACAGTCTAACTGCTCTTACAGTAAAGAACCCCCTTCTGTGTTGGTGATGAAACCTGCTTTCTTCTGGACGTAGCGGATGCCCTCTCGTTACCGTCGCAGTCCTGGGTATAAACAGATCATGGAGAGATCCTTGTATTGTCCCCTCATGTATTTATACATAGTTATTTGGTCGCCCCTTAGCCGTCTTTTCTCCGGGGTGAATAATCCCAGTTTTGGTGCCTCTCTGGGTATTCCAGTCCCGTCATTCCATGTATTAGTTTAGTCGCCCTTCTTTGTACCCCTCCAACACTGTAACATCCTTCCTGAGCCCCGGTGACCAGAACTGTGCGCAGTATTCCATGTGAGGCCTGACAAGTGCCTTATATAGTGGGAGGATAATGTTCTCGTCCCTCGCCCCTATACCTCTTTTAATGCACCCAAGACTTTATTAGCTTTTGCAGCAGCTGACTGGCATTGGTTACTCCAGTTTAGTCTACAGCCCACTAGTACCCCCAGGTCTTTTCCCTAGCAGTACCCCATTTAGTGTATATTGGTGACATCCGTTTCTCCTGCCCATGTGCAGAACCTTACATTTATCCACATTAAACTTCATTTGCCATTTCCCCCCCAAGCCCCCGGCTTATCTCGGTCCTTTTGTAGCCGCACATTGTCCTCCGTTGTATTGATTATCTTGTATAATTTTGTATCCTCTACAAATATTGATATTTTGCTGTGCAGCCCCTCTATCAGGTCGTTGATAAATATATTGAACCGATTGGGGCCTAATACTGAACCCTGTGGCCCCCACCAGCGACGGGGGCCCAATCAGAGTATGAACCATTTATTACCCCCCTCTGCTTTCTATCTCTGAGCCAGTTCTTTACCCAGATACAGACGTTTTCACCCAATCCGAGCTTCTCATTTTATACATCAACCTATTATGTGGCACGGTGTCAAATGCTTTAGAGAAGTCCAGATATACGAGATCAATAGACTCTCCCAGGTCCAGCCTAGAGCTTACTTCATGGTAGAAGCTGATCAGATTGGTCTGCCATGATCGCCCCCTCATGAACCCATGCTGATAAGGGGTTATACTGTTGTTCTCCTTGAGGTATTCTTCTATGGCGTCTCTCAGAAACCCCTTGAATATTTTTCCAGTTACTGAAGTGAGACTTACCGGCCTGTAGTTACCAGGCTCTCTTTTGGACCCCGTTTTGTATATTGGAATCACATTGGCAATGCACCAATCCAGTGGTACAACCCCAGTCTCAATTGTGTCCCTTATAAGAAATATAAATATAAGAAGTAGTAGTCTGTCTATCACGTTACTTAGTTCCCTTAGAACCTTTGCGTGTATTCCATCTGTACCCGGCGATTTGTCGCTTTTTTTTTTTTTATCCCTCTTAACCTGCTCTGCACTTACTCTTGTGTTAGGCATGCGATACTAAGCGGGGGTTCGTTTTATTCCCCTGCATCTCGTGTGACATTTCTTTTTAGTTCGTGAATACACTTGAGAAAAAACTATTTAATAGATTTGCCTTCCCCCCCATCGTCTTCTATGGTTTCTCCTGCATTATTTGTTAAAGGGCCAGCGCTCTCAGTGCAAATCTTTTTACTGTTTTATATAATTGAAGAATAGTTTTGGGTTGTTTTTGCTCTCTTTGGCGATCAGTCTTTCTGCCTCCTACTTGGCAGTTTTGATCTTTTCTTTACATATTTTGTTTTTTTTTCCCCTGTATGATTTTTTTTTTTTAAAATAAATGTTTTTATTGAGCATTTTACAATTTGAATATTTGACATACAAAAACATACCTGTACATACTATACATATAAACCCCCCGAACTGCCCTCCCTCCCCCCAGGGACCCTGTATGATTTTAACGCTTCTTTGCTGTTTTAGTAGTTTAAATGCTTTCTTTTTTAGTTTATTGCCCCCCTTACAGTCTTGTGGAGCCACATCGGTTTCCTTCTACTTGTAGTTCATTCTCTTAAAAATAAAAATAAAAAAAACTGCTCAAATGAGGTGATTAGGATGTTTTTGAACTCCTCCCATTTGTTCTCTGTACTGATATTTTTGAGGATGTTGTCCCAATTAACCCCTTCCCGCTGCAGGGCGTAAGTTTACGTCCTGGCAGCGGGGTACTTCCCGCAACAGGGCGTAAACTTACGTCCTGGAGATAGCGCGGGATCACATAAGATCCCGCGCTCTCTCGCAGCGGGAGCCGGCTGTCAGTCACAGCCGGCGTCCCGCTGCAACAGCGGGGGGACATCGGAGATGCGCCCCCGGCTGTTAACCCCTTCCCTGCCGCGATCTAAGTAGATCGCGGCAGGAAAAGAGTTCACAGAGGGAGCGGACTCCCTCCGTGTCTCCGGCCGGAACTCGCGATGTCATCGCGAGAGCCCGGCCTGTCACCATGGCAACAGGACGCCAGACACCAGCATCCTGTATTGCCTATGCCTATGATCGCTGTATAAGCGATAAGGCATGGGAGAGCAGTAGCTCTGCCATGCCTTATGACAGCGATCATAGGCACAGTGCTGCAAGTCCCTCAGAGGGACTCAAATTATGTAAAAAAAAGAAAAGAAAAATGTAAAAAAAAGACAAATGTAAAAAAAAATGTAAAAAAAACCCCTTTTTTATGCTTTTTTTTCAGATTAGCATAAAAAAAAGGTAAAAAAAAAATTAAACCCCACATATTTGGTATTGTCGCGTCCGTAACGACGCGTACAATAAGTTGCACATGCTTTTGACTGTGCACGCAAAAAAACGCTAAAAAAACGCTAAAAGACTGAGGCAAAATGCTAATTTTTAGCATTTTGCCTCACTAAAAACGCAATAAAAGTGATCAAAAAAGCCGTATGTACCCCAAAATGGTATCAGTAAAAACTACAGCTCGTCTTGCAAAAAATAAGCCCTCCTAGAGCTCCATACATCGAAAAATAAAAAAGTTATAGGACTTTGAATGCAGCAATTTAGAATAGAAAAAAGATTTCCAAAAAAAGTATTTTTATTGCAGAAAAGTGGGAAAACCTAAAAAAAATGTAAGAATTTTGGTATCGTTGTAACCGTACCGGTCCGCAGAAAAAGTGGAATGTCTCATTTGTGCTGCATGATTAACGCTGTAAAAAAAAAAAAAAAAAAATCTATGGCAGAATTGATGCATTTTCTCTCCCTGCTATCATAAAAAAAAAAATAAAAGTTTTACAATATAGTCTATGTACCCAAAAGTGGCACCGATAAAAACTACAGTTCGCCACGCAAAAAACAAGCTCTCACACAGCCGCGTCGACGGAAAAATAAAAAAGTTATGACTTTTGATAAATGGAGAAGAAAATCCGCCAAAAATTGTTGCGTCCTTAAGCCCAAAATAGGCCGTGTCCTTAAGGGGTTAATGTTACCGATAGTAGTTCTCAGCTGGTCAAATTTTGCTTTACTAAAGTTTTAGTTTTTTTTTTGGCTCCCTGATAATTTCCAGCTTTCATTTAATAAGAAACCTTAATTATATTGTGGCCCCTATTTCCTACTAACAAGGGCCCGCTGCTTCAAACTGAGCTATATTAATCCCTGAATAACAAGTGTAACATGGGTCATCTTAATACTTTCACAGGCTGCAGCACTGGATCCTGCCCACCCTGATAAGGCTTCTTATTGAATGACAGCTGGAAGTTGATTATATTGTGGTCACCGTTCCCCAAGTGTCCCTCATCCTGCACCCCCTGATTCTGTCCGGTTTGTTAGTTACTACTAGGTCCAGAGTGGCCCTCCCTCTAGTTGGCTCCCGCACAAGTTGGGTAAGGTAGTTATCTTTAATTATTCTCAAGAACTTATCACCCCCTATGAGATTTACAGGTTTTGTCTTCCCATGTTATATCTGGATAATTAAAGTCTCCCATGATAATTACTTCGTTGGGGATTAACCTCTTCTATTTGTCTTAATAAGTTTTCAGTTTCTTTCGGTGGCCTATAAAAAACCCCTATCAGTATTTTGTTATTTTTCCCTTCCTGTATTTCTACCCAGAGCGATTCCATGTGTTCGTGTCAATAAGTACAATTTAACGTACAGACATACCCCTCCCTCTTTCTGGTTGCCACGGTCTCTTCTGAAGAGATTGTAACCCTGTAAATTCACCGCCCAATCACACTTATCATCAAGCCATGTTTCCGTTATTCCCACTATATCGTAATTTTCTTCAGACGTTCCTTCTTCGCGCTCACCCACTTTACCGATCAGACTTCTTGCATTCGTTGTCATACAATTTATATAGTGGTTGTTATTCTTTTTTTCATTTTTCTACCTCTGGTCTTATTAGCTATACTGTCAGTTCTAACTGTACTAACCCCACCTCCTGCCAGATCCCCCGTTTTCATTACTTTGTCCCAGGTCGCTAGCTACACTGTCTACACCCCTATTTCTCTTTTTGCCCTCCCCCCAGTCCCTAGTTTAAACACTCCTCCAGCCTTCTAGCCATCTTCTGCCCCAGCACAGCTGCACTCTTCCCATTGAGATGCAGCCTGTCCCTATGGTAGTGCCTGTGGCCGAAAGCGAAGTCAGCCCAGTTCTCCAGGAACCCAAACCCCTCTTTCCTACACCAACTCTGGAGCCACTTGTTTACCTCCCTAAGATCCTGCTGCCTTTCTGGTGTGGCTTGTGATACAGGTAGTATTTCTGACAAAACTACCCTGGAGGTCCTCACCATAAACTTACATCCTAGGTCCCTGAAATCTTTTTTGAGGGCCCTCCATTGACCTCTAATTTGTTCATTGGTGCCAATGTGCACCATGGCCACTGGATCCTCACCAGCCCCTCCCAGTAATCTGTCAATCCGATCCGCGATGTGTCGAACTCGAGCGCCAGGAAGACAACACACCGTTCGACGATCCCGGTCTTTATGGCAGATGGCCCTCTCTATCCCCCCTTATAATTGAGTCCCCCACCACTAGGACCTGTCTAGCCTGCCCTGCGCTTCCCGTCCCCGTCTCACTGGAGCAGTCATCTCCCTGGTGTTCAGAGGGCATGTTGTGCTGCAGCGGTGCTGGCTCTGTAATGGCATCCCCCTCATCTGCCAACGTTGCAGACATGTTGGGTTGTGCCAGTTCAGGACCAGCCTCCCTTGTTCTTTTCCCTCTACGCCTCCTTCTATCTGTCACCCAGCTGACTGCCTGCTCCCCCTGCTGTTCCGTAGCACCATCCGCCCCCGCCTCTACCCCAGCGAGTGTCTGCTCAGTGAGCACCAAACTCCTTTCCATGATGTCAATGGCTCTCAGTGTTGCCAGTCGCTCATTTAGATCCAGGATTTGGGACTACATGCCTCTGCAACCGCTCAGGTTTTGTTTTTTTTCTCGCACTCAGTCACACACTTTCACTTCACTTAAACCTCACAAACACACTCCCAGACAATCGCTGACTTACCGACATTGACATTGAGTGAATTGATTTGGTAAGATGATTTTCGAGAAGTCTTTAAACAATCTCCAGTAGAAATTTGCAAATCCTATAAAGCATTGTAAGTCTTTTAGGCTTCTTGGAGTGGGCCAATCAACCACGGCTTTAATTTTGTTAGGGTCCACACTCAGACCAGCTGGGGAGATGATGTATGCAAGGAATGGGATCCTGGTTCTCCAGTTTGATATCCAGGACTAGCTGGACATGCCTGAGATGTTCCTCCAAGTTGTCAGAAAATCTAAGAATGCATCAAGGTAAGTAACAACCAATTGATCCAAAGAATTTTGCAATACATCATTAACAAAATGCTGCAAGGTGGCGGGAGCATTGCCAAGACCTAAAGACATAACCAGGTATTCAAAATGTCTATCTCGTCCTAAAGGCGGTCTTCCACTGATCTCCTGGGTGGATCCATACATGGCTACAGGCCCCTATCAGATCGAGTTTGGTAAAGATATTGGCAGAACGGAGTCTCTCCAGCAAATCTGGGATTAAGGGGAGAGAACTGCAATTCTTAAGTTACTTTATTTAGTTCCCTATAATCAATACATGGCTGCAAGTTTGAGACATAGATTCTCTGTATGACGCCTTTCCTTCTCTGCTAGGGAAAGGGGTTTGCGAATGACGTCAATCTGCATTGGTTCAGGTACGGTTTTGGTTCCTTGCTGGAGGTGAAATGCTGAGTGGGCTGAAAGTGTAGGCAGGATGGTCCCCAAAAACCCGCAGCTTCTCCTTTTTTTTCATTGTCAGCGGTCTCCACACTGGCAAGTTCATCTTTTAATTGCTCCAATAATTCTCGTCAGAATTGACTCTTCTGGGTGGCTAAGTTCCATGTAGTGTCAGTCACCCATTGACAAAATTCTGCTGTGTATTTGGCAACAGAGCATCGCCCTTGTCGCAGGTTATGTAATTACCTTCTGCTGTGGCACAGGAATTCAGGTCATCAAAAACTTGATTCATAGCAATAGTAAAGGTGTAACGTCTTACCGACACACGATAGGAGCTGTGGGTGTTCTAGCCATGCAGGTCACTAGAGAGGATAGCCAGGAGTCATTATCAGGAAGTTTCAGTTGCAGTATCATTAGATAAAGCGGAAAGCATAGCCATATGGAAAGCCAGATGTAAGTAACAAGTAATCGAGGTTTGCGGAAGAGGACCAGTTTAAGGACTTTGAGTAGACCAGCCTTGGGTACATGTAGTTGGTGTTCTCACCTCCAAAGTCCATTCTTGAAAGAGAGCTTCACATCCTTAGATGGACAACTCAGGAAAGGGTCCCTTTCATAGCCTCCCTTAAGCCTGGTTAGGAGGTGCTCTAGAATGCAGAATACCTTAAAAAAAATTGGGGACGGAATTATGTGGCCTGTATTTAACTTCTCTTCAGGCTCCGAAAATCTCCTGGACAAAGCATCTGCCTTGCCATTTTGAGAACCGGAGCGGTAGGACACAATGAAATTAAACCTGGAAAAGAGCGGAGTCCATCATGCTTGTCTCGAAGATAACCTCGTGGTAGCACGGAGAAATGAAAAATGTTTATGGTCGGTAAGAACCGTTAATGGATGATGGGCTTCTTCCAAGAGCCACCTCAATGGCCAGAAGGTCCTTGTTACCGACATCCTAGTTTTTCTCCGCGGGTGGTAAGGTGCAGGACAGAAATGCAGAAGGATGTAAAAACTGTAAGACACTCACATTATGCAATATAAAATCGTACTACCAAGTGGTCTGCAACAATAACAGATTATAGAAGATTAAAGTAATTGGTTAAAACGTGATATTAATACAGATGTAATAATGGCAAATATTAAACAGCGTAATAACGATATAATCCAATATATTATATGACTATAATGAATGGAGCGCGAACAAATGTGACATAAGTGGGGCCGGCGTGTTACATTCTGCTAGCAGACATTAGTATTCTACAATATAGGACATTTTTTCTAATGTTTCATTGAACCGGTCTGGTCCGAATGTTCTGAGACAAACTATCCAGTATCTCCTCCTTCCATAACTCTGAAATGGATCTTTAGACCCTTGCATGTTATAATCTGTTTATTATCGCAGACCACGTGGTTGTACGATATTACATTGCAGAATGTGAGCGTCTTACAGTTTTTAGGTTTTAATATAATATATAGGCGGATCCTGTTTGTTGCCACAATTAGATGTAATTTGGGGTAACCCCCCCCCCCCCCCTGTGACCAGCGCACAAGTATAGACATTCTTTGTTTGAAAATAACGTGCTAATAAAGTTGAATGACATTTTGTAAGGCACGCTGCGTTCCATGGCTAGGTCACATGATGATTTAACGGCGCAGATGGAGATTGTTTCTCCTCCGCCAACAATGACGTCCCACCACACCCGCCTGGGCAGATGACGGGCGCCGCATTGTAAGGTCCTATATATGTATGTAACTTTTGTAACATCTTATTATATATTCACAAGGAGAAAAAAATGCGGAGAGCGCCACAGGTGGTAATGGTCGATTATAGGTCTCAATTAAAGGATAGGTATAGAAGATGTCTCAAGTGGATCTGCCCCTCTTTACTCCGATCCTCTTGGTGAAAGATGGAGAGCAGCAGAAAAAAACGGGGTTTCCGAATATCGGAGCTCCCCCAGGTATAAAATGGCAATAAGTCAGAAAAAGATGTCCGCACTCAAAGTGGAGAAAAGAGGAAATAAAAGAAAGGTGTGTGAATCTACACACTGAACGGAAATCAGACACTTACTTAAAAAGGAGGGTGGGTGATGAACAGAAGCCCCCTCCCCTGAGTGTCCTCCACCAATAACCATGCAGATGTACTTGGCAAAGTATAAAACTCTGGATACTTTATTCTGGAAACGCGTTTTGTTGCAAAATGTAGCCCCTTTCTCTGGCCATACATACTTATTGCCATCTTATTATATATGCTTGAGAAAGGCACATTTTTATAGTGCCAAAACGCGTTGCGATAGACTTTTACAGAGCGCGCCATCCAGGTTTGGCGCTACTTTGAACCCTTAAGAGCGTGGTGCTTTTTTATGCAATCCGTGTATCCTCCTGTGAGCACCTGGACCTAGACTGCTCAAATAGCTCCGGACAGCTCTCCAATTTGTTGCATCGGGGACTAAGACCTTTCTTACACGCCAACTAGGACGAAGGGTGCCAGTGGGATATCCCTAACCAGGGTTAACCCACTGTGCCCCGGTTGAGTAAACGCTCACGCGTCCTATGTCCTTTTACTGTTATTATAATTCATGAGGCGCTATTCTCATTGTGCTTTCTTTGACAAGGATGTAGTTTCATCTTATCTCCGACTTATTGTGATAGGATAGCTCCCACAGTGGAGTCGGAGGCGGCCACTTCCACGACAAAAGGCAATTCTGGTTTTGGATGGATCAGTACTGGTGCTAAAGTAAACAGAGTCTTTAGTTTCGCCCAAGCGACTTGTGCCTCCAGGGACCAGGAAAACCTGTGATTTTTATGTGAGAGGTGATGGGAGAGATGACTTTTGTGAAGTCCTTAATAAATCTTCTGTAGAAGTTCCCAAAACCAATTGGGTGCTGGAATTCCTTCAAATTTCTTGGAATGGGCTAATTCAGGATGGCTTTAATCTTGCGTACTTAAGCTGTCTGGGGAGATAATTTATCCCAGGAATCGTATCTGGGTCTGTTCGAACTCACGTTTCTGTAACTCGATGTAGAGGGTATTCTTTTGGAGTCATTCCAAGACCACCCTAACGTATCCAAGATGTTCCTCCAAATTATCAAAAAATATGAGGATGTTGGCGAGATATGCCACTATGAATTGATCCAACAGGTCTCGAAACACATTGTTGAGAAAGCGCTGGAAGGTAGCGGGAGCATTGCAAAGATAGAGTATATACAGAGGAGTGCAAGAACAGACAGGACGACCAAACACAGAATACAAAGCGGATACTTGCACAAATGGTGAGCCAGAGAGTAGGACTTCAGACATCAACTCTGCAGCGCTGAACAGAGAAGCCTTGAAGCAATTTAACCATAGCAGGGCTAGAAGCAAGGTGAGAAAGCTCAGGTTACAGGGAGAACAGGACAACGCCCACGTCTGCCACCACCAGGGAGAGGGAAGTTAGTCTGGAGAGAGAATCTAACATAGAGATTCAAAGTGTCCATATATTCTGAAAGCCTTCTTCCATTCATCTTCGGGGTGGATCAGTACTAGATTATATGCTCCTCCGAGCTCCAGTTTAGTAAAGACCTTAGCTGCCCGAAGCCTCTCCAGAGGTTCTGGGATTAATGGGAGAGGATAGCAATTCTTAATAATAATAATCTTGTTTAGTTCCTGGTAGTCCATGCATGGTTGAAGAGTAGAATCTCTCTTTTCAACAAAGAAAATGGGTGCTCCCACCGGGGAGGAGTAGGGCCACATGAAGCCAAATGTTCTCGAAGGGTCTTCAACTCTGATTCTGAGGGGTTGTAGATACGCCCAAATGGAATAGAAGATCCTGGGAGCAGCTCAATAGGGCAGTCATATGGCCGGTGAGGTGGCAGCTAGTCAGCTTTCTTCTTGCTGCAGACATCCCTGAACATCTGGTAGTGAACTGGTAATTTCTCAAAGTCCTGTTTTTTTGAACAATCTTATTTTTATTTACATTGTAATGCTCATTTATATTTGTATGCACATTTCTGCAAAGTTTGTTGCATTAGAATACAAGTCGGCATTGTTATGGGTAAGCTGAACTTGCTAGTAAGATATTCCATGAATCAGTATAATGCCGGACTAGGTGTAAAACTTATCCTAGAGCAATGTGGGTGGGTCCCCACTACCCTTTAGGATGCATTCAGACGACCGTATATCGGCTCGGTTTTCACGCTGAGCCGATATACGTTGTCCTCGTGTGCAGGGAAGGAGGATGGAAGAGCCAGGAGCAGGAACTGAGCTCCCGCCCCCTCTCTGCCTCCTCTCCGCCCCTCTGAAGTATTTGCAATGGGGAGAGGCAGGGCTAAGTTTTGAGGAGGCAGAGAGGGGGCGGGAGCTCAGTTCCTGCTCCTTGCTCTTCCATCCCCCCCCCCCCCCCCGCACATGAGGAAGACTTATATTGGCTCGGCGTGAAAACCGAGCCGATATACGTTCGTGGGAATGCAGCCTTAGGATGCGTCTCTTCTGAACTTTATTTTTTATTACTTGGTTATGTTAAGTGTGGAGTGAGACATATAACTTATTATTAAGATATTTTTAAAGTTCTAATGACCATCCTCGAGCTCTTGCACTGTTAAGGGGCGGATGGTGCGATCTTGTAGTTCTCTTCACAGTATTCTGAAGGGAAGGCAATTGTCCTTGTTTCCCAGTTCGTAGAGGAATTATGGGTATAGAACCAGGGGATCCTGAGAATCACTGGAAATTTAGGGGACGAGATGAGCTGGAAACTGATTGTTTTTTGATGGTCCGGTTTCAGGCGGAGCTCCAGTTCAATTGTCTCCTGTGTGACAGGTCCTGAGGACAAGGGTGACCCATCCACGGTTTCCATATGAATCGGTATGGGCCTAAGCGTGTTGACAATGTTTTTGTCAAGAGCGAATTTTAAATTCATTGTTTCCTCCCGCTCTGGAATCCAACATCGCTGAGCACTGTGTCTTCTGATTACCCATTAAGATCTCTAATAGGAGGACAAAGTGGTGGAGCAGGGGAAGGGTTTTCACACCATCTTGAACTACCTGTGCAAAGGTGTATTTGGTGACATCCCCTTGTTTCGTGATGGCTGGATTGGTCATGGTCTTCTCTCTCTTCACTAGTGTTAGCTATCCCTTCTAACTTTGTATTGTGTCTGTAAATTTTATCTGTTTCCCCTCAATTCCTCCTCCAGGTCATTTATAACAATGTTGACCAACACTGGGCCTAGGACAGAGCCTTGTGGTCCCACTTGATACATTCTTCCACTTTAATGTGCAGCCATTTATGACCACTTTTTGAGTACGATTACTCAGCCAGTTGTGAATCCACCGAACAGTTGCCTTGTCAATCCCAGATTTGGTCATTTCATCAATAAGGATGGTAAGAAATACTTTGTCAGATGCTTTACTAAGGTCAAGATATACTATATCCACCGCATTTCCCTGATCAACCCAGTCGGTGATTCTGTCATAGAAGGAAAATAGATTAGTCTAGCATGGCTTGTTAATTACTCCATTCTCATCCAAGTACTTGCATACATGCTGTTTAATAACTTGTTCCCGGTATAGAAGTCAGGCTCACAGGCCTGTAGTTTCCTGGATGCACCTTCTTCCCTTTTATTGAAGATAAGGATAACATTTGTCCTTTTCCAATCTTCTGGGACTTCTGTTCTCCAGGAATTTTCACAGATTCTGACGAGTGGTTCAGCAATTACCTCCGCTGCTTCCTTTAGTATCCTAGGATGTAATTCATCTGGACCTGCAGAGATGGATTCATAAAAGTTAGCTAAATGTTCCCTCACCATCTCTCTGCTTACAGATAGCCTGCATTCTTGCATTCCCCCAATAGCACAGGGAAGATCAGCTGAAGTTACATCTAATTTCTGGGAGAAAACAGATGCAAAATGGTAATGTAAAATTTCATCCTCAGTATCATTCTTAAGCAATTCACCAGTTTTATCCTGTAAACATCCAATAGCATCTTGGACTTTTTTCTTTTGACACCCCCCCCCCCCCCCAAAAAAAATATTTTTTAATTGCTTTTGGCCTCTCTTAGAAGCCTCAATTCATTACTAGCTTTAGCCAATGCAAGAATGGCATGATCCCTGCCTCCTAAAGTCCCAGCCACCCTTACTTCCTCAACCATTCCCTCCCTGTTGGTAAGAATTAGGGCCAAGATATCAGATCCCCTTGTTTTCTCTTCTGCCTTCTGGAAGATAAAGTTGTCACAAGAGCGGATAAGAATTTGTTGGACCCATTACTTTTACCTGAGAGATTCCCAACAAATGTCTGATGGGTAAAATCTCCCATGATCACTATGTTGGGCTTCTTTGAGAGCTTGGCCATCGGATATACAAAGAGTTCCTCCATATCTTCTGCTTGTCCAGGCGGCCTATAGTAAATGCCTACAATGGTGTCCTTTCTGTTGTTCTCTCCTTGTAGTCTTACCCGAACAGTTTCTACAGAACTCTCGTGTTCTGAAGCTTAAATCTTTGTGGAGATGAACGTTTTCCTAACATACAACACAACACCTCCTCCCCTTTTATAAGGTCTGTTTCTTATAAATACATTGTATCCTTCAAGCCTTGTACCCAATCATGTGTATCATCCCACCAAGTTTCCCGTGATGCCGATGACATCATATTTCTCTTCCTGTGTTAGGAGCTCAAATGAACCCCTTAACAACCCTTTTTTTTTTTTTTTTCATTTTCAGTTTCCCCTCCCCCCTTCACAGAATTATTACTCCCCTATTTATCCATCACCGTCGCTGCCTGAAGGCTTGTTGTATTCTGCGGGACGAGTTGTATTTTTCAGTGATACTATGTAATATACTGAAAAATCTATAGGTGGAGTGAAATGGGGAAAAAATACAATTCCACTATATTTAGGGTGGGGGTCTTGTTTCTACCATGCACGCACTGCGGTAAAAATGACATGATGACTTTATCCTGTGGGTCGGTACGATTTACGATGACACCAAATTTATTGGGGTTTTTTTGCTACTTGCCAAAAATTAAAATCTTTGCGGAAACTAAAACTTTCTGCCACCATCTTCTGACCGCCGTAACTTTTTTACTCTTCCGTCACACGCGTCTGTGTGAGGGTTTGTTTTTTGCGGGACATCCTGCAGTTTATATTGCTACCATTTTGGAATTCATAGGACTTTTTTTTTGAATGCTTTAAATTACAAATTGTCTTGGAGAAGGAGTGAGCAAAAAAGTGCAATTCTGGTGTTGTGTATTATTTTCTGCTGATGGTCAGCGTGAGGGATAAATAATGCGTTCGCTTGATAGATCGGACTTTTACAGACTATTTACACCAGCGTATATCGGCCCCCGTTTTCACGGCCGGCTGATGTACGCTACCATCTGATGCATTGAATTCCAATGCATCAGTTTAGACAGGCGTATTCCTGCGGCGTAAAAGTGCCCGGCCGGCCCATACAGGGCCGGGCGCTTTTACGCCGGTCAGGAAAGATCGTCCTGGAACTATCTTTCTGGCCGGAAATGGCCAACCCGCAGCACAGAGTCCTGATCTCAAGGGAGAGAGCGCAAATTGGTTATTGTGGGAAGAAACCTGCAGCCCTTCAGTGGAAGGAACCACCAGCAGACGGATCCAGACACGCTCTATAGGAAGATGCTGACACTGATTTTAACACATACACAAGAAGAAATGAGACAAGACAAAAAAGTATAGAAAGAACATATGTAAAATGTTATTAGACTCATAAGACAACAGTCCGATATAATAATTGTATAATAGAGCATAACAAAGGGGGAGAAGAACACAGAACTGCTCAATAGTCAACGGTAGACATTTGGCTCTTCTATTATGAGGAAACAAAAAACGGGTTGTGACACAAGGAGAATAAAGAGAAGCCAACGTGGAGAGGAAGCCGAGACAAGATGTAGGGGTTATAACATGACAAGGCCACCAGAAGGTTGGACTAGGAAGCATGGAAGAGACAACGTGAAGAATGAATAGATGGTGCCAAGAAGTGGGAAGAATAAAGCTGATGGGGCGTTAGAGCGGAGATGTTAACACAAGAAGGTAAATGAGAAGCCAAGGATCAATGTTAGGCAGATGAAAAGATGTGGAGTCATTCATGAGAGGAGAGTAAAGCCGGAAACCGAAAGAAATGGAATGAGGAACTCTAACCAGTATGGACATAGTAATGCTCTACTTGAAGGAAGATGTGGAGTTCTTAAAGATGGGACCAGAGATGAAGTGTACACAGATAACATGGAAGTGAGGAGGCCGTGGAGTCAATGGTGATGGAGGATAAAAAGAGGGTGTATATCCTGGAAGTGAGGAGTCGTTAATGATGGCAGATGAGAAGGCATATGGTGTACAGTCAATGCTGATGGGGGATGAGAAGATATAGCATAGAAGTGGAGAAGGCATAGAGGCCATAGTGATGAGGGATGAGAAGAGAACATATAACATGGAGGTGAGTAGGGCCATGAGTCATTAGTGATGGTAGATGAGAAGAGATAACATTGAGGTGAGGAAGGCATGGAGTCCTTAGGTGATGGTGTGAATGAGAAGAGAACGTATAACAAAGTAAAGAGGACATGGAGTCATCAGCGATGAGAAGAAGACATCGAGTTGTTAATGATGGGGGATGAGAAGAGCATGGAGTCGTTGATGATTCAGGATGAGAAGAAATAGCATGGCTGGAGGGGGACATGGAATCATTAGTGATGGGAAAGGGAAGAGGACTCAACATGAAGATGAGGAGGTCGTGGAATCATTAGTTTTAAGATGATGAGATGGAAGCAGAATGTGGAGTAATGGATGATGTCACGAGGATTGGATGAGGTGAAGTAACGTTAAGATCATAGGTGCAGAGTTAGCAATGAGGGGTCACGAGTGTCAAGTATGGATACGAATGTTACAACGAACGAAAGCTCATAGACCTGTGAGGAGGACACATGATATCTGGATGATGGCAACGCAGAAGAAAAGGGACAAAGTATAGAGGAAAACAGGGAAGAGAAGTTGTAGTGGTTGAGGAAGACATGGACCCAACCTTGAGTCAGAAGTCATGGGACAATGAGTCTAAAGGATAAAAGAAGATTAGAGACAAATACACGGAGAATGAAATTCATTAGAACAAAAACAGACAAACATGTGACATATTATCATCATGCCTGAAGCATGTGTCAGTCGTGGATAATTCTCAGTACAAATGTTCTGTTGGTTCAGGAACTGGAAGACTTGCGATTGTTATGGTGCAAGAATACAGGAGTAAATGTTGAGGCGCCGCGGCCTCTATATACAGAATAATGCACAGCTATACAGTATTATACAGATCATATACAAGACACAGCAGAGACATGCTACTTATATGTACAAGGACAGAACGATGCAATCAGACAGGCCAGAACATGCACATCTCAGGCTGGAGATCTACAGACACAGAACACAACACAGGTAGAAGGAAGAGACTGCCTGCATGGTGGAGAACATACTCTTTATTCATGACCATCTGACAAGGAGTACTGGGCCGAGGGAGTGAACAGCACCAGGTCTACAATGCACAGGTGGGCTCAGGCCAGTACACAATGCACACGATCAGCACATATTCCCATTACACAGCTCTGACCTGCAGAATAGCCTCAGCTTAGAACCCATTGCCCGTTAGCGACCACGTACTAGATCTCACGGGGTAAGGAAATGAATGGAATGATGATGTGTGTCCATTAATGGTCCAATTGTACTATCCACATTCCCCTCCTACAAGGTCTCCCAGTGTCTGCAACAAGGTATGTCCACCAATACAGTAAATAGTCAGGTTATAATATGGATGCTGACGTAGGGCCACCTCGTCCCCAATGTCAGCAGCCATATCCTCCCTGCTCCCTACACGAGGTGTCTCCAGCCACATGGTAGAGATACATACGGCCTGCAGTTATCTCACTGGATGAAGACAGAACATTTTCTACACAATTCCCACAGAAGTACGTTGTATGGAACGTGCGCATTGACTTTAGTTGCCGTGATCTAGAACTGTCATTCTACACGTGACCGGAGAGCCGCGTGTTGTCTGTGTAGTGAAGGACAGACAAATACATACACATCACGACCGTGGAGCCGTCTGATTGGGTTTTCGTTAAGGCAATAACAAAAAGATTAGAAAAATAGATTTTGGTCCTGAAAATAGAAAATTAAAAGACAGAAGATGAGAACCCGTGTGGACATCCCTCACTCCAGACTTACACCCATCACAGTGGACATTGAGATCCTCAACATCCCTTGCTCCAGAATGATGCCCTTCACAGGGACAAAAATCTGTATGGATATCCCTTGATCCAGCCTAGCACCCTTTACAGGAAACATTGAGGTACTGGGGACCCCTTGCTTCAGACTTGCCCTTCACAGGGGACATCAAGGTCCTAGATATCCCTCACTCCATTCTAACATCATTCACAGGAGACATCAAGGTCCTCAACATCGTATCTCATGATCCTACTGAACTACGGGCTGCAGATTGAAGGCTCTGCTGCGGGTCAGTGATCTGCTGCCCTGCCACCAGCGCCATCATCGTTCCCGTCACGTGTTCTGCATGCCGGTAGATTGGCAGTGTAGTGCAGGGTTATGCTTTGCTGCAGATTTCTGGATCCCACATTGTGGAATGTGTGGAGTGCACATAGAGAAATACTGGCATTTGTGGTCCCTTCTCTGGTGATTATCAGACCCGGCCTAAAACCTGGGCACAATCATCAATTGTATTTTTGGGGAGCATTCTAGACTCACCTCATTGTTACATGTTCTAGACTCGCACATTAGTGGCACCAGGAAATTCATGACAGGCACTGGAAAACGTTCTATATTGACTTGGGTACCAAGAACCATTTCAGAATCATAGCACTCAGGTACCAGGAGTGTTCTAGATTCACCCAATTTAGCTACTGGGACATGGTCTAGACCCAAATGTTTCAAGCACACAGTACTGGCACTGGAGAATGTTATAGATTGAGAATTTAGGTTCCAGAAAATGCTCCTGTTTCATACCACTCAGATACCAGAAGCATTCTAGATTCATACAGTTAAGCTACTGTAAAATGTTCTAGATTACCATGGCCCAGGGACTGTGAAGGGTTCTAGATTCCTATAAACCAGGGGCTGTGAAGCGTTCTAGATTCCTATAAACCAGGGGCTGTGAAGCGTTCTAGATTCCTATGGCCCAGGGACTGTGAAGGGTTCTAGATTCCTATGATTCAGGGACTGGGAGATGTTCTAGACAGCCATGGCCCAAGTACTGGGAAATATTCTGGTATCAGAAACATTCAGCACCCTGGGGTGTATTACGTTCCAGAAGAGACTGCACTGAAGGACAAACGGCTGGGTGAGAGAACGTAAACTAAAAGGCACTGTTAAAAGTTTGCGCAGTAAAGAAGCGAGCGGACAGACACAGCGATTGTGTGAATCCAGCGGATCGGTCACCGACGTCACCACAATATCGCCTGATAACCAAGCATCACATGATACAAAAACCAAGAAGTGCCAGCAGGATATCCAGGCAGAGGTGATTAGACGAATACAGTGCTGAGAAAGCTCCAGAACCAGCGCCCCCAATCAGTGGAACCCAACGCTGCTCATATTAAAGGAGAGTAGACCCTCCCTATACGACAACCATAGGAATAGAACATCCATCCTCCAACCTGGAGCACAAGAGGGAACTGGCTGTGTTTAGAGTAATGACTCCAGTGATGTGACTCCCATCATAGATTCACCATCGGGAGAGAACGTCACTTCATTGGGCTTGTAGTAATGGTACAACCCCCAATATACTGAGATGACTCCCCCCCCCCATCATACTGGTACCTGGAGTTAATGGTAATGGTTCTTAACCTCCATGACACCACCCATTAGGTTTCAGGGTGTAATTATTACACAACAGCCACCGAATCATCAATTATAACATTCAAAATATTATTGTGGAGGGATAAAACCTGCAGAGTCTAAAGAGAGGCGAGAGCGCCACCCGGTGTCGGGCAGGTTAAGAACCATTATTGTAACTAGATCCACAAGCATAGATTCCATCTGAGCATCGCGTCTCTTTAATGTCTCTGCATGTCTTCTGGTCAGTGATGGAGCTCCATCCATGCTGCAGTGTCTGCATGCTCTTCGTACGTGGTGTATGTAGTATGACCGACACACGGGTCTGCACTGACCATCTTCTACACCAGGTGGACATCTCAAGGTCTTTAGGTCCCACAGCTGGCGAGATGTCACCCGCATGTGGCGGTGGGGATGAGATGAGCCCTTGGGAAAGCTCCGCTGGTGGCAGAGTTCCATATGTATTGCTATAAGGAGTCTTCAGTCGGCCCAGGACACCATGTGAAGAACCGGGGCTAGGACCGAGCAGCACTATACTTCGATGATATTAACAGACGGGGCTTTCTTCTGCAAAGAGGACAAAAAAAGCCTAAATATTCAAGGACGGCATATCCATATTTCTCAGACAAAAAGGTGTTGTAATAGTGATGGTGTTCCCTGCCACAGGTCCCAACCAACACCACATGCCCCTTGTCCTATGCAGTAGATGTGACATAGGGTGCATGTGTGGCCGGTCTGCCGCTTAAAGGGCAGGTGCATGGACCTAGCTTTTTCAACCGTGGCCAATCTGGACAAGCCTCTGTCTATTTAATACGTCCTGCACTGTTGAAGGATGTCTGAGCAATTAGTCCTGTCTGCTATGGAAAGGGGTGTTCTGACTCCTGGTTTGACCCATGCCTGTCCTATTCAGCTTTCCCATCTTCTTCATTCCTGACCTCGGGTTGTTTCTAGACTGTGCTCTGTGCTATAGTTCTAATCCAAATTATTCAATTCCCCATTGCCAATTAGGCTAATTTGCTAAATTTACACACTTTCAGCTGTTTTCAACCCCCCCCCCTGAAAAAAAGAAAACCTAAACAATTTAAATATGTCAACACGACAAATATAACAGGCGGTTCGTCAAATTGCATACCAGACAAGACTTACTGCTCAGACACCCTGCGGTGGAGGGCGCCTTAAATAGCCAGAGGCTTGTCTACATTGACCAAGGGATCAAAAAGTTGGGGGCACGCACCGGCCCTTTACGAGGCAGACCAGCTGTGAAGATGCCAGTGTATATAGCATCTGCGGCATAGAACAAGGGCATGTGGCGCTGGTCATAGCTGATAGCAGGAAGAGGAAGAGGTACGGGAAACAGTCGACTGATACCAATGGGAGGGGGATCATTTCTATTGCACTTGTATATCTATTGGCTGCCTGTCCTGACCTTGGCGCTGTATCACCACCACGCCTCTGGCTGCTCCGCCAGTACCGCACTGCGGTCACCCTGACTAGCTTGTACAGCTGCCATACCACTAAGACAACACCTGGGGGCAAAGACCAGATCCCAATTGGTGTGGATAAAGTGTGAAAACCAGGGGACCCCAAGTGCTGCCCTCAGTAGGAGCCCCAAGCTCGAGCGGGGTGTGGCACAGCGGGTCCTACTGTTCTGGGGGGTTTTAGTTCTCGTGTGCTTTGGATTAACTGATAAATGCCTCCAGCTATGCCAGTTATATCTATACAAATGTGCAGAAATCTGCAGCTGCCCCCGGGAATTCACAGCTGTCTATTACATGCATCTGGGGATTTTAGTTGGTATATTCTCCCAGTGTTGTGCTGCAGCAGTTAGAGGGTTAACAAGCTAGACAATATTGCAGAAGGCAGACACAACAGTCTAGACCGGTAACAACTCAGGAAAGTCCCAGGTCTCGTGTTAGGGGTGGAGCAAACCTTGTAAAGGGGGTCAAAGTATAGTTGGAGGGGCAGAGCAGTAAGCCACGGTGCAGGTCTTCAGAGCCCAGGGCTTGGGCTCATAGAGGGCATATAGCGCAGGGAGGAGCAGAGCAGTATGCCCCTTAGTGACATGCCCTATTTTGGATCTAAGGATGCAATAATTTTGGGGGAGATTTTCATCTCCACTTTTAAAAAGCCACAACATTTATATTTTCCCGTCGACACAGCCGTATGAGGGCTTGTGGATGCCTTGGCGAGCTGCAGGTTTTATTGGTACCATTTTTGGGCACAATAGGAGTGCAGTGCACAGAATGGCCTGCAGAGGTTGTTAGGCATTCTAATAACTGCAGAGAGAGACAGCACCTGTGGGTATGGCAGGAGGTGAAATAAAAGGATCAGTTCTTGCCACACTCTAGCCAGACAGGCTGTAGGAGCAGCCATCAGGACTGGGAGCCTGAGGTCTGGCGTGGACCAGTTTGGGCCCGTCTGAAAGAGGAGGACGCCCTCTAGACACCCCGGGTGGGGGTTAGCGATGGGGACCCTGTGGGTTGTGAACTCTGGACATTGTATGTACAAGTTTTGCTGTGCTTTGATGTGGAATAAAACCAGCAGGCGCCAGATTTTAAAAGTACTTCATGTCTTTAGAGCTTTTGTACACGTGTGGTGCCCATTCCCAACGGAGAGGTCAGCGGTCCAGAGGTGAGTAACCCCAGCTTGCCACATATGGCAGAGGATGCGCTGGAATGAAATGGCGCACAAAGCTGCAGAGTGCAATTGGCGTGTAAAGTGAATGTCTGTGGTGAGCAGTGCTGCTGGATGTAAGTAAAGGCCCAGGAGGCCAAAACTGCGGTTGTCATGGGGCGATGCATATTTTCAGGTAGCCGTTACAGGGCAAAAACTACCACTGTCTTGAGGGCAACGAAGGTCCAGGCGGATGACGTCTGAGGGACAAGTTGGTGGACTTGTTATTATGTTTATCTATATTGGACTGTGCAGTCGAGATGGCGGTGGTCAAGAGAGAGACTGCCTGAAAGAGCCCTGCTGGGGTTCTAGGTGATATGGCCTTGAAACAACATATACAAAGGTGATACAAATGTTGGCACAGTGAAAACTGCACAATGTGAATGGACATTTGGTGAGGATACGTCTAAGAACTGTAGTGCTGACAATGTGGTTCCGAAAAATGTTTCATTAACCTTGAAGCATCATGTGTGGGGAATTGTGGGATGTTTTCTCTGTATGATGCTCCTAGAATTTATAGAAATGTTCCCCAAATGAAGGCAGAATGTAAGCAGGTTGCCACAGGGAGTTCAGCAACCACCCACGAGTTAGCACAAATATGCCTCCAAAGCGAGAGAGGAGAAATAGTGAAAGCAAACGAGAGGGAGGATTTGTAGTTTCCTGTGAAACTGAAATAGTAGCTAGTAGCAACTGGGATAACAGGTAGTACTGTAAGTGCAAGGAAGAAGAAAAAGAGAAGGAAGACTGCTTCTAGCAGAACAGAAGATGTAGCCAGTGCAGATCCTGAGGACCCAAGTGAGACAGACAGTGAACAACTGCCTAGAGCTCAGGAGGAACTTGTACAGATGTGAGCTTACGCAAAATGTCTTGAGGAAGCATGTCAAGAGGTGAATAGAAGATATGGCATGCAGTTGGGAAAAGAAAGGGCTAACTTGTGTCTATGTGGAGAAGAGACCAAGAGGCAAAGGCTATTAGTAGATGACAGAAATTCTCCAGAGAGGATGCTCTCAAGTCACTGAGGGGAGAGCAGAAAGTGCAACTATCTTAAAGGAGAATGAGCGGCTTAAAAGATTAGCTAAAACTTAAACTGATCACAGGAAGCCGGAAGCGAAATCTCTGCAATATGAACAGGACTGTAAGAAAATGCAAATAAGAACCCAAGAGTTGAAGCTAACATGTTGCAAGTTAGAAAGAGCTTCTACAGATGCACTTAATCAAACTACAGGTTTGCAGAATCAGGTTGCAGAGCTAAAAATGCAGTTAGCTGAGAGAAATGGTGAATTGGAGTCTCAGATAAGTGAATTCAAAGAAAACCTGGAAATGGAGAAAGCTGTTTACAGCTAGGCAGAGAAACAAACAAAGGCCACGGAAGACATACTTTATTCAAGGAAGCCCAGGAAGCACTCCAGACGCAGCTGATGGCCCAGCTACAGATGAGCTTGGATGAGGAAGCTGAAGAATATGAAGCTCAAATTTAGGAGTTTAATCAGAATCATGCTCTAGTTATGGAGGAACTGTCCAAGCAGCTGGAGCAAGCTGAAAAGGTGAAAGAAACTTTGGAAAGTGAGTGTACTGGGCTGACCCATGAGGTGAAGGTCCTTTTGGAAGACAAGTGTGAGTCTGAATGTAAGAGAAATGCAGTAGAGATGCAGCTTCAAGAGCTACAGGTAAAAATCACTGAAGGTGACAGAGTGCAGACAGAGCTGTCTGAGAAGGTGAAGAGACTTCAGGTGGAGTTGGAAGCTCAGTCAAGAGTCTCAGAGACTGGTGCAAGAAGAGACGCACCAGAGGCTTGGTCTCAGTGCACACCTGAAGACAAGATGAGAGAAATGTGTTCCTTAAGCAATTAGAGGAAGATGCAGAAGCTAAGAGAAACCTGTCAAATGAGATTGCAACACTTCAGGCTCAGGTGTCAGATATGGAAAAGAGAATAGAGAAGAATACTGGGTGCTTGGATTCTGTTGAAGAGCAGAAGAGAGTTAGAAGCTACAAATCACCAGTATGAAGAGAAAGCAGCTGCTTATGATAAACTTGAGAAGTTTAAAGTAAGTCTTCAGCAGGAATTAGAAGATGTTACTGTGGAGCTTGGTCACCCTTGTCAGACTGTGTTAAAAATGGAGAAGAAACAGAAGCTCTGTGAATTGAAGAGAAAATCAGGTCTGTGAGATATGCCACTGAACGTGAGTGTGCTGAAGAAAGGTCTTGTGAGAAAGAGAATGAAGCTCAAACCTTGGCATGCACCCTGAAAGTGGCGTCAGAAGAAAAGGCGGTGTTTCAAGTTTGCCGAGAAGTTATGCATAACAATGAAACACTGGGAATCGAAAAGTCGTGCTGCTGAAAAGAAGGTTCAGAGACTAGAGAGGTCTAGGACCCAGTTCAGACAGCGAGTAAAAGAGAAGATCTTGTTAAAGAATATTAAAAATGAGATACAAAACTGGATTAGCACCCAGACGGATGCTAAACAATGAACTCTGATATGAGAAAAGCTCAAGAGCGTGTGCCAACAACCGGTAGCAGGAATGAAGACCCTGTTGTAGAAGCTTAAAAATAAGATACAAGCAGTGAAGTGTGCCAAAGTATGCCGAGAAGGTGACCTGGGCATTACAGGTGAACAGTTTGACTGGCAAAGCCTTGAGGGAAGCAATCACCTCTGTGAACAAGAGTTAAGGCACTGAGCAACACATGGAGGCTGAGAAATCCTGTAAAGTACAAGAGACCAAACAGAAGGTGAGGCTACTGAAACTGAGAGGGCAACTAAAGAAGCAGAAACTGAAAAAGAGGCTTCAGACGTTGCAGAGAAGAAAGTCCTGTAAAAGAAGTTGCAGAGAATAGCAAAACCAAGTCAGTAGGGACAGACCCCACACAAGGACATGAAAAGATGCCAGTTAAACAGAAAGAGACAGTTAAGGAACAGACTGAAGAAAGGGTTGTGAGGGCTGCTGGGAAAGAGAGCCCCCCCCCCCCCCCCCGTTCCTGGAGCTTTGACCCCAGATGGGCAAAAACTGTGATGCATCCTACGGCCTTCATCAGGGACGGTATATGTAGCAGTGCAGTGTATAGAATGGCCAGAGGGTATAGACTGACATTCTGATCCCTGCAGAGAGATACAGCACCTGTGGGTGTGGCAGGAGGTGCTATAAAAGAATCAGATCCTGCCATACTCAGGGGGGGAAGCTGGCTGCTAGCCAGAGAGACGGGCTGCAGGTGCAGCCATCGGGACTGAAAGCCTGAGGTCCGGCACGGACCAGTTTGAGCCTGTCACCCGTCTGAAAGAGGAGGATGTCCTCTAGACGCCCCAGGTGTGGGTTATTGACGGGGACCCTGTGGGTAGTGAACCCTGGACATTGAACATACTACAAGTTTTGCTGTGCTTTGATGTGGCATAAAATTGGCAAGTGCCAGGTTTTAAAGAAGTTCCTGTCTCTGTAGGGTTTGTACACGTGTGGTGCCCATTCTCCAGGGAGGGTTCGGCAATCCAGGAGGCGAGTAACCCCAGCTTGCCACAGTACATATAAAGTATAGTAGAACAGGGGACACTAAAGCCCAATGCATCACCGCCATCACCCCCAGGAGACAGTACAGCCCACCGCATCACCACCATCACGCCCCAGGAGACAATACAGCCCAATGCATCACAGACAGGTAACCTAGACCCCAGTACTCACCTTCCGCAGTAGCCCCCCTGTCTGCCGCTCCGGGGTACTCTGTTCTGATGACGGTTTGGCTTTTTCCTTATTGTTGTTGGAATCGTTGTCTTTGATGATGTCATACTGGCGGCAGAAGAGGGCGATCACCGCTAGATGCCAAGACACAGAGTCATTATACAGGCAGTCAGTGCTCAGTGTACCCCCAATACCAGAAGTCAGAGCCCCCCACATATATAGTGCAACCCTCACCTGCCCACATCAGCAGCACCGCCACGATGATTATAATCTCTCCCGTCTCCAGCTGCCGTTCCTTATCTACTCCTTGCACAGTGATGTCTCCTGTCCAGAGAGGAAGTATTACATGGCAGAGCAGGAAAGCAGCATTGGCAGCAGGGTCTCAACAGGGGTGCAGGTGGCAGGACACAGATTGTGGTGCAGACGGCAGGGTATACACTGGGGTGCAAGCGGCAGGACACACATTGCGGTGCAGCTAGCAGGGTATAGACTGGGGTGCAGGCAGCAGGGCACAGACTGGGGTGCAGCTGGCAGGGTACAGACCGCGGTGCAGGCGGCAGAGTCTAGACGGGTCCAGCTGGCAGGGTATAGACTGGGGTGCAGGCGTCGGCACAGACTGGCGTGCAGCTGACAGGGTATACACTGGAGTGCAGACAGCAGGGCACAGACTGTGGGGCAGGCGGCAGGGCGCAGACGGCAGGGTATAAACTAGGGTGCATGCGGCAGGGTATAGACTGGGCTGCAGCTGGTAGGGCATACACTGGGGTGCAGGAGGCAGGGTATAGACTGGAGTGCAGCTGCCAGGGTATAGACTGGGGTGCAGCTGGCAGAGTATAGACAAGGGGTGCAGACCACAGGGTATATACGGTGGTGAAGGTGTCAGGGTATAGACTGGGGTGCAGCTGGCAGGGCACAGACTGGGGTGCAGGCAGCAGTGCATAGACTGGGGTGCAGGCAGCAGAGTATAGACGGGTATAGGTGGCAGGACATAGACTGGGGTGCAGCTGGCAGGGCACAGACTGGGGTGCAGCTGGCAGGGTATAGACCACGGTGCAGGTGGCAGGAAACAGATTGGGGTGCAGCTGGCAAGGCACAGACAGAAGCAGGCGGCACTCACCTTGGTTGGAGCTGTTGGACGGCAGGCGGTCGGTCTCCTTTAAGGTGCGGAAGTGTATCCGTTTGCTGGCCTGGCTCTCGCTGTAGAGTCCGATGGACTGGACTTGGATGATGTAGTCCGTGTCCTCCTCCAGGTCCCACAGCACACAGGCCCGATTAGTGGTGTTCACCTCTCGTATGAATCTGTGGATCTGTCCATCCTGCCTCTGAGGAGAACGAGTGGAGTATTATACAAGAGCGCCCCCCAAGGAGCACCAGGGGAACGTCACTCCAGACAAGAGCAGATGACCTGTAACCCCGCGACCCTCTGCAGACTGATCCCAGGCCATAATGCCAACCAGTGTGCCCCCAAACATCAGACCCTGGAGCCCCCCAAAGCAACAGCACCAATCACCTATGTACAGTCAACCATGAAAGTATTGAAGCTCTGCTCATCCTGTACTTCCTGGTTCCTGAATAGAATGCCAGAACTGCAGTGAAGACTGACATGGAAGTAGGAGATGGTGGCTTTAGAACAGTGCGGATGTATGTGATGCAATGTTCTGCAGAGATAGCCCATAGGTTTCTGGGGTCTATTGTGTGATTAGAGAAGCATAGGTCACACAGTGTCTGACTTTTTGACAGCCACCTGTCACCCCTCCCTCTGCTTCATCTGCCGCCTTGTTCTATCAGTCTATTCATGAAGCAGAGGGCTCAGGATGAACAGACAGATCCCCCCAGGGAGGAGAGCTTCATGGTCCATATTATGGGAGAGGAGTGCATCCATTGGATGAGTCATGTACTCACAGCAGCAATGGTCCAGAGGTCAGGCTGCCATACCTGCTGAGAGATGGCATATCCGATGATGATGTCGCCTTCAGGGACGTCCCACGAGACGGTGGCAGAGTTGGCTTTCAACTGCGTGACGGTCACATTGACGGGAGAGGGAGGACGATCTGCAACATGAAACACAGACATGATGGACAGCTCTGAAGCACAGCCTCCGACAGATGGGACAAAATGTAGAGACAACGGCCGCTCTGCGAAGAGACTACCGGCTCTCCGAGCATCAACAGATGGGACCAGGCGACCGTGCAGCACAAGGCGCCAAACTACCAGGCGGCAGAGTCTGGCAGGAGACCCAACCATCTGTCAACACGTAGACTGAGATGACAATGAATCCTGCAGCTCTGACACAGACAGCCTCACATGTAGAGACCCCCCTCAAATGTGGAGACCCCCTCACTGTAACGGCCTGGTTTTAGAGGCAGTGACCCCTGACCTTGGACCCTTCACAACCCCTCACCCTTGGTACAGGCTGGCATCTGCATGCAGGAGCACCAATACCATGGGAGGGACGGTCAGGGGTGGCAGCCCGGTGACCACCTGACCATAGCTGTGGACAGCTGAAAGTAATAATTGTGGGGTTGAAGCTGTCAATTATTTTTAATCACTTTTTTACCAGCTATTAATATGGCATGTAAAAAACGGGTACCATCTGAGTGCCAACCCACCACTGCCCCTCCGGGGATATGTAGCCTGCGCTCGAGGCGGCGACATGTAAGGGGCGTCCCAGGATCTTGTTATTGAAGTCTGCGCAGTTAACAATCCGGCTACAGATAAGCAGCGTAGATGACAGCGTGAGGCAGCAACGGTATCACCAAGCTAGATGAGAGGCAGGAGCTACAATATTTCGGTCAGGAGGAACTTCTGGGGCCGGGCCTATACAGGAAGTCAGAGTGCAGCTCAATAGGCAATCAAGGCAAGGAATCCCAAGGGTAAAAGAGGCGAAGGAACTGTCCGGGATCCCAGGAGCTCAGTGAGAAGAGCCGCCATCTGGGACGCCCGAGTTACCTGGTTCTGAATTCAGACACTCAAATCCGGTCCTCCGAGCACCAACAGATGGATCCAGGCGACCGTAAAGCACAAGGCGCCAACTACCAGGTGCGAGACCCTGGCAGGAGACCTGCCCATCTGTCACCACGAAGACTGAGATGACAACCAATCCTACAGTTTGGACAACCTCACAGATAGATGCAGTACAGAGACCCCCTCAAATACAGAGAGACATCTGCACATAAAGAAAGCCCTTCACCTACAGAGACCCCCACATATGGAGCCGAGTGTGCATGTGTATGAGCAGAATAGCAGACATAGGGGTGAAAAATAACATCGCTCCTGGGGGCGGAGACATATAACACCGCTCCTGGGGGCGGAGACAGATAACAAAGCTCCTGGGGGCGGAGACACATAACACCGCTCCATGGGGCGGAGACATATAACACTGCTCCTGGGGGCGGAGACAGATAACACCGCTCCTGGGGGCGGAGACAGATAACAAAGCTCCTGGGGGCGGAGACACATAACACCGCTCCTGGGGGCGGAAACAGATAACACAGCTCCTGGGGGCGGAGACACATAACACCGCTCCTCGGGACGGAGACACATAACACCGCTCCTGGGGGCGGAAACAGATAACACAGCTCCTGGGGGCGGAGACACATAACACCGCTCCTTGGGGCGGAGACAAATAACACTGCTCCTGGGGGCGGAGACAGATAACACCGCTCCTGGGGGGCGGAGACACATAATACCGCTCCTGGGGGCGGAGACACATAACACCGCTCCTGGGGGCGGAGACAGATAATACCGCTTCTGGGGGCGAAGACGCATAATACCACTCCAGGGGTCGGAGACACATAATACCGCTCCCGGGGGCAGAGACAGATAACACCGCTCCCGGGGGAAGAGACAGATAACACCGCTCCTGGGGGCGGAGACAGATAACACCGCTCCTGGGGGCGGAGACAGATAACACCGCTCCTGGGGGCGGAGACAGATAACACGGCTTCTGCGAGCGGAGAACCATAACACCGCTCCTGGGGGCGGAGACAGATAACACCGCTCCTGGGGGCGTAGACACATAATACCGCTCCTGGGGGGGGGGGGGGGACAGATAACACGGCTCCTGGAGGCGGAGACAGATAACACCGCTACTGGGGGCGGAGACACAGAATACCGCTCCTGGGGATGTAGACACATAATACCGCTCCTGGGGGCAGAAACACAGAATACCGCTCCTGGGGGCGGAGACAGATAACACCGCTCCTGGGGGCGGAGGCACATAACACCGCTCCTGGGGGCAGAAACATAATACCGCTCCTGGGGGCGGAGACAGATAACATCACTCCTGGAGGCGGAGACAGATAACAAAGCTCCTGGGGATGTAGACAGATAACACCGCTCCTGGGGGCAGAGACACATAACACCGCTCCTGGGGGCGGAGACAGATAATCCCGCTCCTGGGGATGTAGACAGATAACACCGCTCCTGGGGGCGGAGACAGATAATCCCGCTCCTAGGGACGGAGACAGAAAACGCCACTCCTGGGGCGGAGACACATAATACCGCTTGTGGGGACGGAAGCACATAATACCGTTCCTGGGGGCGGAGACAGATAATCCCGCTCCTGGGGGCGGAGACACATAACACCACTCCTGGGGCGGAGACAGATAACACCGCTCCTGGGGGCAGAGACAGATAACACCGCTCCTGGGGATGTAGACACATAATACCGCTCCTGGGGATGTAGACACATAATACCGCTCCTGGGGGCGGAGACAGATAACACCGCTCCTAGAGGTGGAGACACATAACACCGCTTCTGGGGGCGAATACACATAACACCGCTCCTCGGGGTGGAGACACATAACACCACTCCTGGGGGCAGAGACAGATAACACCGCTCCTGGGGATGTAGACACATAATACCGCTCCTAGAGGTGGAGACACATAACACCGCTTCTGGGGGCGAATACACATAACACCACTCCTGGGGGCAGAGACACATAACACCGCTCCTGGGGGCGGAGACAGATAATCCCACTCCTGGGGGCGGAGACAGATAATACCACTCCTGGGGGCGGAGACACATAATACTGCTCCTGGGGGCGGAGACACATAATACCGCTCCTGGGGGCGGAGACACATAATACCACTCCTGGGGGCGGAGACAGATAACACAGCTCCTGGGGGCAGAGACACATAATGCGGCTCCTGGGGGCGGAGACAGATAACACTGCTCCTGGGGGCGGAGACATATAATACCGCTACTGGGGGCGGAGGCACATAACACCGCTCCTGGGGATAAAAACACATAATACCCCTTCTGGGTATGTAGACACATAATACCGCACCTGGGGATGTAGACACATAATACCGCTCCGGGGGTGGAGACACATAATACCGCACCTGGGGGCGGAGACAGATAACACCGCTCCAGGGGATGTAGACACATAATACCGCACCTGGGGGCAGAGACACATAACACCGCTCCTGGGGGCGGAGACACATAACACAGCTCCTGGGGATGTAGACACATAATACCGCTCCTGGGGGCGGAGACAAAAAACACCGCTCCTGGGGGCGGAGACACATAATGCCGCTCCTGGGGATGTAGACAGAAAACACCGCGCCTGGGGGCGGAGACACATAACACCGCTCCTGGGGATGTAGACACATAATACCGCTCCTGGGGGCAGAGACACATAATACTGCTCCAGGGGGCGGAGACAGATAACACTGCTCCTGGAGGCGGAGACACATAATACGGCTCCAGGGGGTGGAAACAGATAACACTGCTCCTGGGGGCGGAGACACATAATACCGCTCCTGGGGGCAGAGACACATAATACCGCTCCTGGGGGCAGAGACACATAACACCGCTCCTGGGGGCGTAGACAGATAACACCGCTCCTGGGGGAGGAGACAGCTAACACCGCTCCAGGGGCAGAAGCACCTAATACTGCTCCGGGGGATGTAGACACATAATACCGCTCCTGGGGGCAGAGACACATAATACCTCTCCTGGGGGCAGAGACACATAACACCGCTCCTGGGGGCGGAGACAGATAACACCGCTCCTGGGGGCGGAGACAGCTAACACCGCTCCTGGGGGCGGAGACAGCTAACACCGCTCCTGGGGGCAGAGGCACATAATACTGCTCCTGGGGATGTAGGCAAATAATACCGCTCCTGGGGGCGGAGACAGATAACGGCTCCTAGGGGCAGAGACACATAATACTGCTTCTGGGGGCGGAGAGAGATAACACAGCTCCTGGGGGCGGAGACAGCTAACAGCGCTCCTGGGGGCGGAGGCACATAATACCGCTTCTGGGGATGTAGACACATAATACCGCTCCTTGGGGTGGAGACAGATAACATGGCTCCTAGGGGCGGAGACACATATTACTGCTCCTGGGGGCGAAGACAGATAACACGGCTCCTGGGGTCGGAGACAGATAACACGGCTCCTGGCGGCGGAGACAGATAACACGGCTCCTGGGGGCAGAGAGAGATAACACCGCTCCTGGGGATGTAGACACATAATACCGCTCCTGGAGGCAGAGACAGATAACACCGCTCCTGGGGGCGGAGACACATAATGCTGCTCCTGGAGATGTAGACACACAATACCGCACCTAGGGGCGGAGAAAGATAACACCACTCCTGTGAGCGGAGACACATAATACCGCTCCTGGGGGCAGAGACATATAATACAGCTCCTGGGGGCGGAGACACATAATACTGCTCCTGGAGATGTAGACACATAATACCGCACCTAGGGATATAGACACATAATACCGCTCCTGTGGGCGGAGAAAGATAACATCACTCCTGGGGGCGGAGACAAATAATATCGCTCCTGGGGGCAGAGACACATAATACAGCTCTTGTGGGCGGAGACAGATAACACCGCTCCTGGGGGCGGAGACAGATAAAATCACTCCTGGGGGCGGAGACACATAATACCACTCCTGGGGGCGGAGACAGATAACACCGCTCCTGGGGACAGAGACACATAATGCGGCTCCTGGGGGCGGAGACAGATAACACCGCTCCTGGGGGCGGAGACACATAATACCGCTCCTGGGGGCCGAGGCACATAATACCGCTCCTGGGGGCGGCGACACATAATACCGCTCCTGGGAGCGGAGACAGATAACACCGCTCC
This sequence comes from Eleutherodactylus coqui, assembly GCA_035609135.1. NCBI lineage: Eukaryota > Metazoa > Chordata > Amphibia > Anura > Eleutherodactylidae > Eleutherodactylus > Eleutherodactylus coqui. Next base: position 5,128,658 of record CM069405.1, read on the forward strand.
TGGGGGCGGAGACAGATAACACGGCTTCTGCGAGCGGAGAACCATAACACCGCTCCTGGCGGCGGAGACAGATAACACCGCTCCTGGGGGGCGTAGACACATAATACCGCTCCTGGGGATGTAGACACATAATACCGCTCCTGGGGGCGGAGACAGATAACACGGCTCCTAGAGGCAGAGTCAGATAACACCGCTACTGGGGGCAGAGACACAGAATACCGCTCCTGGGGATGTAGACACATAATACCGCTCCTGGGGGCAGAAACACATAATACCGCTCCTGGGGGTGGAGACAGATAACATCTCTCCTGGAGGTGGAGACAGATAACACAGTTCCTGGGGATGTAGACAGATAACACCGCTCCTGGGGGCAGAGACACATAACACCGCTCCTGGGGGCGGAGACAGATAATCCCACTCCTAGGGGCGGAGACAGAAAACGCCACTCCTGGGGTGGAGACACATAATACCGCTCCTGGGGGCGGAGACACATAATACCGCTTGTGGGGGCGGAAGCACATAATACCGCTCCTCGGGGCAGAGACAGATAATCCCGCTCCTGGGGGCGGAGACAGATAACACCACTCCTGGGGCAGAGACACAAATTACCGCTCCTGGGGGCAGAGACAGATAACACCGCTCCGGGGGATTACACACATAATACCGCTCCTGGGGGCGGAGACAGATAACACCGCTCCTAGAGGTGGAGACACATAACACCGCTTCTGGGGGCAAATACACAGAACACCGCTCCTGGGGGTGGAGACACATAACACTACTCCTAGGGGCAGAGACAGATAACACCGCTCCTGGGGATGTAGACACATAATACCGCTCCTGGGGGCGGAGACAGATAACACTGCTCCTAGAGCTGGAGACACATAACACCGCTTCTGGGGGCGAATACACATAACACCGGTCCTGGGGGCAGAGACACATAACACCGCTCCTGGGGACGGAGACAGATAATCCCGCTCCTAGGGGCGGAGACAGAAAACGCCACTCCTGGGGCGGAGACACATAATACCGCTCCTGGGGGCGGAGACACAATATAGCTTGTGGGGGCGGAAGCACATAATACCACTCCTGGGGGCGGAGACAGATAATCCCAATCCTGGGGGCGGAGACAGATAACACCACTCCTGGGGCGGAGACACATAATACCGCTCCTGGGGGCAGAGACAAATAACACCGCTCCTAGAGGTGGAGACACATAACACCGCTTCTGGGGGCGAATACACATAACATCACTCCTGGGGGCGGAGACAGATAACCGCTCCTGGGGATGTAGACACATAATACTGCTCCTGGGGGCAGAGACACATAATACCGCGCCTGGGGGCGGAGACACATAATACCGCTCTTGGGGGCAGAGACAGATAACACTGCTCCTGGGGGCGGAGACACATAATGCCGCTCCCGGGGGCGGAGACATAATACCGCTCCTGGGGGCGGAGACAGATAACACCGCTCCTGGGGGCGGAGACAGATAACACCGCTCCTGAGGGCGGAGACAGATAACACCGCTCCTGGGGGCGGAGGCACATAATACCGCTTATCGGTACGGAGGCACATAATACCGCTCCTGGGGACGGAGACACATAACATAGCTCCTGGGGCGGAGACACATAATACCGCTTCTGGGGGCGGAGGCACATAATACCGCTTGTCGGTACGGAGGCACATAATATTGCTCCTGGGGACGGAGACACATAACATAGCTCCTGGGGCGGAGACAGATAATACCGCTCCTGGGGGCGGAGGCACATAATACCGCTCCTGGGGGCGGAGGAACAAAATACCGCTCCTGGGGATGTAGACACATAATATTGCTCCTGGGGGGCGACAGATTACACTGCTCCTAGGGGATGAAGGCACATAATACTGCGCCTGGGGGCGGAGGCACATAATACTGCTCCTGGGGGCGGAGGCACATAATACTGCTCCTGGGGGTGGAGGCACATAATACCGCTCCTGAGGCCAGAGGCACATAACACTGCTCCTGGGGACAGAGGCACATAATACCGCTCCTGAAGGTGGAGACACATAATACTGCTGATGGGGGCTGAGGCACATAATACCGCTCCTGGGGATGTAGACACATAATATCGCTCCTGGGGGCAGAGGCACATAATACCACTCCTGGAGGCGGAGACACATAATACTGCTGATGGGGGCTGAGGCACATAATACCGCTCCTGGGGATGTAGACACATAATATCGCTCCTGGGGGCGGAGGCACATAATACTGCTCCAGGGGGCGTAGGCATTTAAAACCGCTTCTGGGGGCGGAGGCACATAATACTGCTCCTGGGGGCGGAGGCACATAATACTGCTTCTGGGGGTAGAGGCATTTAAAACCGCTTCTGGGGGCAGAGGCACATAATACTGCTCCTGGGGGCGGAGGCACATAACACTGCTCCTGGGGGCAGAGGCACATAATACCGCTCCTGGAGGCGGAGACACATAATACTGCTGATGGGGGCTGAGGCACATAATACCGCTCCTGGGGACGGAGACACACAACACTGCTCCTGGAGGCGGAGACACATAATACCGCTCCTGGGGGCTGAGGTACATAATACCGCTCCTGAGGACGCAGGCACATAACACCGCTCCTGGGGGTGGAGACACATAATACTGCTCCTGAGGGTGGAGACACATAATACCGCTCCCGGGGGCGGAGGCACATAATACTGCTCCTGGGGGTGGAGACACATAATACCACTTGTGGGGCCGGAGGCACATAATACCGCTTGTGGTTGCGGAGGCACATAATACCACTCCAGGGGCCAGAGACACATAATACCGCTCCTGGAGGTGGAGACACATAATACCGCTTCTGGAGGCGGAGGCACATAATACCGCTTGTGGGTACAGAAGCACATAATACCGCTCCTGGGGACGGAGACACATAACATAGCTCCTGGGGGCGGAGACAGATAATACCGCTCCTGGGGGCGGAGGCACATAATACCGCTCCTGGGGGCGGAGGAACAAAATACCGCTCCAGGGGATGTAGACACATAATATTGCTCCTGGGGGGAGACAGATTACACTGCTCCAAGGGGACGAAGGCACATTATACTGCTCCTGGGGGCGGAGGCACAAGATACTGCTCCTGGGGGCGGAGGCATTTAAAACCGCTTCTGGGGGCGGAGGCACATAATACTGCTCCTGGGGGCGGAGGCACATAATACTGCTCCTGGGGGTGGAGGCACTTAATACCGCTCCTGGGGCCAAAGGCACATAACACTGCTCCTGGGGGCAGAGGCACATAATACCTTTCCTGGGGGCGGAGGCACATAATACTGCTCCTGGGGGCAGAGGCACATAATACTGCTCCTGGGGGCAGAGGCACATAATACTGCTCCTGGGGGCAGAGGCACATAATACTGCTCCTGGGAGTGGAGGCACATAATACCGCTCCTGAGGCCGGAGGCACATAACACTGCTCCTGGGGGCAGAGGCACATAATACCGCTCCTGGAGGCGGAGACACATAATACTGCTGATGGGGGCTGAGGCACATAATACTGCTCCTGGGGGTGTAGGCATTTAAAACCGCTTCTGGGGGCGGAGGCACATAATACTGCTCCTGGGGGCGTAGGCATTTAAAACCGCTTCTGGGGGCGGAGGCACATAATACTGCTCCTGGGGGCGGAGGCACATAATACTGCTTCTGGGGGCAGAGGCATTTAAAACCGCTTCTGGGGGCGGAGGCACATAACACTGCTCATGGGGGCGTAGGCATTTAAAACCGCTTCTGGGGGCGGAGGCACATAATACTGCTCCTGGGGGCGGAGGCACATAATACTGCTTCTGGGGGCAGAGGCATTTAAAACCGCTTCTGGGGGCGGAGGCACATAATACTGCTCCTGGGGGCAGAGACACATAATACTGCTCCTGGGGGTGGAGGCACATAATACCGCTCTTGGGGCCGGAGGCACATAACACTGCTCCTGGGGGCAGAGGCACATAATACCGCTCCTGGAGGCGGAGACACATAATACTGATGATGGGGGCTGAGGCACATAATACCGCTCCTGGGGATGTAGACACATAATATCGCTCCTGGGGGGGAGACAGATTACACTGCTTCTGGGGGACGAAAGCACATAATACCGCTCATGGGGGCAGAGACACATAATACCGCTCCTGGGGGCGGAGGCACATAATACTGCTCCTGGGGGCGTAGGCATTTAAAACCGCTTCTGGGGGCGGAGGCACATAATACTGCTCCTGGGGGCGGAGGCACATAATACTGCTCCTGGGGGCGGAGGCACATAATACTGCTCCTGGGGGCGGAGGCACATAATACTGCTCCTGGGGGCGGAGGCACATAATACTGCTCCTGAGGGCAGAGACACATAATACTGCTCCTGGGGGTGGAGGCACATAATACCGCTCCTGTTGCCGGAGGCAAATAACACTGCTCCTGGGGGCAGAGGCACATAATACCGCTCCTGGAGGCGGAGACACATAATACTGCTGATGGGGGCTGAGGCACATAATACCGCTCCTGGGGATGTAGACACATAATATCGCTCCTGGGGGGGAGACAGATTACACTGCTCCTAGGGGACGAAGGCACATAATATTGACCATGGGGGCAGAGACACATAATACCGCTCCTGGGGACGGAGGCACATAATACTGCTCCTGGGGGCGGAGGCATTTAAAACCGCTTCTGGGGGCGGAGGCACATAATACTGCTCCTGGGGGCAGAGGCACATAATACTGCTTCTGGGGGCGGAGACACATAATACTGCTGCTGAGGGCAGAGACACATAATACCGCTCCTGGGGGCGAAGACACATAATACCGCTCCAGGAGGCGGAGACACATAATACCGCTCCTGGAGGCGGAGACACATAATACCGCTCCGGGGAGCGGAGGCACATAATACTGCTCCTGGGGGCGGAGACACATAATACCGCTCCTGGAGGCGGAGACACATAATACTGCTGATGGGGGCTGAGGCACATAATACCGCTCCTGGGGATGTAGACACATAATATCGCTCCTGGGGGGGAGACAGATTACACTGCTCCTAGGGGACGAAGGCACATAATATTGACCATGGGGGCAGAGACACATAATACCGCTCCTGGGGACGGAGGCACATAATACTGCTCCTGGGGGCGGAGGCATTTAAAACCGCTTCTGGGGGCGGAGGCACATAATACTGCTCCTGGGGGCGGAGGCACATAATACTGCTTCTGGGGGCGGAGACACATAATACTGCTGCTGAGGGCAGAGACACATAATACCGCTCCTGGGGGCGAAGACACATAATACCGCTCCAGGAGGCGGAGACACATAATACCGCTCCTGGAGGCGGAGACACATAATACCGCTCCGGGGGGCGGAGGCACATAATACTGCTCCTGGGGGCGGAGACACATAATACCGCTCCTGGGGGCGGAGACACATAATACTGCTGCTGAGGGCAGAGACACATAATACCGCTCCTGGGGGCGAAGACACATAATACCGCTCCAGGAGGCGGAGACACATAATACCGCTCCTGGAGGCGGAGACACATAATACTGCTTCTGGGAACGGAGGCACATAATACCGCTCCTGAGGGCGGAGATAGATAACACCGCTCCTGGGGGCGGAGGCACATAACACCGCTCCTGGGCGCGGAAACACATAACACCGCTACTGGGGGCGTAGACAGATAACACTGCTCCTGGGGGCGGAGACACAAAATACTGCTCCTGGAAATGTAGACACGTAATACCGCTCCTGGGGGCGGAGACACAAAATACTGCTCCTGGAAATGTAGACAGATAACACCTCTCCTGGGGATAAAGACACATAATACCGCTCCTAGGGGCGGAGACACATAACACCACTCCTGGGGGCAGAGACAGATAACACCGCTCCTGGGGGCGGAAACAGATAACACCGCTCCTGGGAGCAGAGACACATAATACCATTCCTGGGGGCAGAGACACATAATACCGCTTCTGGGAGCGGAGGCACATAATACTGCTCCTGGGGACGGAGACACACAAAACTGCTCCTGGAGGCGGAGACACATAATACCGCTACTGGGGGCAGAGGTACATAATATCGCTTCTGAAGACGGAGGCACATAACACCGCTCCTGGGGGTGGTGACACATAATACCACTCCTGGGGGCGGAGGCACATAATACTGCTCCTTGGGGTGGAAACAAATAATACCGCTTGTGGGGGCGGAGGCACATAATACCGCTTGTGGGGGCGGAGGCACATAATACCACTCCTGGGGGCAGAGACATATAATACCGCTCCTGGAGGCAGAGACACATAATACCGCTTCTGGGGGCGGAGGCACAGATTACCGCTTATGGGTACGAAGGCACATAATACTGCTCCTGGGGGCGGAGGCATTTAAAACTGTTTCTGGGGCCGGAGGCACATAATACTGATCCTGGGGCGGAGGCATTTAAAACCGTTTCTGGGGCCGGAGGCACATAACACTGCTCCTGGGGGCGGAGGCACATAATACCGCTCCTGGGGGCAGAGGCACATAATAGCGCTCCTGGGGGCAGAGACACATAATACCGCTCCTGGGGATGTAGACACATAATATTGCTCCTGGGGGGGAGACAGATTACACTGCTCCTAGGGGATGAAGGGAAATAATCCCGCTCCTGGGGGCAGAGACACATAATACTGCTCCTGGGGATGTAGACACATAATACCGCTCCTGGGGGCGGAGGCACATAATACTGCTCCTGGGGGCGGAGGCATTTAAAACCGCTTCTGGGGGCGGAGGCACATAATACTGCTCCTGGGGGCGGAGGCACATAATAACGCTCCTGGGGGCAGAGGCACATAATACCGCTCCTGGGGGCAGAGACACATAATACCGTTCCTGGGGGCGGAGGCACATAATACTGCTCCTGGGGGCGGAGGCACATAATACTGCTCCTGGGGGTGGAGGCACATAATACCGCTCCTGGGGGCGGAGGCACATAACACTGCTCCTGGGGGTAGAGGCACATAATACCGCTCCTGGGGGCGGAGGCACATGACACTGCTCCTGGGGGTAGAGGCACATAATACTGCTCCTGGGGGCGGAGGCACATAATACTGCTCCTGGAGGCGGAGACACATAATACTGCTGATGGGGGCGGAGGCACATAATACCGCTCCTGGAGGCGGAGACACATAATACTGCTGATGGGGGCTGAGCCACATAATACCGCTCCTGGGGATGTAGACACATAATATCACTCCTGGGGGGGGGGGGGGGGGGACAGATTACACTGCTCCTAGGGGACGAAGGCACATAATACCACTCCTGGGGACGGAGGCACATAATACTGCTCCTGGGGGCGGAGGCATTTAAAACCGCTTCGGGGGGCGGAGGCACATAATACTGCTCCTGGGGGCAGAGACACATAATACCACTCTGGGCGGCGGAGGCACATAATAATGCTGCTGAGGGCAGAGACACGTAATACCGCTCCTGGGGGCGAAGACACATAATATCGCTCCAGGAGGCGGAGACACATAATACCGCTCCTGGAGGCGGAGACACATAATTCCGCTCCTGGGGGCGGAGGCACATAATACTGCTTCTGGGGGCGGAGGCACATAATACCGCTCCTGGGGTCAGAGACACATAACATAGCTCCTGGGGCCGGAGGCACATAATACCGCTTCAGGGGGCGGAGGCACATAATAGCGCTCCTGGGCGCGGAGGCAAATAATACCGCTTCTGGGGACGGAGACACATAACATAGCTCCTGGGGGCAAAGACACATAATACCGCTTCTGGGGGCGGAGACACATCATACCGCTCCTGGGGTCGGAGACACATAATACCGCTCCTGGGGGCGGAGACACATAATACCGCTCCTGGGGGCGGAGACACATAATACCACTCCTGGGGGCAAAGGCACATAATACCGCTCCTGGGGAGGAGGCACATAATACCGCTCCTGGGGGCGGAGACACTTACTGGCTTTCACCAAGCAGAGGTCACAGCTGAACAGGACGAGCACAGCCGGGCTCAGGTACATGGGGATATGGGCCATATCGGGCAGGTTGTGGCCCCACACAAAGCCTTGGGATCTCCGGCTCAGGAATGAGACACAAGTCATTGGAACTTTAAGTCTGGACGATCCGTTCCCAGTAATGTCTACATCCGGTGGCTGGAGGGAAGGAGAATGTCTGTGCTGGGCTCCAACCACCGCAGGTGAAGGCCAGGAACATAGGACCTCAGTGTCCTACAGCTTCACCTCTACAGGGGCTCCTGCTGCTAGGTACGCAGCTCACCTGCGGGAAGAGGAGAACAATGTGTAATCACTGCCAAATTCCAAGCTCCTGGACCATTATATCGTCAAATATGCATAGTGTGATATCATGATGTAAGCATTGTTTATTACACCCCCTGTAGTATTTATATATGGGGATACAACCCTTAAAGTGCTGCTGTAATATATACTGTACAGAATGCAATACAGCTTCAGTAGTGTTATATCATGACATATACATAGCGTAATACAGCTTCACTAGTGTTATATTATGGTATATACATAGCGTAATACAGCTTCAGTAGTGTTATATCATGAAATATACATAGCACAATACAGCTCCAGTAGTGTTATGTCATGACATATACATAGCGTAATACAGCTCCAGTAGTGTTATATCATGATATATACATAGCACAATACAGCGCCAGTAGTGTTATATCATGACATATACATAGCGTAATACAGCTCCAGTAGTGTTATATCATGGTATATACATAGCGTAATACAGCTTCAGTAGTGTTATATCATGGTATATACATAGCGTAATACAGCTTCAGTAGTGTTATATCATGGTATATACATAGTGTAATACAGCTCCAGTAGTGTTATATCATGAAATATACATAGCGTAATACAGCTCCAGTAGTGTTATATCATGACATATACATAGCGTAATACAGCTCCAGTAGTGTTATATCATGAAATATACATAGCGTAATACAGCTCCAGTAGTGTTATATCATGACATATACATAGCGTAATACAGCTCCAGTAGTGTTATATCATGGTATATACCTAGCGTAATACAGCTTCAGTAGTGTTATATCATGACATATACATAGCGTAATACAGCTTCAGTAGTGTTATATCATGGTATATACATAGCGTAATACAGCTTCAGTAGTGTTATATCATGACATATACATAGCGTAATACAGCTTCAGTAGTGTTATATCATGAAATATACATAGCACAATACAGCTCCAGTAGTGTTATGTCATGACATATACATAGTGTAATACAGCTCCAGTAGTGTTATATCATGATATATACATAGCACAATACAGCTTCAGTAGTGTTATATCATGATATATACATAGCACAATACAGCTTCAGTAGTGTTATATCATGGTATATACATAGCGTAATACAGCTCCAGTAGTGTTATGTCATGACATATACATAGCGTAATATAGCTCCAGTAGTGTTATATCATGATATATACATAGCACAATACAGCTTCAGTAGTGTTATATCATGAAATATACATAGCACAATACAGCTCCAGTAGTGTTATGTCATGACATATACATAGCGTAATATAGCTCCAGTAGTGTTATATCATGATATATACATAGCGTAATAGAGCTCCAGAAGTGTTATATCATCACATATACATAGCGTAATACAGCTCCAGTAGTGTTATATCATGACATATACATAGCGTAATAGAGCTCCAGTAGTGTTATATCATGACATATACATAGCGTAATACAGCTCCAGTAGTGTTATATCATGATATATACATAGCGTAATACAGCTCCAGAAGTGTTATATCATGACATATACATAGCGTAATACAGCTCCAGCAGTGTTATATCATGACATATACATAGCGTAATACAGCTCCAGTAGTGTTATATCATGGTATATACATAGCGTAATAGAGCTCCAGTAGTGTTATATTATGGTATATACATAGCGTAATACAGCTCCAGTAGTGTTATATCATGGTATATACATAGCGTAATACAGCTTCTGTAGTGTTATATCATGGTATATACATAGCGTAATACAGCTTCAGTAGTGTTATATTATCACATATACATAGTGTAATACAGCTCCAGTAGTGTTATATCATGACATATACATAGTGTAATACAGCGCCAGTAGTGTTATATCATGACATATACATAGTGTAATACAGCGCCAGTAGTGTTATATCATGACATATACATAGTGTAATACAGCGCCAGTAGTGTTATATCATGACATATACATAGTGTAATACAGCGCCAGTAGTGTTATATCATGACATATACATAGTGTAATACAGCTCCAGTAGTGTTATATCATGACATATACATAGCGTAATAAAGCTCCAAGAGTGTTATATCATGGTATATACATAGCGTAATACAGCTTCAGTAGTGTTATATCATGACATATACATAGTGTAATACAGCTCCTGTAGTGTTATATCATGACATATACATAGCGTAATACAGCTTCAGAAGTGTTATATCATGAAATATACATAGCACAATACAGCTCCAGTAGTGTTATGTCATGACATATACATAGCGTAATACAGCTCCAGTAGTGTTATATCATGATATATACATAGCGTAATACAGCTCCAGAAGTGTTATATCATGACATATACATAGCGTAATACAGCTGCAGAAGTGTTATATCATGACATATACATAGCGTAATACAGCTCCAGAAGTGTTATATCATGACATATACATAGCGTAATACAGCGCCAGTAGTGTTATATCATGGTATATACATAGCGTAATACAGCTCCAGTAGTGTTATATCATGGTATATACATAGCGTAATACAGCTTCAGTAGTGTTATATCATGGTATATACATAGCGTAATACAGCTTCAGTAGTGTTATATCATGAAATATACATAGCACAATACAGCTCCAGTAGTGTTATGTCATGACATATACATAGCGTAATATAGCTCCAGTAGTGTTATATCATGAATCATGATATATACATAGCACAATACAGCTTCAGTAGTGTTATATCATGGTATATACATAGCGTAATACAGCTCCAGTAGTGTTATATCATGGTATATACATAGCGTAATACAGCTTCAGTAGTGTTATATCATGGTATATACATAGCGTAATACAGCTTCAGTAGTGTTATATTATGACATATACATAGTGTAATACAGCACCAGTAGTGTTATATCATGACATATACATAGTGTAATACAGCGCCAGTAGTGTTATATCATGACATATACATAGTGTAATACAGCGCCAGTAGTGTTATATCATGACATATACATAGTGTAATACAGCGCCAGTAGTGTTATATCATGACATATACATAGTGTAATACAGCGCCAGTAGTGTTATATCATGACATATACATAGCGTAATACAGCTTCAGTAGTGTTATATCATGACATATACATAGCGTAATACAGCTCCAGTAGTGTTATATCATGGTATATACATAGCGTAATAGAGCTCCAGTAGTGTTATATTATGGTATATACATAGCGTAATACAGCTCCAGTAGTGTTATATCATGGTATATACATAGCGTAATACAGCTTCTGTAGTGTTATATCAAGGTATATACATAGCGTAATACAGCTTCAGTAGTGTTATATCATGACATATCCATAGTGTAATACAGCGCCAGTAGTGTTATATCATGACATATACATAGCGTAATACAGCTCCAGTAGTGTTATATCATGACATATACATAGTGTAATACAGCGCCAGTAGTGTTATATCATGACATATACATAGCGTAATACAGCTCCAGTAGTGTTATATCATGACATATACATAGCGTAATACAGCTCCAGTAGTGTTATATCATGACATATACATAGCGTAATAAAGCTCCAAGAGTGTTATATCATGGTATATACATAGCGTAATACAGCTTCAGTAGTGTTATATCATGACATATACATAGTGTAATACAGCTCCTGTAGTGTTATATCATGACATATACATAGCGTAATACAGCTTCAGAAGTGTTATATCATGAAATATACATAGCACAATACAGCTCCAGTAGTGTTATGTCATGACATATACATAGCGTAATACAGCTCCAGTAGTGTTATATCATGATATATACATAGCGTAATACAGCTCCAGAAGTGTTATATCATGACATATACATAGCGTAATACAGCTCCAGAAGTGTTATATCATGACATATACATAGCGCAATACAGCGCCAGTAGTGTTATCTCATGGTATATACATAGCGTAATACAGCTCCAGTAGTGTTATATCATGGTATATACATAGCGTAATACAGCTTCAGTAGTGTTATATCATGGTATATACATAGCGTAATACAGCTTCAGTAGTGTTATATCATGAAATATACATAGCACAATACAGCTCCAGTAGTGTTATGTCATGACATATACATAGCGTAATATAGCTCCAGTAGTGTTATATCATGGTATATACATAGCGTAATACAGCTTCAGTAGTGTTATATCATGGTATATACATAGCGTAATACAGCTTCAGTAGTGTTATATCATGAAATATACATAGCACAATACAGCTCCAGTAGTGTTATGTCATGACATATACATAGCGTAATATAGCTCCAGTAGTGTTATATCATGAATCATGATATATACATAGCGTAATACAGCTCCAGTAGTGTTATATCATGACATATACATAGCGTAATAAAGCTCCAAGAATGTTATATTATAGTATATACATAGCGTAATACAGCTTCAGTAGTGTTATATCATGACATATACATAGTGTAATACAGCTTCAGTAGTGTTATATCATGAAATATACATAGCACAATACAGCTCCAGTAGTGTTATGTCATGACATATACATAGCGTAATACAGCTCCAGTAGTGTTATATCATGATATATACATAGCGTAATACAGCTCCAGAAGTGTTATATCATGACATATACATAGCGTAATACAGCTCCAGTAGTGTTATATCATGGTATATACATAGCGTAATAGAGCTCCAGTAGTGTTATATCATGGTATATACCTAGCGTAATACAGCTTCAGTAGTGTTATATCATGGTATATACATAGCGTAATACAGCTTCAGTAGTGTTATATTATGGTATATACATAGCGTAATACAGCTCCAGTAGTGTTATATCATGGTATATACATAGCGTAATACAGCTTCAGTAGTGTTATATCATGGCATATACATAGCGTAATACAGCGCCAGTAGTGTTATATCATGACATATACATAGTGTAATACAGCGCTAGTAGTGTTATATCGTGACATATACATAGTGTAATACAGCGCCAGTAGTGTTATATCATGACATATACATAGTGTAATACAGCGCCAGTAGTGTTATATCATGACATATACATAGTGTAATACAGCGCCAGTAGTGTTATATCATGACATATACATAGTGTAATACAGCGCCAGTAGTGTTATATCATGGTATATACATAGCGTAATACAGCTCCAGTAGTGTTATATCATGGTATATACATAGCGTAATACAGCTTCAGTAGTGTTATATCATGACATATCCATAGTGTAATACAGCTTCAGTAGTGTTATATCATGGTATATACATAGCGTAATACAGCTCCAGTAGTGTTATGTCATGACATATACATAGCGTAATACAGCTCCAGTAGTGTTATATCATGGTATATACATAGCGTAATACAGCTCCAGTAGTGTTATATCATGGCATATACATAGCGTAATACAGCTCCAGTAGTGTTATATCATGACATATACATAGTGTAATACAGCACCAGTAGTGTTATATCATGACATATACATAGTGTAATACAGCGCCAGTAGTGTTATATCATGACATATACATAGTGTAATACAGCGCCAGTAGTGTTATATCATGACATATACATAGTGTAATACAGCGCCAGTAGTGTTATATCATGACATATACATAGTGTAATACAGCGCCAGTAGTGTTATATCATGGTATATACATAGCGTAATACAGCTCCAGTAGTGTTATATCATGACATATCCATAGTGTAATACAGCTCCAGTAGTGTTATATCATGGTATATACATAGCGTAATACAGCTTCAGTAGTGTTATATCATGACATATCCATAGTGTAATACAGCGCCAGTAGTGTTATATCATGACATATACATAGCGTAATACAGCTCCAGTAGTGTTATATCATGGTATATACATAGCGTAATACAGCTTCAGTAGTGTTATATCATGACATATACATAGTGTAATACAGCTCCTGTAGTGTTATATCATGACATATACATAGTGTAATACAGCTCCAGTAGTGTTATATCATGACATATACATAGTGTAATACAGCTCCAGTAGTGTTATATCATGACATATACATAGTGTAATACAGCTCCAGTAGTGTTATATCATGACATATACATAGTGTAATACAGCTCCAGTAGTGTTATATCATGACATATACATAGTGTAATACAGCTCCTGCTATATCATGATACATAGTGTAATGTATCCTCAGTAGTGTTATGTCAGAGTGTAGCCCAATGCTACCCTCAGTCTGAGCGCACTCTGACTGTTTTCCACCCCATTCCACGTATGGTGGGGGGTGGGTTACCTTTTTTCCATATGCAGCTCTCCACTAATGTGGATCAGAGGAGAATTTGAAGATCTCCCTCCTTCCCACATTACCTGCCGATACAAATGTGAAATCAGGCACAACCATTCTTTAGGTCCTAAATAGGAAAAGTAAAGGGGTCACAACTTGATTATTCAATGCTAATTGCAAAAGTAAGTGCACCCCTATGTAATGTAACTACTCTGTGCCATACAAGCGTGAAATTAGGTGCGAGGGTGGCACATTCTGCAGAGGGACATCGGTACATGCAGCCTGAGGAGAATCTAACACTCCTCTGTGTGTATACAGATTTTATTCGTCGGTTCCTCTAAACTAATCATGACTTTATAAAAATTTCCGTGCAAACAACTCGTAAATATTCGTATCAAATTAACTCGGGTGAGGCCGGGTATATCAGCTAGTGTGTATGTGTATATATATATTACACTCATTGTCACTAACATACCCCCCTAGAAAGAATATATAGATGCACTCATTGTCAGTATCAACCCCCCCCCCCAGAAGGAGTATATATATATCCACTCATTGTCAGTAACATACCCCCTAGAAGTGTAATAGAGTTATGACTTTTTAGCTTTTTTCTAAATATTAATTTTCCTAACCTTTTGCCTAAATGTTGGTTTTCTGGTGTTACTTTCTTTTGGTCCTGTAAACGCCGCCCGCACCCAATGTCATTTCATTTTCGCCATATGTGGCAAATAACAACAAATAATAGGAGTTTATAAGTTGTAAAACATAATGAAGAAAAGACGCCTGTCCACCAGGAAAGGGTTAATGGCAGCCTGAATACAAGTCTGTCAGGAGGCTCCTGGGCCCCGTGCAGAGGATGAGAAGTGCTGGCCGGCGGGGGGCTCCGAATTCAGTTCTATCATTGAACATTGGTTTAGGCATTGCCCCCATCGGTAATCCTCATGCCTATGGCTGTAGGTCATCCGCACATTTCCGGCTCCAACACCTCGTCGGTGCGGAGGGCTTTACAATCTGACAATCTGAATATTGTTTCTGAGAGTTATGCGGTAAAAGTCATCGCTTGCCCCACAGGCTTTCAAATTTGAAAAAAATGTTAAAAAAGTCCTAACCCTCGGTACTGTTGTACCTTGTCGACACCGGAAGCGAGGGTGTTGGCGGCAAGAGGTAGTGCCCAGGCCGTGCCCCTTGTTGGTGATTGGTTGCATGGCAGGGCTAGAGGAACCGCAGTAACAGGGAAGCTGCGAGCCCATTGTGGCCGGCGACAAGCAGCAGCGGCGGGAGGCCCCCGGAGACGGAGATGCTGTAAGCACATCCATGCAGAGGAGGCAGTATTGGGAGCGCAGACACTGCAGACAGACGTGGGGACGGCAGCGTGTCAGCGGAGCAGGGAGCGCAGGCAGCGTGTCAGCAGAGCAGGGAGCGCTCAGCGCAGGCAGCGTGTACCAGCAAACGGTTTGAGTACGGCGGTGGGGAGTGTTCCATGGGGGAAGAGGAGCCCGAAACCAACGCCGCTGCACAAGTGTTAGAGCCTAGCGGAAGGACTGTCCGTGTGGCATATAAGCAAGTCTGGCAGTGCTGTGCCCACTGCTTGCCGGCAGAGGAGCGACACAGCAATGGCAGCGGGGTCCAAGTCAGACAAGATGGTCACCCATAAAAAAAAGTCACAGCTCCGGGCTGTGAGCTAGCAGTGTCAGCAGCGAGGTCGCAGTCTGGGAGGTCAACCTACAAAGAAAAAAACCGAGCTCCGACCTCTCACCTACCACTATCAGCAGCGGGGTCACATGAAAGATACCTAATGCTCACAACCTCCAGCAGCCAATCACGACCTGTGGGCATCACCTGCCTGTCAAACTGCCTAACCCTTGCCACCACCCAAACGTCTGGTGGAGACAAGATACAATTGTACATACATATATATATATATATATATATATATATATACACTAATTGTCATTGCCATCTCTTCCCTAGAAGGAGTGTGTATATATGTATATATATATATATATATATATATATATATGTGTGTGTGTGTATATATATATATATATATATATATATAGATATACTCGTCAGTAACCTCCCTTAGAAGGGGTATATATATAAACTGTACTGGTGCAGTATCAGAATGTCCTATAGAGGGTGCTAAATAGGCAGTCTGATACCTGAAAAGGAAAAGGTAAAGGGTAACACCTGATGGATGTAGCAGGAAGTGGCTACGAAAGAGCCAGTTCTTGCCAGAAACCAGAGAGAGAGACGCTGGCTGCGAGAGAGCCAGAGAGGCGGTGAAGGGAGCCGCATCAGGGACTTGAAGCCGAGGTCCAATGCATTCCAGTTGGGTCTGCCACCCTGTCTGACAGAGGAAGACGCCCTCCAGACACCCCAGGCGGGGTTAGTGACAGGACTCGGTGGGTTGTGAACCCTAATGCTTATTTGGACTTTATATTGGACCAGCAAAGGCCCTGAGGTTGGCAGGTACGACAACCCTAACCTCACACCCAGGTGGGGTGTTTATGGACTGCGTGTGCTGTGCATGAGATACCTGTTTAATGGACCGTGAATGAAGGCTTGCAGGAGCCAGATTATGAAAAGAGAATCTACGTTTCCTGAATCTATGTTTCTGCACGGTTGGTGGCCACTCCAAGGTTGGCGATCCAGTAGGAAGTTTACCCCCGTTTGCTTACAATACCCAGCTTATACCCATTCTCAGTACCATCCCTCCCCTAGAAGGAGTATATATTGTAGACATGTAAAGGGTGAAGTGGTGGATGGAGTATATCTCCCTCCCAGGCTCTTAGTCTGGACAGGGTGGCGCTCCCGTCCACAGCTTCACCCTAGTCCTCAGGAAGCTCAGCTGTAGGCCCTGACCCCATTACAGGAGCATAAAACACTGCAGCTCCAGGAGTCAGGGCCTGACAGCCTGAGGAGGAAGCCTCTGTAGACGTGGTATGGTGACTGGCTTTATGCTTGTGTGGCCTGCAGCACCCTGCGCGGGGTTTATGCTACGGTGAAGGACACTGTTTGTTGCTTGCTTTGCTGAAAAATAAAAGTTTGCTGTGATTTCATCGTTTGGTTTGGAGTGCAGTGTGTCGCTGCCGCCCCTCCCCTGGAGGACTGTTACAATTGGTGTTTCGGATACCGTCAGCAATCCCGGCTGCTGAGGGCGACGGCGCGGCACCTGGAGGTCCTGGATAGAGCCGGCGACCACAATGCAAGCACCAACCCCAGCCATGGAGGAACTAGAGGCACGAATGGACCGGCTGACCGACGTCCTGCTGAAACACCCAGCCTCGAGGAAGGATGGAGCCCCAACTACAGCTAGGCCCAGGAAGACGGAGCAGAAGCTCCTGCAGAAGATCACTCCCGATGACGACATTGAGGCCTATCTGACCGTCGAGACAACCTCCCCAAGGCTGAGTGGGTGGAGGTTCTAGCACCATTCCTTACGGCAGAACCTCAGAAAGCATACTATGATCTCAGTGCCCACAAGGTAAGCGACTACTCCAGATTAAAGGTGGAGATCCTGGCCTGTCTGGGTGTTACAGCGGCAGTCCCGGCCTAAAGGGTGCATAACTGGAGCTACACGGCCGACCAGTCAGCCAGGTCGCAGATGTTTGACCTTTACCATCTGGTAAAAGATTGGTTGGAGCTGCACATTTGCACGCCTGCCCAGATGGTTGACAAAGTTGTGGTTGACCGTGATACCCGTGCCCTGCTGGCAGATCTGCAGCGCTGGGTCGGCCCTGGGGGGCCTAAGGACGCAAACCAGCTGGTAGAACTGGTTGATCACTATACCGCAACGGAAAACTACCTCCAGGACGTCTATTTCGTCCAGACCCCTGTTACAAGTACGAGACCTGCAAGGGGTAAGAGACCACCGGTTGCCGGAGGGAAGCGGTGTCCTGGCGGGAAGGAGGTCGGGCCACCAGAGAGGGCTCCATTGGAGTTGAAAGGCTCGGATATCCCCGACCAGTCTCCTAGGCAGTGGAAGCTGGGGCCTTTAAGGTGCTGTAGGTGCCAGGGGCTCGGACATGTGTTGGCTCAGTGCCCCTAACCAATAAGCCTATGGAGTGTGACGGTGCTTGGCGCCAGTCCTGGTTTGTAAGGCCAAGTTGCGGTGCCTCCCAAAGACTAGAGACTGAGCCACAACTGTGTCAGTTAAGTGTAGACCGCCATTCTGTGGAGGCGCTATTGGACTCGGGGAGCCTAATCACCTTAGTGCATGCTAGTCTGGTGACAGAGGCCAGGGCTTCCTACAAGGTAAGCACATCAGTGTGGTGTGTATACACGGTGACACAAGGACATATCCTATGGCACGCTGTAACTTGGAAACCCATGTCGGAACTGTGACCTACGATGTAGTTGTGCTCAAAGGGTTAATGCACAGTGTGATTTTGATGATTTTATAATGATATAACACAAAGGGCTGTATTACACTGGATATATAATGATATAACATACAGGGCTGTATTACACTGGGTATATAATGATATAACATATAGGGGCTGTACTACACTGGATATATAATGATATAACATATAGGGGCTGTATTACACTGGATATATAATGATATAACACAAAGGGCTGTATTACACTGGATATATAATGATAAAACATATAGGGCTGTATTGCACTGTATATATAATGATATAACATACAGGGGCTGTATTACACTGGATATATAATGATATAACATACGGGGCTGTATTACACTGGATATATAATGATATAACATAGGGTCTGTATTACACTGTGTATATATAATGATATAACATATAGGGTCTGTATTACACTGTATATATAATGATATAACACAGGGTCTGTATTACACTGGGTATATAATGATATAACATACAGGGGCTGCATTACACTGTGTATATAATGATATAACATATTGGGTCTGTATTACACTGGATATATAATGATATAACCTATAGGGGCTGTATTACACTGGATATATAATGATATAACATATAGGGGCTGTATTACACTGGATATATAATGATATAACATACAGGGGCTGTATTACACTGTATATATAATGATATAACATACAGGGCTGTATTACACTGTGTATATATAATGATATAACATACGGGGACTGTATTACACTGGATATATAATGATATAACATACAGGGCTGTATTACACTGGATATATAATGATATAACATACAGGGCTGTATTACACTATATATATAATGATATAACATACGGGGCTGTATTACACTGGATATATAATGATATAACATACGGGGTCTGTATTACACTGGGTATATAATGATATAACATAGGGTCTGTATTACACTGTATATATAATGATATAACATATAGGGTCTGTATTACACTGGGTATATAATGATATAACATATAGGGTCTGTATTACACTGGATATATAATGATATAACATATAGGGGCTGTATTACACTGGATATATAATGATATAACATATAGGGGCTGTATTACACTGGATATATAATGATATAACATACAGGGGCTGCATTACACTGTATATATAATGATATAACATACAGGGTCTGTATTACACAGGGTATATAATGATATAACATACGGGGACTGTATTACACTGTATATATAATGATATAACATATAGGGCTGTATTGCACTGTATATATAATGATATAACATACAGGGGCTGTATTACACTGGATATATAATGATATAACACAAAGGGCTGTATTACACTGTATATATAATGATATAACATATAGGGGCTGTATTACACTGTATATATAATGATATAACATACGGGGCTGTATTACACTGGATATATAATGATATAACATATAGGGGCTGTATTACACTGGATATATAATGATATAACATATAGGGTCTGTATTACACTGGATATATAATGATATAACATACAGGGCTGTATTACACTGTATATATAATGATATAACATACAGGGCTGTATTACACTGGATATATAATGATATAACATACAGGGGCTGTATTACACTGTATATATAATGATATAACATATAGGGGCTCTATTACACTGGATATATAATGATATAACATACAGGGGCTGTATTACACTGTATATATAATGATATAACATACAGGGCTGTATTACACTGTGTATATAATGATATAACATACGGGGCTGTATTACACTGTATATATAATGATATAACATACAGGGCTGTATTACACTGTATATATAATAATATAATATATAGGCTGTATTACACTGTGTATATAATGATATAACATACGGGGACTGTATTACACTGTATATATAATGATATAACATACAGGGGCTGTATTACACTGGATATATAATGATATAACACAGGGGCTGTATTACACTGGATATATAATGATATAACATACAGAGGCTGTATTACACTGTATATATAATGATATAACATACAGAGGCTGTATTACACTGTATATATAATGATATAACATAGGGGCTATATTACACTGTGTATACATAATATAACATATAGGGGCTGTATTACACTGGATATATAATGATATAACATACGGGGCTGTATTACACTGTATATATAATGATATAACATAGGGGCTATATTACACTGTGTATATATAATATAACATATAGGGGCTGTATTACACTGGATATATAATGATATAACATATAGGGGCTGTACTACACTGTATATATAATGATATAACATAGGGGGGCTGTATTACACTGGATATATAATGATATAACATAGGGTCTGTATTATACTGTATATATAATGATATAACATACGGGGCTGTATTACACTGTATATATAATGATATAACATACGGGGACTGTATTACACTGGATATATAATGATATAACATATAGGGTCTGTATTACACTGGATATATAGGGATATAACATAATGGGGCTGTATTACACTGTATATATAATGATATAATATACGGGGTCTGTATTACACTGGATATATAATGATATAACATACAGGGCTGTATTACACTGGATATATAATGATATAATATACGGGGTCTGTATTACACTGGATATATAATGATATAACATACAGGGCTGTATTACACTGGATATATAATGATATAACATACGGGGCTGTATTACACTGTGTATATACGATATAACATATAGGGGCTGCATTACACTGTATATATAATGATATAACATACAGGGTCTGTATTACACTGTATAT
Organism: Eleutherodactylus coqui; assembly: GCA_035609135.1. Classification (NCBI taxonomy): domain Eukaryota; kingdom Metazoa; phylum Chordata; class Amphibia; order Anura; family Eleutherodactylidae; genus Eleutherodactylus; species Eleutherodactylus coqui. The sequence continues at coordinate 5,150,410 of CM069405.1, forward strand.
ATAATGATATAATATACAGGAGCTGTATTACACTGTGTATATATAATGATATAACATACGGGGACTGTATTACACTGGATATATAATGATATAACATATAGGGTCTGTATTACACTGGATATATAGGGATATAACATAATGGGGCTGTATTACACTGTATATATAATGATATAATATACGGGGTCTGTATTACACTGGATATATAATGATATAACATACAGAGGCTGCATTACACTGGATATATAATGATATAATATACGGGGTCTGTATTACACTGGATATATAATGATATAACATACAGGGCTGTATTACACTGGATATATAATGATATAACATACGGGGACTGTATTACACAGGGTATATACGATATAACATATAGGGGCTGCATTACACTGTATATATAATGATATAACATACAGGGTCTGTATTACACTGTATATATAATGATATAACATACGGGGCTGTATTACACTGGATATATGATATAACATACAGGGCTGTATTACACTGGATATATAATGATATAACATACGCGGCTGTATTACACTGGATATATAATGATATAACATATGGGGGCTGTATTACACTGGATATATAATGATATAACATACGGGGGCTGTATTACACTGGATATATAATGATATAACATACGGGGTCTGTATTACACTGTATATGTAATGATATAACATATAGGGGCTGTATTACACTGGATATATAATGATATAGCATAGGGGCTGTATTACACTGGATATATAATGATATAGCATAGGGGCTGTATTGCACTGTATATATAATGATATAACATATAGGGGCTGTATTACACTGGATATATAATGATATAACATATAGGGGCTGTATTACACTGGATATATAATGATATAACATATAGGGCCGTATTACACTGGATATATAATGATATAACATACAGGGGCTGTATTACACTGGGTATATAATGATATAACATACAGGGCCGTATTACACTGGATATATAATGATATAACATACAGGGGCTGTATTACACTGGGTATATAATGATATAACATACAGGCTGTATTACACTGGATATATAATGATATAGCATAGGGTCTGTATTACACTGTATATATAATGATATAACATAGGGGCTGTATTACACTGGATATATAATGATATAACATAGGGGCTGTATTACACTGTTTATATAATGATATTACTTTTAGGGGCTGTATTACACTGGGTATATAATGATATAACATATGGGGGCTGTATTACACTGGATATATAATGATATAACATAGGGGGGCTGTATTACACTGGATATATAATGATATAACATAGGGGCTGTATTAGGCCTTAGTCAGACGGGCGTTTTTCCGCGCGATTTGCGCATGCGCATGCGATTCGCTCATATATAGAACCAATGGTTCGCTATGGTATCGGTCACATGTCCGCTTTTTAAGCGGATATGCGATAAATTATAGGACATGACGATTTGCAGATCGCGCCTATCTGCGTTCGGCGTTTTATGTGCGCACCAAAATCATTTTTTTCGCCGGGCAGTCTAAGTTTCATTCGCATTTTGATGCGCACAGCGATTTTTCTCCGGTCAGACGGGCGTTTTGCTGCGACGATTAACGCGGCTAGGTGCAGATTTTTCCCGCGATTTTTCGCCTCCAGTCACGCGATTTGCGCATGCGACATGCGATGCGCAAATCGCGCGAAAAAACGCCCGTCTGACTAAGGCCTTACACTGTATATATAATGATATAGCATAGGGGCTGTATTGCACTGTATATATAATGATATAACATATAGGGACTGTATTACACTGGATATATAATGATATAACATACAGGGCCGTATTACACTGTATATATAATGATATAACATACAGGGTCTGTATTACACTGGCTATATAATGATATAACATATAGGGACTGTATTACACTGGATATATAATGATATAACATACAGGGCCGTATTACACTGTATATATAATGATATAACATACAGGGCCGTATTACACTGGGTATATAATGATATAACATACAGGGCCGTATTACACTGGCTATATAATGATATAACATATAGGGGCTGTATTACACTGGATATATAATGATATAGCATAGGGTCTGTATTACACTGGATATATAATGATACAACATATAGGGGCTGTATTACACTGTATATATAATGATATAACATATAGGGGCTCTATTACACTGGATATATAATGATATAACATACAGGGCTGTATTACACTGTATATATAATGATATAACATAGGGGGTCTGTATTACACTGTATATATAATGATATAATATAGGGGCTGTATTACACTGGATATATAATGATATAACATACAGGGGCTGTATTACACGGGATATATAATGATATAACATACAGGCTGTATTACACTGGATATATAATGATATAGCATAGGGTCTGTATTACACTGTATATATAATGATATAACATAGGGGCTGAATTACACTGGATATATAATGATATAACATAGGGGCTGTATTACACTGTTTATATAATGATATTACTTATAGGGGCTGTATTACACTGGATATATAATGATATAACATAGGGGCTGTATTACACTGGATATATAATGATATAACATAGGGGCTGTATTACACTGGATATATAATGATATAACATACGGGGTCTGTATTACACTGGGTATATAATGATATAACATAGGGGCTGTATTACACTGTTTATATAATGATATTACTTTTAGGGGCTGTATTACACTGGGTATATAATGATATAACATATGGGGGCTGTATTACACTGGATATATAATGATATAACATATAGGGGCTGTATTACACTGTATATATAATGATATAACATAGGGGGGCTGTATTACACTGGATATATAATGATATAACATAGGGTCTGTATTATACTGTATATATAATGATATAACATACGGGGCTGTATTACACTGTATATATAATGATATAACATACGGGGACTGTATTACACTGGATATATAATGATATAACATATAGGGTCTGTATTACACTGGATATATAGGGATATAACATAATGGGGCTGTATTACACTGTATATATAATGATATAATATACGGGGTCTGTATTACACTGGATATATAATGATATAACATACAGGGCTGTATTACACTGGATATATAATGATATAATATACGGGGTCTGTATTACACTGGATATATAATGATATAACATACAGGGCTGTATTACACTGGATATATAATGATATAACATACGGGGCTGTATTACACTGTGTATATACGATATAACATATAGGGGCTGCATTACACTGTATATATAATGATATAACATACAGGGTCTGTATTACACTGTATATATAATGATATAATATACAGGAGCTGTATTACACTGTGTATATATAATGATATAACATACGGGGACTGTATTACACTGGATATATAATGATATAACATATAGGGTCTGTATTACACTGGATATATAGGGATATAACATAATGGGGCTGTATCACACTGTATATATAATGATATAATATACGGGGTCTGTATTACACTGGATATATAATGATATAACATACAGAGGCTGCATTACACTGGATATATAATGATATAATATACGGGGTCTGTATTACACTGGATATATAATGATATAACATACAGGGCTGTATTACACTGGATATATAATGATATAACATACGGGGACTGTATTACACAGGGTATATACGATATAACATATAGGGGCTGCATTACACTGTATATATAATGATATAACATACAGGGTCTGTATTACACTGTATATATAATGATATAACATACGGGGCTGTATTACACTGGATATATGATATAACATACAGGGCTGTATTACACTGGATATATAATGATATAACATACGCGGCTGTATTACACTGGATATATAATGATATAACATATAGGGGCTGTATTACACTGGATATATAATGATATAGCATAGGGGCTGTATTACACTGTATATATAATGATATAGCATAGGGGCTGTATTGCACTGGATATATAATGATATAACATATAGGGGCTGTATTACACTGGATATATAATGATATAACATATAGGGCCGTATTACACTGGATATATAATGATATAACATACAGGGGCTGTATTACACTGGGTATATAATGATATAACATACAGGGCCGTATTACACTGGATATATAATGATATAACATACAGGGGCTGTATTACACTGGGTATATAATGATATAACATACAGGCTGTATTACACTGGATATATAATGATATAGCATAGGGTCTGTATTACACTGTATATATAATGATATAACATAGGGGCTGTATTACACTGGATATATAATGATATAACATAGGGGCTGTATTACACTGTTTATATAATGATATTACTTTTAGGGGCTGTATTACACTGGGTATATAATGATATAACATATGGGGGCTGTATTACACTGGATATATAATGATATAACATAGGGGGGCTGTATTACACTGGATATATAATGATATAACATAGGGGCTGTATTAGGCCTTAGTCAGACGGGCGTTTTTCCGCGCGATTTGCGCATGCGCATGCGATTCGCTCATATATAGAACCAATGGTTCGCTATGGTATCGGTCACATGTCCGCTTTTTAAGCGGATATGCGATAAATTATAGGACATGACGATTTGCAGATCGCGCCTATCTGCGTTCGGCGTTTTATGTGCGCACCAAAATCATTTTTTTCGCCGGGCAGTCTAAGTTTCATTCGCATTTTGATGCGCACAGCGATTTTTCTCCGGTCAGACGGGCGTTTTGCTGCGACGATTAACGCGGCTAGGTGCAGATTTTTCCCGCGATTTTTCGCCTCCAGTCACGCGATTTGCGCATGCGACATGCGATGCGCAAATCGCGCGAAAAAACGCCCGTCTGACTAAGGCCTTACACTGTATATATAATGATATAACATATAGGGGCTGTATTGCACTGTATATATAATGATATAACATATAGGGACTGTATTACACTGGATATATAATGATATAACATACAGGGCCGTATTACACTGTATATATAATGATATAACATACAGGGTCTGTATTACACTGGCTATATAATGATATAACATATAGGGACTGTATTACACTGGATATATAATGATATAACATACAGGGCCGTATTACACTGTATATATAATGATATAACATACAGGGCCGTATTACACTGGCTATATAATGATATAACATATAGGGGCTGTATTACACTGGATATATAATGATATAACATAGGGGCTGTATTACACTGGATATATAATGATATAGCATAGGGTCTGTATTACACTGGGTATATAATGATATAACATACAGGGCCGTATTACACTGGGTATATAATGATATAACATACAGGGTCTGTATTACACTGGATATATAATGATATAACATATAGGGTCTGTATTACACTGGATATATAATGATACAACATATAGGGGCTGTATTACACTGTATATATAATGATATAACATATAGGGGCTCTATTACACTGGATATATAATGATATAACATACAGGGCTGTATTACACTGTATATATAATGATATAACATAGGGGGTCTGTATTACACTGTATATATAATGATATAATATAGGGGCTGTATTACACTGGATATATAATGATATAACATACAGGGGCTGTATTACACGGGATATATAATGATATAACATACAGGCTGTATTACACTGGATATATAATGATATAGCATAGGGTCTGTATTACACTGTATATATAATGATATAACATAGGGGCTGAATTACACTGGATATATAATGATATAACATAGGGGCTGTATTACACTGGATATATAATGATATAACATAGGGGCTGTATTACACTGGATATATAATGATATAGCATAGGGTCTGTATTACACTGGGTATATAATGATATAACATACAGGGCCGTATTACACTGGGTATATAATGATATAACATACAGGGTCTGTATTACACTGGATATATAATGATATAACATATAGGGTCTGTATTACACTGGATATATAATGATACAACATATAGGGGCTGTATTACACTGTATATATAATGATATAACATATAGGGGCTCTATTACACTGGATATATAATGATATAACATACAGGGCTGTATTACACTGTATATATAATGATATAACATAGGGGGTCTGTATTACACTGTATATATAATGATATAATATAGGGGCTGTATTACACTGGATATATAATGATATAACATACAGGGGCTGTATTACACGGGATATATAATGATATAACATACAGGCTGTATTACACTGGATATATAATGATATAGCATAGGGTCTGTATTACACTGTATATATAATGATATAACATAGGGGCTGAATTACACTGGATATATAATGATATAACATAGGGGCTGTATTACACTGGATATATAATGATATAACATAGGGGCTGTATTACACTGGATATATAATGATATAACATACGGGGTCTGTATTACACTGGGTATATAATGATATAACATAGGGGCTGTATTACACTGTTTATATAATGATATTACTTATAGGGGCTGTATTACACTGGATATATAATGATATAACATAGGGGCTGTATTACACTGGATATATAATGATATAACATAGGGGCTGTATTACACTGGATATATAATGATATAACATACGGGGTCTGTATTACACTGGGTATATAATGATATAACATAGGGGCTGTATTACACTGTTTATATAATGATATTACTTTTAGGGGCTGTATTACACTGGGTATATAATGATATAACATATGGGGGCTGTATTACACTGGATATATAATGATATAACATAGGGGGGCTGTATTACACTGGATATATAATGATATAACATAGGGGCTGTATTAGGCCTTAGTCAGACGGGCGTTTTTCCGCGCGATTTGCGCATGCGCATGCGATTTGCTCATATATAGAACCAATGGTTCGCTATGGTATCGGTCACATGTCCGCTTTTTATGCGGATATGCGATAAATTATAGGACATGACGATTTGCAGATCGTGCCTATCTGCGTTCGGCGTTTTATGTGCGCACCAAAATCATTTTTTTCGCCGGGCAGTCTAAGTTTCATGCGCATTTTGATGCGCACAGCGATTTTTCTCCGGTCAGACGGGCGTTTTGCTGCGACGATTAACGCGGCTAGGTGCAGATTTTTCCCGCGATTTTTCGCCTCCAGTCACGCGATTTGCGCATGCAACATGCGATGCGCAAATCGCGCGAAAAAACGCCCGTCTGACTAAGGCCTTACACTGTATATATAATGATATAACATACGTGGCTGTATTACACTGTATATATAATGATATAACATACGTGGCTGTATTACACTGTATATATAATGATATAACATACAGGGCTGTATTACACTGTATATATAATGATATAACATATAGGGGCTGTATTACACTGGCTATATAATGATATAACATATAGGGACTGTATTATACTGTATATATAATGATATAACATACAGGGCTGTATTACACTGGATATATAATGATATAACATACGGGGACTGTATTACACTGGGTATATAATGATATAACATACAGGGCTGTATTACACTGGGTATATAATGATATAACATACAGGGCTGTATTACACTGGATATATAATGATATAACATACAGGGCTGTATTACACTGGCTATATAATGATATAACATACAGGGCTGTATTACACTGTATATATAATGATATAACATATAGGGACTGTATTACACTGGGTATATAATGATATAACATACAGGGCTGTATTACACTGTATATATAATGATATAACATATAGGGGCTGTATTACACTGGATATATAATGATATAACATACAGGACTGTATTACACTGGATATATAATGATATAACATACAGGGCTGTATTACACTGGATATATAATGATATAACATATAGGGGCTGTATTACACTGGATATATAATGATATAACATATAGGGGCTGTATTACACTGGATATATAATGATATAACATATAGGGGCTGTATTACACTGGATATATAATGATATAACATATAGGGGCTGTATTACACTGGATATATAATGATATAACATACAGGACTGTATTACACTGGATATATAATGATATAACATACAGGGCTGTATTACACTGGATATATAATGATATAACATATAGGGGCTGTATTACACTGGATATATAATGATATAACATATAGGGGCTGTATTACACTGGATATATAATGATATAACATATAGGGGCTGTATTACACTGGATATATAATGATATAACATACAGGGGCTGTATTACTGTATATATAATGATATAACATACAGGGCTGTATTACACTGGATATATAATGATATAACATATAGGGGCTGTATTACACTGGATATATAATGATATAACATATAAGGTCTGTATTACATTGTATATATAATGATATAATATACGGGGTCTGTATTACACTGGATATATAATGATATAATATACGGGGTCTGTATTACACTGGATATATAATGATATAACATATAGGGTCTGTATTACACTGGGTATATAATGATATAACATATAGGGTCTGTATTACACTGGATATATAATGATATAACATAGGGTCTGTATTACACTGTATATATAATGATATAACATATAGGGGCTGTATTACACTGGATATATAATGATATAACATACAGGGTCTGTATTACACAGGGTATATAATGATATAACATACAGGGTCTGTAATACACTGTATATATAATGATATAACATACAGGGTCTGTATTACACTGTATATATAATAATATAACATATAGGCTGTATTACACTGTATATATAATGATATAACATATAGGATCTGTATTACACTGGATATATAATGATATAACATATAGGGTCTGTATTACACTGGATATATAATGATATAACATACAGGGTCTGTATTACACTGGGTATATAATGATATAACATACAGGGTCTGTATTACACTGGGTATATAATGATATAACATACGGGGCTGTATTACACTGGATATATAATGATATAACATAGGGTCTGTATTACACTGTATATATAATGATATAACATATAGGGGCTGTATTACACTGGATATATAATGATATAACATATAAGGTCTGTATTACACTGGATATATAATGATATAACATACGGGGCTGTATTACACTGGATATATAATGATATAACATACAGGGCTGTATTACACTGTATATATAATGATATAACATACAAGGCTGTATTACACTGGATATATAATGATATAACATATAGGGTCTGTATTACACTGGATATATAATGATATAACATACAGGGGCTGTATTACACTGTGTATATATAATGATATAACATACGGAGCTGTATTACACTGGATATATAATGATATAACATACAGGGCTGTATTACACTGTATATATAATGATATAACATACAGGGCTGTATTACACTGTATATATAATGATATAACATACAGGGACTGTATTACACTGGATATATAATGATATAACATATAGGGGCTGTATTACACTGGATATATAATGATATAACATACGGGTCTGTATTACACTGGATATATAATGATATAACATACAGGGACTGTATTACACTGGATATATAATGATATAACATATAGGGGCTGTATTACACTGTGTATATACGATATAACATATAGGGGCTGTATTACACTGGGTATATAATGATATAACATAGGGTCTGTATTACACTGTATATATAATGATATAACATATAGGGGCTGTATTACACAGGGTGTATAACGATATAACATATGGGGCTGTATTACACTGTATATATAATGATATAACATATAGGGGCTGTATTACACAGGGTATATAATGATATAACATACGGGGCTGTATTACACTGTATATATAATGATATAACATATAGGGGCTGTATTACACTGTGTATATAATGATATAACATACGGGGCTGTATTACACTGTATATATAATGATATAACATATAGGGGCTGTATTACACTGTGTATATAATGATATAACATACGGGGACTGTATTACACTGTATATATAATGATATAACATATAGGGGCTGTATTACACTGGATATATAATGATATAACATATAGGGGCTGTATTACACTGGGTATATAATGATATAACATACAGGGGCTGTATTACACTGGATATATAATGATATAACATATAGGGGCTGTATTACACTGGATATATAATGATATAACATATAGGGGCTGTATTACACTGGATATATAATGATATAACATACAGGGGCTGTATTACGCTGGATATATAATGATATAACATACGGGGCTGTATTACACTGGCTATATAATGATATAGCATACAGGGCTGTATTACACTGGATATATAATGATATAACATAGGGTCTGTATTACAGTGTATATAATGATATAACATACGGGGACTGTATTACACTGTATATATAATGATATAACATACGGGGACTGTATTACACTGGATATATAATGATATAACATAGGGTCTGTATTACAGTGTATATAATGATATAACATACGGGGACTGTATTACACTGTATATATAATGATATAACATATAGGGGCTGTATTACACAGGGTATATAATGATATAACATACGGGGCTGTATTACACTGTATATATAATGATATAACATACAGGGCTGTATTACACTGGATATATAATGATATAACATAGGGTCTGTATTACACTGTGTATATAATGATATAATATATAGGTCTGTATTACACTGTGTATATAATGATATAACATAGGGTCTGTATTACACTGTATATATAATGATATAATATATAGGTCTGTATTACACTGTATATATAATGATATAACATATAGGGGCTGTATTACACAGGGTATATAATGATATAACATTCGGGGCTGTATTACACTGTGTATATATAATGATATAACATATAGGGGCTGTATTACACTGTGTATATAATGATATAACATACGGGGACTGTATTACACTGTATATATAATGATATAACATACAGGGTCTGTATTACACTGTATATATAATGATATAACATACAGGGTCTGTATTACACTGGATATATAATGATATAACATACAGGGTCTGTAATACACTGTATATATAATGATATAACATACAGGGTCTGTATTACACTGGATATATAATGATATAACATACTGGGTTGTATTACACTGGATATATAATGATATAACATAGGGTCTGTATTACACTGGGTATATAATGATATAACATATAGGGGCTCTATTACACTGGATATATAATGATATAACATATAGGGCCTGTATTACACTGGATATATAATGATATAACATACAGGGCTGTATTACACTGGATATATAATGATATAACATACAGGGCTGTATTACACTGGATATATAATGATATAACATACAGGGCTGTATTACACTGGATATATAATGATATAACATACAGGGTCTGTATTACACAGGGTATATAATGATATAACATATAGGGTCTGTATTACACTGGATATATAATGATATAACATATAGGGGCTGTATTGCACTGGATATATAATGATATAACATACAGGGGCTGCATTACACTGTATATATAATGATATAACATATAGGGTCTGTATTACACTGGATATATAATGATATAACATATAGGGGCTGTATTACACTGTATATATAATGATATAACATACGGGGTCTGTATTAGACTGGATATATAATGATATAACATATAGGGGCTGTATTACACAGGGTATATAATGATATAACATACGGGGCTGTATTAGACTGGATATATAATGATATAACATATAGGGCTGTATTACACTGTATATATAATGATATAACATACGGGGACTGTATTACACAGGATATATAATGATATAACACAAAGGGCTGTATTACACTGGGTATATAATGATATAACATATAGGGGCTGTATTACACTGGATATATAATGATATAACATACAGGGTCTGTATTACACTGGATATATAATGATATAACATACAGGGCTGTATTACACTGGATATATAATGATATAACATACAGGTCTGTATTACACTGGATATATAATGATATAACATATAGGGTCTGTATTACACTGTATATATAATGATATAACATACAGGGTCTGTATTACACTGTACATATAATGATATAACATACGGGGTCTGTATTACACTGTATATATAATGATATAACATACGGGGCTGTATTACACTGTATATATAATGATATAACATACGGGGTCTGTATTACACAGGGTATATAATGATAAAACATATAGGTCTGTATTACACTGGATATATAATGATATAACATATAGGGTCTGTATTACACTGTATATATAATGATATAACATACGGGGTCTGTATTACACTGTATATATAATGATATAACATACAGGGCTGTATTACACTGTATATATAATGATATAACATACGGGGCTGTATTACACTGTGTATATACGATATAACATATAGGGGCTGTATTACACTGGATATATAATGATATAACGTATAGGGTCTGTATTACACTGTATATATAATGATATAACATACAGGGCTGTATTACACTGTATATATAATGATATAACATACAGGGCTGTATTACACTGTATATATAATGATATAACATACGGGGCTGTATTACACTGTGTATATACGATATAACATATAGGGGCTGTATTACACTGGATATATAATGATATAACGTATAGGGTCTGTATTACACTGTATATATAATGATATAACGTATAGGGTCTGTATTACACTGTATATATAATGATATAACATACGGGGTCTGTATTACACAGGGTATATAATGATAAAACATATAGGGTCTGTATTACACTGGGTATATAATGATATAACATATAGGGTCTGTATTACACTGTATATATAATGATATAACATACGGGGACTGTATTACACTGTATATATAATGATATAACATACAGGGCTGTATTACACTGTATATATAATGATATAACATACGGGGTCTGTATTACACTGTATATATAATGATATAACATACAGGGCTGTATTACACTGTATATATAATGATATAACATACGGGGCTGTATTACACTGGATATATAATGATATAACATAGGGTCTGTATTACACTGGATATATAATGATATAACATACAGGGCTGTATTACACTGGATATATAATGATAAAACATATAGGTCTGTATTACACTGTATATATAATGATATAACATACGGGGACTGTATTACACTGTATATATAATGATATAACATACGGGGTCTGCATTACACTGTATATATAATGATATAACATATAGGGTCTGTATTACACTGGATATATAATGATATAACATACAGGGCTGTATTACACTGTATATATAATGATATAACATACGGGGTCTGTATTACACAGGGTATATAATGATAAAACATATAGGTCTGTATTACACTGTATATATAATGATATAACATATAGGGTCTGTATTACACTGTACATATAATGATATAACATACAGGGACTGTATTACACTGTATATATAATGATATAACATATAGGGTCTGTATTACACTGTACATATAATGATATAACATACGGGTCTGTATTACACTGTATATATAATGATATAACATACAGGGGCTGTATTACACAGGGTATATAATGATATAACATATAGGGACTGTATTACACTGGATATATAATGATATAACATACAGGGCTGTATTACACTGTACATATAATGATATAACATACAGGGCTGTATTACACTGGCTATATAATGATATAACATACAGGTCTGTATTACACTGTATATATAATATATAGCGTCGGCCCCTAGCGGTATATAATATAGAGAGCTGCCATCCATTACCGGTGTCTGATATACGGGGGGGGGGGGGGGGGTGATGGGGTGTTGGGCCCCTCTGGTGGTCTTCTCCTTCCCTCTCGTCTGCTGGAGTCGGTGCAGCCTCAGCTCTCGCCCCGGGGGTCTCTCATCATCACCTCCCCCTATTCTTACCTGCTGTTGTGGGGTCTCCGCTGCAGCATGAGGGGCTCCAGGTTGGGGATGGAGGGGGCTGCAGAGATGCTAATCCGGCCTGGATGCTGCAGCCTCTCCAGTGTAGGGATGCAGTGTGATGCAGTGTGCTGTGTGATGTCACTGGCTGTGGTGGGCTGAGCCCTGCATGATAATCGCAGCTTAACCCCTCGTCTGCCTCAGCACCATCTGCCCATCATCCCCGCCGAGTCATAGAGGGGTCCGAGTATTACACTGAGCCCCAGAGCTGACGCTCTACACCGCCTGCAAGTCTCAGGATGGAGGCTGTATGATCCCCAACCTGTACAGCGGAGACCATCATTAACTCATCGCTCCCTGGAGACTAAAAATACTGGCAGGAACAGCTTTAGTTGCAGCTGGTGCGTTATATGCCCCACGTGTATAGGAACGGCGGGCTGCCAGGTCTCATGTATGCCATCCATATGGTGCCGCAACTCTGTCCGTGGGCTTCTGATTTATGTAAAATATACCTAATGGTCCCCTTAACTAGACCCGCCGGCCCTTTACTAGACCTGCCAGCCCTTTACTAGACCTGCCGCCCCATTATAAGACCCCCCGGCCCCTCACGATTGGCGCCCCCTGTACGGTAATTCTCCCCGTGACCCCGGAGTGCGACATAAAATCACGTGACATTTTCCGCTGATCAGTTTCAGTGTGAATCCACATTAGATGGAAGATCCAGCGATCCGAGCGACTTCCAGCGAGGCCGGTCATCGGTGCTAGACTAGCCGGGGTCTCACCGCCAACCGCGGGGGGGATCATGTAACGGTGTGGAGAGTATACAGAGAATGGCGCGATCGGAGGAAAACATCCAGCGAAAGGGGATCCTGCGGACGGAAACAACTCATCCCTGAAAGGGGTCGGAGGAGGATGTCAGGAATCGTTCTGACCAACAGGCTGCACAGTCAACTGAATACAACGCTGGAGCTCCAACTAACGTGTCCGAACGCACAACTCGCCGTTCCTCCGCACGGATGGTATAACAGCGGACGACCAGTTCCAGCGCCATTGTGTCTAAGAGGAACAGAAAGACTGCAGCGGGCAAAAGAGCGCAAAACTTGTATCACTGAGCAGCGGGAAAACATCTCCTGGTCAGATGGAGCCAGATTTATGTTGCTGATGGGAGGTCAGAATTTGGCGCATGCAGCCTGAATCGCTGACCCCTTCCTGTCAGCCGGTCAGAACATGTCAGCACCATCATCTAAGGCGGTGGATATAGTATATCTTGGCTTTAGTAGAGCATTTGACAAAGTATCTCATACCATACTTATTGAGAAAATGATCATATCTGGGATTGACAAGGCAACTGTTAGGTGGATTCACAACTGGCTGAGTGATCGTACTCAAAGAGGGGTCATAAATGGCTGCACATCCAAGTGGGAGAATGTATCAAGTGGGGACCACAAGGTTCTGTCCTAGGCCCAGTGGTGGCCAACATTGTTATAAATGATCTGGAGGAGGGAATTGTGGGAATCTGATCAAATGTGCCGATGACACAAAGCTAGGAGGGAGAGCTAACACTAGGGAAGAGAGAGGATTCAGAAAGATCTAGAAAAGCTTGTACAGTGGTCGGTGACTAACAGAATGGTATTTAACAAGGAGAAATGCAAAGTCCTACATCTGGGCAAGAAGAATGAAGAAAGCGCATACAGAATGGGAGGAATTGGGCTAAGCAGCAGCACATGTGAAAAAGACTTGGGTGTACTAATAGATCATGGACTGAACATGAATCAACAATGTGATGCAGCAGCCAAAAAGGCAAACACAATCCTGGGATGTATTAAGAGAAGCATAGAGTCTAGATCATGTGAGGTCATTATCCCCTCTATTCTTCCTTAGTCAGACCTCATCTGGAATACTGGGTCCAGTTCTGGGCACCCCACTTTATACAAGACATAGACAAACTGGAGCAAGTTCATAGAAGAGTTACCAAGATGGTGAGCGGTCTGCAAATCATGTCCTATGAGGAACGGTTAAAGGATCGGGGAATGTTTAGCAGAAGAGAAGGCTGAGAGGAGGCTTAATAGCGGTCTACAAATATCTGAAGGGCTGTCACAGTGCAGAGGGATCAGCCCTATTCTCATCTGTACAAGGAAAGACTAGAAGCAATGGGATGAAACTGAAAGGGAGGAGACACGGATTAGATATTAGTCAATGAGTGGGACAGGTTGCCATGGGAGGTGGGGAATTCTCCTTCAATGGATGTCTTCAAACCAAGGCTGGACAGACATCTGTCTGGGGAGATATAGTGATCCTGCACTGAGCAGGGGGTTGGACCAATGACCCTGGAGGTCCCGATGACCCTAATGGAACCGATGATCCCGGAGGACCCCTCCAACTTCACTATTCTCGGATTCCAATCTGCGGCCACTACAAGACGTTTTCTGTCGGCAGGGCTGATATTCCTGTCCGACTATTTCATCACCCAGCAGAATCTTCACGACAAATTTCTGCTGTTCTGAACTGAAAATGAGATCCAACCCTACTAGATGGGGGGGGGGGGGGGGCTAACAAAGGGTCCGCTCAGTGTACATTACTGTGTGCATGCCCAGTATTATAATGGTCATGTGACTCATCTGGGGTCTTTATACCTCCAGTATCTGCAGCCTGCACCTCGGGGATAGGGACACCTGACGGGAACGCCCCACAGAGGGCGCACAGCCCCCCAGCACAGTGGTGGGCTCTGTTTGGAGGGTCTCACTGGCTGCTGATCGCACAGGCCAGGAGGATGTTCACAGATATGGTCACATGACCACATGTAGTATGTGCTGTGTGAGCTGGGACACGGACGTTTCTGGACCCTGACAATGAGTGATGTGTCGGGGTCTGCAGTACACTGCGGCTGTATTTTGGGGGTCTGGCATGAGTCTCTGAATGTTACTTTAGAAGAGTTTTCTGAACCTACAAACCCCCCCTTAAAGGGCCAGTCCAGGGAAAGCACATTTTTCCATGCATGCCCCCCTCACCTGATTCCCTGTCACACTCTGGAGGTCCCACAGTCTCCTCACCACAGTGCTGCCTCCTGTCTGAGACTTATCAGACACCATCTTGATTTTTAGCTTGCTTTCTACTTTTTCTCCCTCTATGCTAGCAATCCCATGATGCGTCAGCACAGCATCACATGACCAGCTAGAGCCAGTACCTTCTCTGTCTGCTGGGAGGACAGTGTGATTATCATAACCCTCTATATTCACCTATATAAGCTATAAGGGGGAGCCGTCATCTCCTTCATTATAACGGTCTATCAGGACCCTCTGTTCATCAGCAGTTATGTGAGTTTTCGTCCCCCTTTGTAGAGCCTGTGGGGTACAGTCCATGCGGTTTCATCATACAGGAAATTCTGGTGACTTCTATAGACAACAGATACAAGTAATTCCCAGGTGGATCACATGACCTACCTGAGGAGAAGGCCGAGACATTCAGATAGCAGTTATAACCAAGCTGATGTGTAATAAATATATATATACACACACACTGGGGATGGCTACATAATGGGCGAATACAATCACTGGCCCGGCCCCCTTAGTCTTCCATCACATATATGTACTTGTCATGTATGGATCTGCATTGGTACATATTGCATGGGGCTGTTGTCTGCTCTCTGTATTACATATTGGTATCTGGTATATACGATGCAGTGGGGGGATGGGTAGCGGTTACTGTACGCCTATATCAGATGCTGGGATGTCATTGGTGATATGTGGGATAGCGGAGACCGCTGCTATTTATTATGTCCCCCTGTTGTATGTATGTATGTATGTATGTATGTATGTAACATGGCTGCCTGTGTATGTATGTATGTATGTATGTAACATGGCTGCCTGTGTATGTATGTATCACACGGCTGCCTCTGTGGTGAGGCCGCTGACATCTTTCACTCTACGGTTGTGGCCTATTATCAGATATAACATGTTTTGTGGTCTTGTAGTGGCCCAGTACTTCATCCTGGTCCCCTCCATGAATGTCATACATGTATGTCCTATGTAGATGCACAGTGCAAACCTTTTCCTGTCATCTCCAGTATGCGTGTTGCACAGCTGCAGCGCTTGAGAGGTTAACCTTTAATAAAATCCAAAGCCTTCAGGAGTTTGGTGGTGCAAGAGGTGCGGGCACATGAGGGCACCTTCAGCCCTCGTGCTGAAGAATGGAGGAGGAGGGGAGATTTCCTGTGTTGCGCTCTCTCTCCAGGGCTCACTCTCCTTACATCCAGTTCATAAGCATCTGTGAGTTCTAATCTGTGTCCCTACAAGGCCAGTGCAGAGGTACTATCTACTCTTCTGTTTTTCCTACGAGGCTGTCTGAAGTCTGGATCACCGCGTAGAGGTACACCCTGTTTGGCTGTCATACCCACACGTCTCTAACTCTGGGTGGAGCTACTACGAGTCAATAATCTCTGTTCGCACATGTGCGTCTTTCAGTCTAGAAGAGCCGCGTGGAGGTACTGCAGGTTAATAATCTCTGAAGTCTGTCCAACTTCCTGCACTGTGAAGTCCTTTATAGAACTGCCTTGTATTGTTTCACTTATTACTCAAGGAAAGTTTTTACCGGGTTCTGACCATTCCCAGAGACCCGTGGCACCAAGGAACTGTCTGTGGCTGCATTTCTTATCCACTGAGGGTCATACCGGCATATGTAGGAGTGGTGGCGTCACCCGTGACAAATCATACTGCAACCCCTGTTATTCAGTTTGGTGGGCATTCCCTATCCTAGGGGTGTCCAAGGTGGCCTGCAGTGCTACCCTGGCCTTGGCTGTGTGTGTCCCTCTGGGAAGGGGCCTGGTAAGTGCCACCATGGCAAGTCAGCACTCTACCCTCCCAGCTCCCCACGTATGTCAGGTGTCCGGGGTCTCCCTATGGGACGCTGCAGTCTGGTATGAGATTACAGATTACTGACACTTTATGTACATCGTCTCTTTTGTGCTTTCTAACAGTCTGCAGTTATTTTGGGGTCTATGTATCCCGGGGGGGTCTGCAGTTATTTTGGGGTCTATGTATCCCGGCAGTCTGCAGTTATTTTGGGCTGTATGTATCCCGGGGGTTCTGCAGTTATTTTGGGCTCTATGTATCCCGGGGGGGGGGGGGGGGGGTCTGCAGTTATTTTGGGCTCTATGTATCCCGGGGGGTCTGCAGTTATTTTGGGCTCTATGTATCCCGGGGGGGGGGTCTGCACTTATTTTGGGGTCTATGTATCCAGGAGCTCTGCAGTTATTTTGGGGTCTATGTATCCCGGCGGTCTGCAGTTATTTTGGGGTCTATGTATCCTGGGGGGTCTGCAGTTATTTTGGGGTCTATGTATCCCGGGGGGGGGGGGGGGGTCTGCAGTTATTTTGGGGCCTATGTATCCCGGGGGGGTCTGCAGTTATTTTGGGGTCTATGTATCCCGAGGGGGTCTGCAGTTATTTTGGGGTCTATGTATCCCGAGGGGGTCTGCAGTTATTTTGGGGTCTATGTATCCTGGGGGGGGGGGGTCTGCAGTTATTTTGGGGTCTATGTATCCCGGGGGGGGGGTCTGCAGTTATTTTGGGGTCTATGTATCCCGGGGGGGGGGGGGGGGGTCTGCAGTTATTCTGGGGTCTATGTATCCCGAGGGGGTCTGCAGTTATTTTGGGGTCTATGTATCCCGAGGGGGTCTGCAGTTATTTTGGGGTCTATGTATCCTGGGGGGTCTGCAGTTATTTTGGGGTCTATGTATCCCGAGGGGGTCTGCAGTTATTTTGGGGTCTATGTATCCCGGGGGGGTCTGCAGTTATTTTGGGGTCTATGTATCCCGGGGGGGTCTGCAGTTATTTTGGGGTCTATGTATCCCGGGGGGGTCTGCAGTTATTTTGGGGTCTATGTATCCCGGGGGGGTCTGCAGTTATTTTGGGGTCTATGTATCCCGGGGGGGTCTGCAGTTATTTTGGGGTCTATGTATTACGGGGGGGTCTGCAGTTATTTTGGGGTCTGCGTATGGAACTGTAAGTGGACACTGAGTATAAAATGCAGATGATATAAATCCCAGCAGGGGTATTGACTATGCTGCTCCCTCGCAACGCCTGCGAATGACAGCGTTTAATCCGAAGCTCCACTCTACATAGAGCGGGAATTTGAAAAGAAAAAGTCACTCTACGCACCTCCGTGACGTCATAGTCCTGGGCATGTGCCAATCGCTGCCCGTACGTGAACTCTGCGAGTCGGCCGTGAGGATGAGCCCTTAGGCTTGGCGCTGGCTGCTTTGGTTGTTTCACCCTTTAACAAGGACCTAGTCTTTGTTACTGCGATCCACAGGTTACATCTGCAAAGTAGTCACTGACTGGTGGAGTAAACAGAGAAATAAACCAAGCAGAGGGTCACCACCGCCACCAGCAAGTCTCCGGGCGCCATTACCAGATTACCAGATTGTTATACAAGTGCTTCATAGCGCCCCCCTTCTATGAGGGGCTGTTTTCCAGACCAGATCTTCCACGCTGAACTAAGGACGGCGGAGACCCCAACCCTGCGAGAATCAACTGTATGGTGCACTTCATCCTCCTGGTGACCCTTTGCAGGATCCGGAGATGGAGGAGATCCAGCAGAAGGCATCGGGGATCAGATATAGGGAGCGCAGGGGACGTTGTAAATGGAAGGCGGACAGATTATTTCTCCTATGTCACATGGGACATTTTTGACCAAGTTTAGCAAAAGGAAATTCTAAGTGTAATGTTCTTGGTAGACGGCGAGCCCCACCACAGAGGAAGGACCCGGAGAGCTCCTCGAGTCTGCAAACTGTCTGCCCTAGACCACTTTGTACATGAGACGCTGTCATGCACTTGGCTGTATAAGTTTCTGCCTCTAGGAAAATCCTCATCACTGGAGCAAGAAGAGCTGAGACTGGGATGAAACCTGAAGTGCAGAAAAATGGGAGAAGCCTTCATGGATTTGTGAGGTTAAAGGGAGATACGAGACCCCATCCACTGGGTTATCAGCGACAAAGCAACGCAAATACATCTCAAGACTCTTCTTCTGAAACTCTGAGTAGTAAGCAGAAGAAAAAAAAGACAGATTAATCCCGAACCTGGGGTCAAAAGGTTCTCCAGACCTGAGATACAAATGGTATAGGCCATCAGAAACTAGATTATGGGGAGTCTGTGGAACTGAACAGCATGTTGTACAAACAACCCAAAGACCCCAAATGTTCTGTAACCATAGAGCCTGGCCGTTGGGTAACGTGGGGCCCTAGAGGCTGGCCGTTGGGCAATGCGGGGCCCTAGAGGCTGGCAAGTGGGCAACGCGGGGCCCTAGAGGCTGGCTGTTGGGTAACGGAAAAAGAAAAATGATGCAGTTTGGAGAAATGTCCCATTATTACCCAAATCAGTCCTACAATCGTTTACTGGAAGATCAATAACAAAGTCCATCCAGACATGTCCGGGTTCTATTTGGTATAATTAAAGGGCACAATTCCCCGATTGGGCCGAGTACCTGGCTGTGGCACAAACTTCACTGGCAAGTACATAGGCTTTAGTATCTCACAAGTATGATGACCACCCATAATTGTGAGATGCCAACCTACTCATGTTCATGATGCCATGATGATCTACTGAGATGGAGTCAGGCACAACCGTTGTGCTGCCCTAATGTCCTCTGCAAGACCAGACGAAGTTGCAAGATCACCACACCTTTGGAAAGAGTTAGTTTGGGTCGGGTCTTGTGCATCTGAAAAGGGCTAAATCTGTGAGAGGGCACTAACAGGGAGCATCGGAGCTGTGCTTGTTGTGACTTTGAAACTCCCCAACATTTTCAGACGCGATGGTGTGTTAAAAGAAGTGGGGCAGGCGCTCCGGATAGAAATATATGGATAACTCTACCCCAAGTGTCGCTGACATTGAATAATTCTGTATGGTGAGACTCGTTCCTAATGGCTTGTGGCCAGACTCACTGGCCAAGGTCATAGACCCCGGACCCCAGGACACACCAAAAGGGGTGGATGCTGATTATGGCGTATGTTCAGTGATGGATACTGGCTATCACTTGTTGCATCTTCCCATACTGAGGGCGGATAAACCAAGAGTCCTGATACCCTACAAGGGTCACAAATCACACGGTGACTCTGAGTCCGTGGAACATGCCAGAATCCTTATACAAGTGCACAAGACATTGCTGGATTCTTAAGACTTTCTGCAGCCAAGACTGCTGCTGCCGCCAGTCACTGCCAATGGATGACCTCATCATGCAGAGACATTAAATCTTGGGACGCTCCCCACATCTACCTCCGTCATCATCGAACTGATGGCAAAAGTGAATTAAGTATACATGAATGATAGTCTGGGAGTGCACCGCCGTACGCACGTGTGACGCCATCAACCTCTGACCAGCAAACATGCCGCCGGGTATCCAATGTTCAGAGCGTTCACCCTGGTAATGCTGGGGAGCAGCTGCTGTAGACCAGGCGCAGAAGTCCTCACCCTCCAAGGACGGGACTAATGGAGTGACCCCCAACCCCAGCATCTATTAATACGACTCACACCAGAGCCCAGGGCTCAGTCCGGACCTACCCTGCAAACAATGAGCCCTCACACAGCCTCAATGACGGAGAAAGATGATAACCCATCACAAATATTGGGAAGGGGGGGGGGGTCAATATTTTATTCAGTTTTTGTTTTTCTTTCCATTTCTCCCCCCTTCCTGCAGCCGCGTCACTGGAGAAATAAAGTTTTTATTTTTTATTTTTTTTGGAAGTGGGAAGGAAAAATAAAAAACAAAAACAAAAAACAAAGTTTTGCAGGAGGAAGGGGTTGAGTTGTCGATAGTCGATGCAAGAATGTAATGTGCCGTCGGTGATGATCCTGGTCGATTGTCACCCGTCTGCCACCTGTCTGGTTGGGAATGTCGTGTTCACATGCAGTTCTTAGTCACCTTGAAGTAATATAAGGTAGACACGACCAGACACCAAAACATAAAGCCGTGCAAACAGCCGAGACAACAAACCGGCAGCGAACTACTTACCAAACGTACTGGAACAACGGGACGGGAACATGAATAAGGACGAGGTATTCACCAGTATGTTGGCCAGAATACGTAAGCTCACAAGCCCACGGCAAGGGTCCCAGCACTAACATGACAGCCAAACCACAAAAAGGGAACCCTGTACATAAGTGGGCGACCGTCCCAATAAGGACAGCCCCGCGCAGGAACCTCGGGACCACCGGTCTCAACCTAGAACAGAATAGGCAGGAACGCCAACATAGGGCAGAGTAAGCAACAGACGTCTGCTGACCGAGAGAGACGGGAACACCAGACACTGAATAGAACATTGGTCACACCAGGTGCCTGCATGCCTGCAGATAGAAGGGAATCCCTCCCAGAACCTCCTGCATACAGACACCAAAACAGGCATAGACTAAGCTTCTACACCCACACATGTAAGGGACGTCCGACATCACACATCTGACGGAGAAGGGACAAGGCGTCTGACATCACACATCTGAGGAAAAGGGACAAGGCGTCTGACATCACACATCTGATGGGTAAGGGATAGAGCATGAGACATCACCCATCTGATGCGTAAAGGACAAGGCATCTGACATCACACATCTGACTTAGAAGGGACAAGGCGTCCGACATCACACGTCTGATGGGTAAGGGATAGAGCATGAGACATCACCCATCTGATGGGTAAAAAGGCAGAACATCAGACATCACTGAACTGACGGAGAAGGGACAGAGAATCAGACATCACACATCTGATGGGTAAGGGATAGAGCATGAGACATCACCCATCTGATGGGTAAAAAGGCAGAACATCAGACATCACTGAACTGACGGAGAAGGGACAGAGAATCAGACATCACCCATCTGCTGGGTAAAAAGGTAGAACATCAGACATCACTGAACTGACGGAGAAGGGACAGAGCATGAGACATCACACATCTGACGGGTAAGGGATAGAGCATGAGACATCACCCATCTGAC
Organism: Eleutherodactylus coqui; assembly: GCA_035609135.1. NCBI lineage: Eukaryota > Metazoa > Chordata > Amphibia > Anura > Eleutherodactylidae > Eleutherodactylus > Eleutherodactylus coqui. The sequence goes on from CM069405.1 coordinate 5,174,369, forward strand.
GGGTAAGGGACAAGGCGTCTGACATCACACATCTGACTTAGAAGGAACAAGGCGTCGGACTTCACCCATCTGACGGGTAGAGGACAAGGCGTGTGACATCACACATCTGACGGGTAAGGGGCAGAGCGTCAGACATTACACATCTGACGGAGAGGGGACAAGGCGTCAGACATCACTGATCTGACAGAGAAGGGACAGAGCATCAGACATCACCCATCTGATGGAGAAGGGACAGAGAGTCAGACATCACCCATCTGACGGAGAAGGGACAGAGCATCAGACATCACCCATCTGATGGAGAAGGGACAGAGAGTCAGACATCACCCATCTGACGGAGAAGGGACAGAGCATCAGACATCACTGATCTGACGGAGAAGGGATAGAGCATCAGGCATCACCGATCTGACGGAGAAGGGACAGAGCATCAGACATCACCCATCTGATGGAGAAGAGACAGAGCGTCAGACATCACCCATCTGACGGAGAAGGGACAGAGCATCAGACATCACCAATCTGACGGAGAAGGGACAGAGCATCAGACATCACCCATCTGACGGAGAAGGGACAGAGCATCAGACATCACCCATCTGACGGAGAAGGGACAGAGCATCAGACATCAGCCATCTGATGGAGAAGAGACAGAGCGTCAGACATCACCCATCTGATGGAGAAGGGACAGAGCGTCAGACATCACCCATCTGACGGAGAGGGGACAGAGCATCAGACATCACCCATCTGACGGAGAGGGGACAAGGCGTCAGACTGATACCGTGACCTTCTTAGGTGTGGAAACCAGGGTGCTCCAGCAGGAGACGTGGGATGGCGTATGGATCCTTTGCCCACATACGCCCAACTGCCTGTAGTTCCAACTCTGAATGTGGAGGGAAGAGTCCAGACAGTGCAGCCGGTGGGACAGTGGTCCTTCAGGCAGTTCTTTAGGTCGGTTGTAGACTTCCCAGAAGCTTCCGGCACACAACAGGATTCTTCATCTCACCATTTAGTTGATGAAGTAAATGTTGGTTCTCTTGACTTCCAGTCCATGGTGGGATTCTGGATACCCAACATTACAGAACCTTCTGGGCTGGAGATGACCATCAGGATACTGACTCTAGATGACCGGACAGCAGTCACTATTTGGGGTTTCATGCGTGATGGGGCTTCGTCACCCAACCCAGAGAATAACATACAATATATACCCTTCTAGGGAGGGACGTTACTGACAATGAGAGTACGTATATATATATATATATCAGCTGTGGTCAGACGTATGCAGTGTTCAGTATCCTATAATGACCGTCTCCTCTATATGGCATGGGAGGGGTGTCAGATTAATTGTATAATGACAGCCCCCACTATATGGGATGTACAGGCTGACTGTATAATGACGGCCCTCTCTATATAGGCCGGGGAGGGGAGGGGGGCTGTCTGTATAGCAGTCACATCCGCCTTTGTTCTACTTTCTCTTGACTTCAGATAATTAGTCGTCTTCATTGCAGTAATTACGAGGACCGTCTCCTCCTAATCAGCAGCTCCACAAATTCTACGCCCTCGCTGTTAACCCTGCTCTTACTGCAGCTCCCTATGCATCAGTCTGTAGAGGCGTCAGCTACTAGACGAGGGGTGCCAATCCTAGCCAGGACTAGAGACACCTTCCAGCAAGCAGGATTTGGGGTCCCTACATTACTATGGGGTTCGCTGCCTTACATTAACCCATTCTGTGCGATGTCTGAGCGGGGTTAATCTAGGACATGGATGAGGCTTGTGAGCAGCAGACAATCCCACCGCACTAATGGACTTGGCAGGAGAGGAGGATTACTACTCCTGGGAATAGGGGTGATAGTTTGTAGCAATACATGGTACGAGAATGGAGCATTTACACATGAGAGCAACCTCCCGCTGCTCTCCACCCCCAGCCACCATCATTCCTTGTACCTTTGTACATACGGTGTGCGATGGAGCACCCACATATGGGATCTGGAGGTCAGCACAGCCACATGGACCTCTATGCAACCCTATGTGATGGAGCAGCCAGGTATAGCATCTGCGGGTCAGAGTGGCCCCGTGGACCTCTATGGCAGCCCTATGGCTGCACGCACAACTTGCAACTCTCCAGGCAATGATAGAAGGACTCCTGTCCCTTACTAATCAAGAAGAGTTTGGGGACCCCTGCCTAAAAGCGGGGTGATCGTCCTGATAAGGGCACCCCCCACTGTCTTCATCTGGGACCTCGCTATCCCTGATCAGGAACCTGGAGCATGCACAAAACACACAGGACATGTCAAAACACTGTTCACACACACTGTACACAGAACAGGACTGCACATAGAGCACATGTATGGCCACATGCACAGCCATACCACATGTCACTGTTCACACCAACACACATGGTTGTGCATACAAGATAGAACAGGACCCCACCCAGAGCCCACATGCATACAGATGGAATGATATAGCCAGTCCAAGTGTCCTCACACCAGGGGGATAGAGAGTCAGCCACCATGCTGACAGGGACCAGTGTCAGGCATCACCCATCTGACACACACATAGAACATCAGACGTCTGGAGGCCGCACCTGCCCAGGGATAGGGAGAAACCTGCGGGCACCTGCACCTGTGTGGTCACCATACCACACACTACACAATGCACACACCCCAAAACCCAAGGAGGGGAGGGATAGCAGGTGTCCAGACCGTCCTCAGGGGAGGAGAGAGGGACACTACAGACAAGCATGCAACCACCAGCTCTGAGTGGGAGATTAATAGTGATACATGAAGCACTAACCAGCAATCTCTCACAAGAGTTTGCTGGTATTTATCTGCTGCAGACCAGGGGGATTGGCTGGTGGAGAATACCACACCCAGCCTACATACCATTACCCCCTACCTGTGAAGGTGTGCACAAGGAAGCCTGTAGAACCACAGGTCCCAGAAGCACAATCTTAACAGTGTCCTTATTTGCAGATCTAGGACGTCTCCTTCCTCTGAGTCTCCAGGTGTTAAATGGGAACGCTGACACATTCATGTCACCTTATATATAGGATATAGTAGACGGGGAGCCCTGAGGGACATAATTGCTTCTGCCTCACCATCTCTGGGACTGCACAGTCTTAAGGCCTTTTGGAACAGAGAGATGGATCATAGAATCCTAAAATGGTAGCATTGGAAGGGACCTCCAGGGTCATTGGGTCCTCCGGGGTCATCTGGTCCTCCATGATCATCGGTACCTTCAGGATCATCAGGTCCTCAATGATCATCGGGACCTCCAGGGTCATCAGGTCCTCTAGTGTCATCAGGACCTCCAGGGTCATCAGGTCCAACCCTCTGTTCAGTGCAGGATTCACTAAATCATCCCAGACAGATGTCTATCCGGCCTCTGAAGACTTCCATTGGAGAACTCCCCACCTCCTGTGGTAACCTCTTCCACTCACTGATCCCCCTCACTGTCTAATATCTAATCTGTGTCTCCTCCCTTTCAGTTTCATCCCATTGCTTCTAGTCTTTCCTTGTGCAGATGAGAATAGGGCTGATCCCTCTGCACTGTGACAGCCCTTCAGATATTTGTAGACCGCTATTAAGTCTCCTCTCAGCCTTCTCTTCGGCAAGCTAAACATTCCCAGATCCTTTAACCATTCCTCATAGGAACTCTTGCACTCTACTGTGTTGTCGGTCACTCTTGCTAAGGTGACTAGACATCCCGATTTATGTGGGACAGTCGCGCTTTGGGAGCCTGCATCCCGCTTTCCCTAGGGTCCCAAGTGGGGCAGCCATTTGTCCCGCTTTTAGGATGTAGGTTACTATTACTACTGGGAACACTGTGTGTGTGGGTCACTATTACTACTGAGGCCATTGTGGGGAGGTTACTATTACTAGTGGGACCACTCTGCACGTGGCAGCATACCTCAAAATGATGGGTATATTTACATGTAGTGAACATTATTAGTACTGAGGCTATTGTAAGGGACACTATTACTACTGGGAACACTATGGGGGACACTATTACTAATGGGACTATTACTACTGGGAACACTATGGGGGACACTATTACTAATGGGAACACTATGGGGGGACACTATTAGTACTGAGGCCATTGTGAGGGTCACTTTTACTACTGGGAACACTGTGGAGGGCACTATTAGTACTGAGACCACTGTGGGGACACTATTACTACTGGGAACACTGTGAGGGTCACTATTAGTACTAGGAACACTGTGGGGGACACTATTGGTACTGAGACCACTGTGGGGGTCACTATTAGTACTAGGAACACTGTGGGGGACACTATTACTACTGGGAACACTGTGAGGGTCATTATTGGTACTAGGAACACTGTGGGGGACACTATTAGTACTGCGATGACTGTGTGGGTCACTATTACTACTGGGAACACTGAGGAACACTATTACTATTGGTGCCTAAATATGGAACCCTATTACGACTGGGGCTACTGTGGAGGTCACTATTACTACTGTGGCTGATATAGGGAACACTTATTACTGAGGCCACTGTGGGGATCACTATTAGTCTTGAAGCTACTGTGGGGGGTTTTATTACTACTGGGGCTGATATAGGGGACACTATTACTGCTGGGGCCACTGTGGAGGCCACTATTACTACTGGGGCCAATATAGGGGATGCTATTACTACTGTGGCCAATACAAGGGACACTATTACTAGTGAGGCTACTGTGAGGGTCACTATTACTACTGGGACTGATATAGGGGACACTATTACTTCTGAGGCCACTGTGAGGGTCACTATTACTACTAGGAACACTGTGGGGAACACATTATTACTAAGGCTGCTGTGTGGGTCGTTATTACTACTGGGTCCGATATAGGGGACACTATTACTACTGGGGCTACTGTTGGGGGCAATATTACTACTGGTAACCCTGGGGGGGGGACACTATTAGTACTGAGGCTACTGTGGGGGTCACTATTACTACTGGGAACACTGTGGAGAATACTTAGTACTGAAGCTATTCTGGGGGTTGTTATTACTATTGGGGCCGGTATAGGGGACACTATTACTACTGGGGCCAATATAAAGGATACTATTAATACTGAGGCCACTGATAGGGTAACTATTAATACTGAGGCTACTGATAGGGTAACTATTACTACTGGGAACACTGCGGGGAACACTATTAGTACTAAGAGACACTATTACTACTGAGGCTACTGTGGGGGGTCACTATTACAACTGGGACTGATATAGGGGACACTATTACTAGTGGAGTCGATATAAGTGACACTATTACTACTGAGGCCACTGTGGGGGTCACTATTACTACTGGGAACACTGTGGGGAACAATATTATTACTAAGGCTACTATGAGGATTGTTATTATTACTGGGTCAAATATAGGGGGACACTATTACTACTGGGGCCGATATAGGGGATACTATTACTACTAGGGCTACTGTGGGGGTCACTATTAGTACTAGGAACACTGTGGGGGTCACTATTACTACTGGGAACACTGTGAGGAACAATATTATTACTAATGCTACTATGTGGGTTATTACTACTGGGTCAAATATAGGGGGACACTATTACTACTGGGGCCGATATAGGGGATACTATTACTACTGTGGCTACTGTGGGGGATACTATTACTACTGGGAACACTGTGGGGACACTATTAGTACCGAGGACACTGTGGGGGTCACAATTTCTACTAGGAACACTATGGGGGTCAATAGTAGTACTGAGGCCGATATAGGGGATACTTTTACTACTGGGGTTACTGTGGGTGTCACTATTACTACTGGGGCTGATATAGGGGAAACTTCCTACTGAGGCCAATGAGGGTCACTATTAGTACTTGGGCTAATATAGGGGTTACTACTACTACTGAAGCTACTGTGGGGGTCACAATTACTAATGGGGCTTATATAGGGGACATTATTACTACTGGGGCCAATATAAGGGACACTATTACAACTGAGGCTACTGTGGCGGTCACTATTACTACTGGGGCTGATATAGGGGACGTTAATACTACTTGGCTGATATAGGGGACACTTACTACTTGGGCCATTGTGGAGGTCACTATTACTACTGGGGCTAAAATATGGGTCACTATTACTACCGGGGCCACTGTGTTGGACACTATTACTAGTGAGGCCGATATAAGGGACACTATTATTACTGAGGTTACTGTGGGGGTCACTATTACAACTGAGGCCACTATGGGGGTCACTATTACTCCTGGGGCTTATATAGGGGTCACTATTACTACTGAGAATAATATATGGGACACTTACTACTGGGGCTAATATAGGGGTCACTGTTACTACTGAGGATGATATAGGGGACACTATTACTACTGGAGCTGATATTGGGGACACTGTTACTACTGAGGACACTGTGGTGGTCACTGTTACTACTGGGTCCGCTATAGGGGACACTGTTACTACTGTGGCTGTTATTGGGGACACTATTAGTACTAGGGCTGCTCTGCACATGGCAGCATACCTCAAGCTAACTTCGGGTATGTTTACATGTGGCGGCAATGCTGCGGAATATCTGCAGCAGAAATTTCCACCACAAATAATGCAGCATTTCCAAATCCAAAAGCAGTCATAATCGGCGTACCCGCAGCTGATGTCACACTATACGGCGCTCCCCCTGACCTCCTCCGTGGGCTTACCGCTGTCAGCGCTCCCCAGTTCTGGTTTCCAGTGGCCTGGTCAGCTGAGGCACCACAGGTCGCTGTGAATCGGAAGCCCGGGAGTGCTGACAGCAGCCTTCGGAGGAGGTGAGGGGGAGCGCCGCATAGTATGACATCAACTACAGATACGCAGCTGATTTCCAGTTAAAAGCCGCACCAATGGTACAGGGTTGGACTGTTTTTGGATGCAGAAATGCTGCAGGATTTGCTCCCTGTCTTTTTTTGAAACGGCTCTGTACATTTTATAACAAGAGGTAAAAATCACAGGTTGTGATAAGCCCCGCCCCTGACCACACCCCTATGTCACGCTTTGACCCAGGGAGAATCTGGTCGCTTCCTCTTGCACTGTGCTGTGGTGTCGGTCAGTCTTGCACTGTGCTGTGCACGCTCCTGACATGGCGCAGCGCTCTGCCGCGGTCGGTTTTGTACTTTCTGGCCTTGCAGACGGTACTGCTTGTCCCCGGTTCTGGGCTGTGAATAGCTCGGGCCCCTGTGAGCTGTATTGAGGTGGCGGGGTCCCTCCTGTGCTGTGGTGTCGGTCACTCTTGCACTGTGCTGTGCACGCTCCTGACATGGCGCAGCGCTCTGCCGCGGTCGGTTTTGTACTTTCTGGCCTTGCAGACGGTACTGCTTGTCCCCGGTTCTGGGCTGTGAATAGCTTGGGCCCCTGTGAGCTGTATTGAGGTGGCGGGGTCCCTCCTGTGCTGTTTTCTGCTCTCCCACTCTCACCATCTGCGTCCTGCAGGGCTTTTCTTCCAGCTCATTGTTGGCCTCCATTCCTTGACTTCCTCCCCCTCTAATCACGTCTCTTGTTCCATTTCCTCCCGCCGCGTCCTTCCAGATTATTCCATTTTCTTTCTCATTAGATTTTCTTCTTTCTTCTTCCCAGAAACACAAATATTTAACTCTATCAACCTCCAGTCTGTCCCGTCCCCAGATCTGCTGTCCATCCTCCGCTCTGTCTATCCAGCTTCTGGCGTCTGTCTCATCCCTACATCTTCTGTCTGTTCGACCTCTGGAGTCTCTCTGGGCTTTGCTGTTTGTCTGACCTCTGGTGTCTGTCTCTTCTCTAGATCTTCTGTCTGTCCAACCTTTTGAGTCTATCCGGACTCTACTGTCTGTCTGGCTTTTGTCTTACCCCTAGTACTTCTGGTGTCTGTCTCGTCCCTAGATCTGTCTGTCTGGGCTCTACCGTCTGTCTGACCTCTGTCTTGTCCCTATATCTTCTGTCTGTCTGACCTCTGGAGCCTGTCTGGGCTTTGCGTTTGTCTGACCTCTGGCGGCTGTCTCTTCTCTAGATCTTCTGTCTGCCGACCTCTGGAGTCTGTCTGGGCTTTGCTGTTTGTCTGACCTCTGTCTCTTCTCTAGATCTTCTGTCTGTCTGACCTTTTGAGTCTATCTGGACTCTACTGTCTGTCTGGCCTCTGTCTTACCCATAGTACTTCCGGTGTCTCTTGTCCCTAGATCTGTCTGTCTGGGCTCTACCGTCTGTCTGACCTCTCTCATGTCCCTATATCTTCTGTCTGTCCGACCTCTGGAGTTTGTCTGGGGTTTGCTGTTTGTCTGACCTCTGGCATCTGTCTCTTCTCTAGATCTTCTGTCTGTCTGACCTCTTGAGTCTGTCTGGCCTCTGTCTTACCCCCAGTACTTCTGGTGTCTGTCTCTTCTCTAGATCTTCTGTCTGCCTCACCTCTTGAGTCTATCTGGGCTCTACTGTCTGTCTGGCCTTTGTCTTACCCCTAGTACTTCTGGTGTCTGTCTCGTCCCTAGATCTGTCTGTCTGGGCTCTACTGTCTGTCTGACCTCTGTCTTGTCCCTATATCTTCTGTCTGTCCGACCTCTGGAGTCTGTCTGGACTTTGCTGTTTGTCTGACCTCTGGGGTCTGTCTCTTCTCTAGATCTTCTGTCTGTCTGGGCTCTACTGTCTGTCTGGCCTTTCTTTCTAGGCTTTGCTGTCTGTCTGACCTCTGGCGCCTGTCTTACCCCTAGATCTTCTTTCTGTCCAGGCTCTGCTATCTGTCTGTCTGTCCGGACAGCGGTGCATCATCTCTGAACGTCGGTCTGTTGACTTTCCTGACAGCCTGTATCATGACAGGACTGCTGCCTGTCTATCTCCGGACCCTACAGCTCCGTCTCTTCTTCCTGGCTGCTTCTAGTACTGCGCTATGTCCGATGGGTGTGGTAGTCATCAGTCAGGGGTGCAGTTTGTGCTCTCCATCTTGCGGATGCTTCTCCCCTCACTAGGGGTCCGCACGGCCTACGGACCACTTTATTATCCAGCCGGCAGCAGCTTCATCTCTGAGACTCTAAATGTTCCAGTGATTATTCTAGTTATTTCCCGTCACTTTACTAAATAAACTAAGCGCGTTGTAATGGCGCCCAGCGGTGTACGGGAGGAGGCGTGGCTGATGTACGTATGGGGGCACCATGAATAGGGGTCTTGCCAAGCAGTGTGGGAGCTCTGGAAGCGACAAAGCTGCTGTGCTCCTGCGAGTGCCATCATCTTCTAAGGGCTAAATTACGACGCAGCCGCTATAGTGGCTTCCCGCAGCCCGCCATGTGTAGCCTGCGGGCCAGGGGTGTCTGAGCCAAGCAGACCAACTGCTGGCTCCAACCAGAGAAGTGCTGGCGTTACCGCCGCTTGAAAAGACTGTTTACTGTCGCTGTTGAGCTTTTCAGTGATCCTTGCTCATTATTGAAGTACCGCCACGTAGGCCTCGCAGTTCCCTTCAGCGCTGAGCAGGGTCACCACTACGTCCGCCAATCACCCACTCGGTGGGCGATCTGCCCCCGAGGCCGGGGCTGGTAAGTATCTTACTGCCAATACCCTGCAGTTCTGTGGCAATTGTTGCCATGAAGCAAAAAGACAAAAACAATAATGTGTAACAGTCCTCAGTAGCCGAGGGTGCGAGGACCTGCCAAACATGGTCACATGATGCGGGTGGAGGTACGTGACACCAGTACCAAGAAGCAGACAACAAAGTTAGAAAAGTAGGAAGTGTTATCACAACTAATATATTGTGGCTCCGCAGCTTCAGTAAGATGATCAGATTAATGGTACGGAATCGCTATACGAACGAGCGCGGATGAAAGCGCAAACCGCTGCGACGTTCTACTGAAGAACAAAAGGAAGTACTTCAATAGAAACCGCACACGGTCAGCAGATGGAACAGGCTCCACAACCGGCGGATTCCAAAGTCATGACAATGGTTCCTGAAGGAAACGCCCCCTGGTGTCCCGCTGGATCCCGGTAACAAACTCAGTCTTAGGCCGGTGTCACACTGGCGACAGAATTGTGTCTTGATGCCACGGCGCTACAAATCGCACATGTGTGAAGCCCGTGCTGCCCAGTGGGTTCCTTCACATGAGAGATACTTTGTATCCTGCTACATTGCGAGAAAAAAAATCACGTATTACTAGATATTGCCGCAATTTGCGAGGTTTTGTTGCCCATGTTTCCCTATGGAGCCTTCCTACGTGTTACATTACATCATACAAAAGCACGGTTTTCGTGCGATGCAACTTTTACAGTAGGAAATCCTACTGTTTGTCCCTAAAATAAGCCCTAGCTGCCTAAAAAAAAAATCCCCTGAGCGGCGCGGTCCGGCTCCGCTGCACGTCTCCTCAGGACCCCGGCAGACTTGCTTGTAGCTTTTTTTCATCACTTCCTGGTCAGGAGTTTGAAAAACCCCGCCTCCAGGAAGTGCTGCCTCTGAATGGCTGGCTGTGATTGGCTCATCGAGTACTGGCTCTGATTGGTTCTCAAGCGCTGCAGCTCAGCGAATCAGAGCCAGTGCTTCCCAGAGGCGGGATTTTTCAAAGTCCTCACCAGCAAGTGATGAGAAAAAAACTACAAGCAGGTCTGCCGGACGCTGCTGCGCCGATGGGACACGAGGTGGAACTCTTGGAGGAAGGAACTCCCTGCTGCAGCAGGAGACGCGATCTTCTCCCAGGCCGGCGCTGCTGCCGCCCATGGGACACAAGGTGGAACTCCTGGATGAAGGAACTCCCTGCCGCCGGTCCCATTGGAAACAATATGCGATATCGCAGAAAGATAGGACATGCTGTGATTTCTTTTCTCGCAGCGGCGCAGGAGTGAAAACATCCCAAATGAGGATGAAACCCTTGAATTTCCCTCTTCTAATTGCAGCAGCTGCTCCTCTTTAACCCCTTCATGCCCTAGGACATTTACATGCTGGACATGCAGGGTTTATAGGGGGCGGGGCTCTGCATACAAGGTCAGATTCCGGTTGTCTTTGACAGGTGACTACCGCCAGCGACAGCCACGATCCGCACAAATGCTGATCATGAGTGTTAACCCTTTAAATGCCTCAATCATATTTGGGGGTCCCAAATGCCTTCTTCCCCCATGATGAGATCGCAGGGTGCCATTCAGTCGCCATAGACGGCCTGTCAGAATACGGTACAATGTAATACTATGATGTGGCATTATACTGTTCGAACAGTCACATGATCGCAAGTTCAATTCCCCTATGGGAACTAAAAAAAATTAAAAATGAGGTAATAAAAGAAAAGTTTTATTATTTGTTAGAAAAAATCAGGTAATAGCAGCTAAAAAGTCCGATCGATGAAAGTAACGCATGAATTACCTGCAGGGTGAACATGGCAGGAGGGCGCTCTCTGGTCACTCCGTCTTCAAGGATTTATGCGTGAATGGGAGGTGTGAGACATTTATTGCACAGATAAGACCCCCATCAACAGTAATTCAGGGACCATAAACTTTCACTCCCTTATCAGTGTTTAGTTAAAAACATCTGTGTACCTCTTGTAGTATGTCTAGCCTGCTGACCCCCCCCCCCCAACAGTAATTTAGGGACCATAAAACTTTCACTCCGCTATCAGTGCCTAGACAAAAAAAGTTTGTTTGCTGTTGCAGAATTCCTTTTAAGTGCGAACCAATCACATCCATATCTGTGCCTTGTCATAAGTATGTGTGTATATATATATATATATATCCATGTCTGTGCCTTGTATATCCATATCTGTGCCTTGTCATAAGTATGTATGTTATAAGTGTGTATAAATATGCATGCCTCTTCAGATCCAATCCATAAGCCTGAAGAAGAACCCTGCGTCGGTTCGGAAGCTCGCTATTATTACATCATGTATTTTTGTAGCCATTACAAGGTCTCATATCTATAAGATTACGTCGTTTCTCTTACTGAGAACAATCACAAGGATACACCTCTTACAAAGGCTTGTCACGTGCCGGACCCCCCAGCGGACCGCAGGCTGCTGGGACTTTAGGAGGTCTCATATCTACAAGATTACTTGGTTTAATGGATCACCCACCCATCCCTCCTCACACGGCTGTAGTACTGCGCCCTCTAGTGGTCATTCTGGTTACAGGTTTGCCTTCAGTCCTTGTTTTGCAGGCTGCAGTCGTTCTCTGCTGTTACATTGTAGCGGCTGCAGCATCATTGCTACATTTGGCGCGGCTCTTCATAGGAGGAGCCGGTGGATCAGTGACTTCTCGCTGGTTCCGCTGATGGCGTTTATTTCCTTACTGATTTCCTGAAAACATCGTGTCTATTGTGATGTCTTGGTTTTATGTGTTCCCTTCACCGCCGACCGACTATACATGTCCTGCGGTCGTAAAGGGGGTACAGTGCGGGCTTGGGGGCCACATCCACTCCATGTCCGCCAGCTATCAGTTATTTCTGACAGCCGCCGGTAACAGCCGTGATCAGAGGGATCTATATGCGTTGCTCTGACGTGCCCCATGTACAGCGCAGCGACTGTAGACCATCAGATGACCCCCATGTACAGCGCAGCGGCTCCAGACCATCAGATGACCCCCATGTATAGCGCAGCGGCTCCAGACCATCAGATGACCCCCATGTACAGCGCAGCGCCTTCAGACCATCAGATGTCCCCCATGTACAGCGCAGCGACTGTAGACCATCAGATGACCCCCATGTACAGCGCAGCGGCTCCAGACCATCAGATGACCCCCATGTATAGCGCAGCGGCTCCAGACCATCAGATGACCCCCATGTACAGCGCAGCGCCTTCAGACCATCAGATGTCCCCATTGTACAGCGCAGCAGCTCCAGACCATCAGATGACCCCCATGTATAGCGCAGCGGCTCCAGACCATCAGATGTCCCCCATGTACAGCGCAGCGGCTCAAGACCATCAGATGTCCCCCATGTACAGCGCAGCGGCTCCAGACCATCAGATGTCCCCCATGTACAGCGCAGCGACTGTAGACCATCAGATGTCCCCATGTACAGCGCAGTGGCTCCAGACCATCAGATGTCCCCATGTACAGCGCAGCGACTGTAGACCATCAGATGCCCCCCATTGTACAGCGCAGCAGCTCCCGACCATCAGATGACCCCCATGTACAGCGCAGCGGCTCCAGACCATCAGATGTCCCCATGTACAGCGCAGCGGCTCAAGACCATCAGATGTCCCCCATGTACAGCGCAGCGACTGTAGATCATCAGATGTCCCCCATGTACAGCGCAGCGACTGTAGACCATCAGATGTCCCCCATGTACAGCGCAGTGGCTCCAGAACATCAGATGACCCCCATGTACAGCCCAGCGACTGTAGATCATCAGATGTCCCCCATGTACAGCGCAGCGGCTCCAGACCATCAGATGTCCCCCATGTACAGCGCAGTGGCTCCAGAACATCAGATGACCCCCATGTACAGCGTAGCGGCTCTAGAGCATCAGATGTCCCCATGTACAGCGCAGCGGCTCCAGACCATCAGATGTCCCCCATGTACAGCGCAGTGACTGTAGACCATCAGATGGCCCCCATGTACAGCGCAGCGGCTCCAGACCATCAGATGACCCCCATGTACAGCGCAGCGGCTTCAGACCATCAGATGACCCCCATGTACAGCGTAGCGGCTCTAGAGCATCAGATGTCCCCATGTACAGCGCAGCGGCTCCAGACCATCAGATGTCCCCCATGTACAGCGCAGTGACTGTAGACCATCAGATGGCCCCCATGTACAGCGCAGCGGCTCCAGACCATCAGATGACCCCCATGTACAGCGCAGCGGCTCCAGACGATCAGATGACCCCCATGTACAGCGCAGCGGCTCCAGACCATCAGATGACCCCCATGTACAGCGCAGTGACTGTAGACCATCAGATGTCCCCATGTACAGCGCAGCGGCTCCAGACCATCAGATGTCCCCCATGTACAGCGCAGCGACTGTAGACCATCAGATGTCCCCCATGTACAGCGCAGCGACTGTAGACCATCAGATGTCCCCATGTACAGCGCAGCGACTGTAGACCATCAGATGTCCCCCATGTACAGCGCAGCGGCTCAAGACCATCAGATGTCCCCCATGTACAGCGCAGCGGCTCCAGACCATCTGATGTCCCCATGTACAGCGCAGCGGCTCCAGACCATCAGATGTCCCCCATGTACAGCGCAGCGGCTCCAGACCATCAGATTACCCCCATGTACAGCGCAGCGACTGTAGACCATCAGATGTCCCCATGTACAGCGCAGCGGCTCCAGACCATTAGATGTCCCCCATGTACAGCACAGCGACTGTAGACCATCAGATGTCCCCATGTACAGCGCAGCGGCTCCAGACCATCAGATGTCCCCATGTACAGCGCAGCGACTGTAGACCATCAGATGTCCCCATGTACAGCACAGCGGCTCCACACCATCAGATGTCCCCCATGTACAGCGCAGCGACTGTAGACCATCAGATGTTCCCATGTACAGCGAAGCGACTGTAGACGATCAGATGTCCCCCATGTACAGCGCAGTGGCTCCAGACCATCAGATGACCCCCATGTACAGCGCAGCGACTGTAGACCATCAGATGTCCCCCATGTACAGCGCAGCAGCTACAGACCATCAGATGTCCCCCATGTACAGCGCAGCAGCTCCAGACCATCAGATGACCCCCATGTACAGCGCAGCGCCTTCAGACCATCAAATGTCCCCCATGTACAGCGCAGCGCCTTCAGACCATCAGATGTCCCCCATGTACAGCGCAGCGACTGTACACCATCAGATGTCCCCCATGTACAGCGCAGCGGCTCCAGACCATCAGATGACCCCCATGTACAGCGCAGCGGCTCCAGACCATCAGATGACCCCCATGTACAGCCCAGCGACTGTAGATCATCAGATGTCCCCCATGTACAGCGCAGCGGCTCCAGACCATCAGATGTCCCCCATGTACAGCGCAGCGACTGTACACCATCAGATGTCCCCCATGTACAGCGCAGCGGCTCCAGACCATCAGATGACCCCCATGTACAGCGCAGCGGCTCCAGACCATCAGATGACCCCCATGTACAGCCCAGCGACTGTAGATCATCAGATGTCCCCCATGTACAGCGCAGCGGCTCCAGACCATCAGATGTCCCCCATGTACAGCGCAGCGACTGCAGACCATCAGATGTCCCCATGTACAGCGCAGCGGCTCCAGACCATCAGATGACCCCCATGTACAGCCCAGCGACTGTAGATCATCAGATGTCCCCCATGTACAGCGCAGCGGCTCCAGACCATCAGATGTCCCCCATGTACAGCCCAGCGACTGTAGACCATCAGATGTCCCCCATGTACAGCGCAGCGGCTCCAGACCATTAGATGTTCCCATGTACAGCGCAGCGACTGTAGACCATCAGATGTCCCCATGTACAGCGCAGCGGCTCCAGACCATCAGATGTCCCCCATGTACAGCGCAGCGACTGTAGACCATCAGATGTCCCCCATGTACAGTGCAGCGGCTCCAGACCATCAGATGTCCCCATGTACAGAGCAGTGCCTTCAGACCATCAGATGTCCCCATGTACAGCGCAGCAGCTCCAGACCATCAGATGTCCCCCATGTACAGCGCAGCGGCTCCAGACCATCAGATGACCCCCATGTACAGCGCAGCGGCTCCAGACCATCAGATGTCCCCCATGTACAGCCCAGCGCCTTCAGACCATCAGATGTTCCCATGTACAGCGCAGCGCCTTCAGACCATCAGATGACCCCCATTTACAGCCCAGCGACTGTAGACCATCAGATGTCCCCCATGTATAGCGCAGCGGCTCCAGACCATTAGATGTCCCCATGTACAGCGCATCGACTGTAGACCATCAGATGTCCCCCATGTACAGCGCAGCGCCTTCAGACCATCAGATGTCCCCCATGTACAGCGCAGCGCCTTCAGACCATCAGATGTCCCCATGTACAGCGCAGCGACTGTAGACCATCAGATGTCCCCCATGTACAGCGCAGCGGCTCCAGACCATCAGATGTCCCCTTGTACAGCGCAGCGCCTTCAGACCATCAGATGTCCTCATGTACAGCGCAGCGACTGTAGACCATCAGATGTCCCCCATGTACAGCGCAGTGACTATAGACCATCAGATGTCCCCCATGTACAGCGCAGCGACTGTAGACCATCAGATGTCCCCCATGTACAGCGCAGCGGCTCCAGACCATTAGATGTCCCCATGTACAGCGCAGCGACTGTAGACCATCAGATGTCCCCCATGTACAGCGCAGCGACTGTAGACCATCAGATGTCCCCCTTGTACAGCGCAGCGGCTCCAGACCATCAGATGTCCCCCATGTACAGCGCAGCGGCTCCAGACCATTAGATGTCCCCATGTACAGCGCAGCGACTGTAGACCATCTGATGTCCCCCATGTACAGCGCAGCGGCTCCAGACCATCAGATGACCCCCATGTACAGCGCAGCGCCTTCAGACCATCAGATGTCCCCATGTACAGCGCAGCGACTGTAGACCATCAGATGTCCCCATGTACAGCGCAGCGACTGTAGACCATCAGATGTCCCCATGTACAGCGCAGCGGCTCCAGACCATCAGATGTCCCCCATGTACAGCGCAGCGCCTTCAGACCATCAGATGTCCCCATGTACAGCGCAGCAGCTCCAGACCATCAGATGACCCCCATGTACAGCGCAGCGGCTCCAGACCATTAGATGTCCCCCATGTACAGCGCAGCGCTTTCAGACCATCAGATGTCCCCTATTTACAGCACAGCGCCTCCAGACCATCAGATGTCCCCCATCTACAGTGAGCATACAGGTGACTCCCCTGTGCGGTAAATGTGATGGAGGGGCACACACCTGTTTATAGAGGTTATGTGGGAGAGGTGGAAGCCACCTGTCTGCAGGTAGCATACAGGTAACAGCATCTGTATGTTGGAGGATCTGTATGTTGGAGAATCTGTATGTTGGAGGATCTGTAAACTGGAGGATCTGTATGTTGGGGGATCTGTATGTTTGGGGATATGTACACTGGAGGATCTGTATGTTGCGGGATCTGTACACTGGAGGATCTGTATGTTGGGGGATCTGTACACTGGAGGATCTGTATGTTGGGGGATCTGTACACTGGAGGATCTGTATGTTGGAGGATCTGTACAGTGGAGGATCTGTATGTTGGGGGATCTGTCAGTGGAGGATCTGTATGTTGGAGGATCTGTAGGTTGGAGGATCTGTAGGTTGGAGGATCTGTAGGTTGGAGGATCTGTAGGTTGGAGGATCTGTAGGTTGCAGAATCTGTAGGTTGGAGAATCTGTAGGTTGGAGGATCTGTACGTTGGAGGATCTGTACGTTGGAGGATCTGTACGTTGGAGGATCTGTAGGTTGGAGGATCTGTACACTGGAGGATCTGTACGTTGGAGGATCTGTACGTTGGAGAATCTATAGGTTGGAGAATCTGTAGGTTGGAGGATCTGTAGGTTGGAGGATCTGTATGTTGGAGGATCTGTATGTTGGGGGATCTGTATGTTGGGGTATCTGTATGTTGGAGGATCTGTATGTTGGAGGATCTGTATGTTGGAGGATCTGTATGTTGGGGGATCTGTAGGTTGAGGGATCTGTAGGTTGGAGGATCTGTATGTTGGGGGATCTGTATGTTTGGGGATATGTACACTGGAGGATCTGTATGTTGTGGGATCTGTACACTGGAGGATCTGTATGTTGGGGGATCTGTACACTGGAGGATCTGTATGTTGGGGGATCTGTACACTGGAGGATCTGTATGTTGGGGGATCTGTACACTGGAGGATCTGTATGTTGGAGGATCTGTACAGTGGAGGATCTGTATGTTGGGGGATCTGTACAGTGGAGGATCTGTATGTTGGAGGATCTGTAGGTTGGAGGATCTGTAGGTTGGAGGATCTGTTGGTTGGAGGATCCGTAGGTTGGAGGATCCGTAGGTTGGAGGATCCGTTGGTTGGAGGATCTGTAGGTTGGAGGATCTGTAGGTTGGAGGATCTGTAGGTTGGAGAATCTGTAGGTTGGAGAATCTGTAGGTTGGAGATTCTGTAGGTTGGAGATTCTGTAGGTTGGAGATTCTGTAGGTTGGAGATTCTGTAGGTTGGAGATTCTGTAGGTTGAAGAATCTGTAGGTTGGAGGATCTGTACGTTGGAGGATCTGTAGGTTGGAGGATCTGTAGGTTGGAGGATCTGTACGTTGGAGGAGCTGTAGGTTGGAGGATCTGTACACTGGAGGATCTGTACATTGGAGGATCTGTACGTTGGAGGATCTGTACGTTGGAGAATCAGTAGGTTGGAGAATCTGTAGGTTGGAGGATCTGTAGGTTGGAGGATCTGTAGGTTGGAGGATCTGTATGTTGGAGGATCTGTATGTTGGAGGATCTGTATGTTGGGGGATCTGTATGTTAGGGGATCTGTATGTTGGGGGATCTGTATGTTGGAGGATCTGTATGTTGGAGGATCTGTATGTTGGAGGATCTGTATGTTGGAGGATCTGTATGTTGGGGGATCTGTAGGTTGGAGGATCTGTAGGTTGGAGGATCTGTACGTTGGAGGAGCTGTAGGTTGGAGGATCTGTACACTGGGGGATCTGTACATTGGAGGATCTGTACGTTGGAGGATCTGTACGTTGGAGAATCAGTAGGTTGGAGAATCTGTAGGTTGGAGGATCTGTAGGTTGGAGGATCTGTAGGTTGGAGGATCTGTAGGTTGGAGGATCTGTATGTTGGAGGATCTGTATGTTGGAGGATCTGTATGTTGGGGGATCTGTATGTTGGGGGATCTGTATGTTGGAGGATCTGTATGTTGGAGGATCTGTATGTTGGAGGATCTGTATGTTGGAGGATCTGTATGTTGGGGGATCTGTATGTTGGGGGATCTGTATGTTGGAGGATCTGTACACTGGAGGATCTGTATGTTGGAGGGTCTTAACACTGGAGGATCTGCATGTTGGGGGATCTGTATGTTGGGGGATCTGTGTGTTTGAGGATCTGTGTGTTTGAGGATCTGTATGTTGGAGGATCTGTATGTTGGAGGATCTGTATGTTGGAGGATCTGTATGTTGGAGGATCTGTATGTTGGGGGATCTGTATGTTGGGGGATCTGTATGTTGGGGGATCTGTATGTTGGGGGATCTGTATGTTGGAGGATCTGTACGTTGGAGGATCTGTACACTGGAGGATCTGTATGTTGGAGGGTCTTAACACTGGAGGATCTGTATGTTGGAGAATCTGAATGTTGGAGAATCTGTATATAGGAGGATCTGTACACTAAAGGATCTGTACATTGGGGAACTTGTACATTGGGTATCTGGTCATTGGGAGATCTGTATGTTTGGGGATCTGGTCATTGGTAGAACTGTACGTTGGAGGGTCTATACACTAAAGGATCTGTATGTCGGAGCATCTGCATGATAGGGGATCTGCACATTGGGGGATCTGCGCATTGGGGGATCTGTACGTTGGGGGATCTGTACGTTGGGGAATCTGTACGTTGGAGGATCTGTATGTTGGAGGATCTGTATACTGGAGGATCTGCACATTGTGGAATCTGTACAGTGGAGTATGTTGGAGGATCTGTACACTGGAGGTTCTATATGTTGGGGGATCTATATATTGAGGGATCTGTCCACTTGGAGGATTAATATGTTGGAGGATCTGTACACTAAAGGATTTGTACATTGGGGAACTTGTACATTGGGGATCTGGTCATAGAGAGATCTGTACGTTTGGGTATCTGCTCATTGGTAGAACTGTACGTTGGAGGGTCTATACACTGGAGGATCTGTATGTTGCAGTATCTGCGCGATGGGGGATCTGCGCAATGGGGGATCTGTATGTTGGGGGATCTATACATTGGAAGATCTATAGGTTGGAAGATCTATAGGTTGGAAGATCTGTACATTGGAGGATCTGTACACTGGAGAATCTGTATACTGGAGGATCTGCACATTGTGGGATCTGTACAGTGGAGGGTCTGTACACTGAATGATCTGTATGTTGCTGGATCTGCACATTGGGGGATCTGCACACTGGAGGATCTATAGGTTGGAGGATCTGTACACTGGAGAATTTGTATACTGGAGGATCTAACCATTATGGGATCTGTATGCTGGAGGATCTGTACACTGGATGATCTGTATGTTAGGGATCTGTACACTGGGGGATCTGCACGTTAGGGGATCTGCGTGTTGACGGATCTGCGCGTTGGGGGATCTATATGTTGGAAGATCTATACGTTGGAGGATCTATAGGTTGGAAGATCTGTACGTTGGAGGATCTGTACACTGGAAAATCTGTATACTGGAAGATCTGCACATTGTTGGATCTGTACAGTGGAGGATCTGTACACTGGATGATCTGTACATTGTGGGATCTGTACACTGGAGGATCTGTATGTTGGGGGATCTGTACAGTGGAGGATCTGTATGTTGGGGGATCTGTACAGTGGAGGATCTGTATGTTTGGGGATCTGTACAATGGGGAATCTGTGCGCTCTGGGATCTCTTTACGTAGAACAATCTCATTTCATATTCTCATCTTCCAGGATCTTATTTTTTCGATCCCTTTGGCTCAGAGCTTGCAGTTTCATCCCCTCAGATTGCCATCTCTTTTTATCTAGTAGTTGGTGTTCCCAGGTCTTGGGCGCCCCTGCGGGTCGGTGTCCACCATTTACACCCATCTTATATTGAAATTGCATGTGTGGCCTCAGAGAGGCGGAGAGAACAGATGGCAGCGTTCGGTGAATGATCATTTATTGGACACGCATCATCCGCGGTCAATAATATCTGGCACCCATATGGCCACACACAGTGCGTGGGTTTAGAAGAGCGGGCAGACTTCTGGCATGTGATCTGCCCGCCAGCCTCTGGGCCGTAGTTGTGGACGTTCTCTCTAGTCTGCTCTCCGCTCCTCGGACTGCATCCCATCTCCTTGGAGTTCTGTCAAAAGAAAATTCGTCACTATATGTATATATATATATATATGAAGAAAGTCTATTCTTGGCGGAATATCGTACAGCGGTGAGGCGGTGCGACCCACGGCTCCGACCCTGAATCCTGCACTGAGGAGGCGGTGCGACCCACGGCTCCGACCCTGAATCCTGCACTGAGGAGGCGGTGCGACCCACGACTCCAACCCTGAATCCTGCACTGAGGAGGCGGTGTGACCCAGGACTCCGACCCTGAGTCCTGCACTGAGGAGGCGGTGCAACCCACAACTCCGACCCTGAATCCTGCACTGAGGAGGCGGTGCGACCCACGACTCCAACCCTGAATCCTGCACTGAGGAGGCGGTGTGACCCAGGACTCCGACCCTGAGTCCTGCACTGAGGAGGCGGTGCAACCCACAACTCCGACCCTGAATCCTGCACTGAGGAGGCGGTGCGACCCACGACTCCGACCCTGAATCCTGCACTGAGGAGGCAGTGTGACCCAGGACTCCGACCCTGAATCCTGCACCGAGGAGGCGGTGCGACCCACGACTCCGACCCTGAATCCTGCACTGAGGAGGCAGTGTGACCCAGGACTCCGACCCTGAATCCTGCACCGAGGAGGCGGTGCGACCCACGACTCCGACCGAGTCCTGCACTGAGGAGGCGGTGCAACCCACAACTCCGACCCTGAATCCTGCACTGAGGAGGCGGTGTGACCCAGGACTCTGACCCTGAATCCTGCACCGAGGAGGCGGTGCGACCCACGACTCCGACCCTGAATCCTGCACTGAGGAGGCGGTGCGACCCACGACTCCGACCCTGAATCCTGCACCGAGGAGGCGGTGCGACCCACGACTCCGACCCTGAATCCTGCACCGAGGAGGCGGTGCGACCCACGACTCCGACCCTGAATCCTGCACAGAGGAGGCGGTGCGACCCAGGACTCCGACCCTGAGTCCTGCATGGAGCAGGGGGTTGGATTGATGACCCCGGAGTTCCCTCCCAACTCCACCATTCTATGATTCTGTGTGGAGTGGCAGTTAACCCCTTAGTGTCACGGCCTATTTTTGCATTAAGGACACGATTTGGTGGATTTTTGTCTCCACTTTTCGAACACCATAACTTTTTTACTTTCCCGCCGCTGCGGCCGTATGAGGGATGTTTTTTCTGTGGAGGGCTGTAAATGTTTTTGGTACCATTTTTGGGAAGAGCCGAGAAAAATCATCAATTCTGCTGTTTACAATTTTTTAAAGCCGTGAGCTAGGTCCTGCGCCATTGTTACCGGCAGGCAGTAACATCGTGTGAGAATCCCGCTAATGAAGCAAAACCACTGAAATCAATAGGTTTGTTTCATCACTTTTTCTGGCCGTGATTTGCATGACTGCATATAGGTCCCCAGACACGGGCATGCGTTTAACCCCTTAATGCCACAGGATGCACAGTTACTGCAGGTTAGGGGTATGGATAGAGGGGGATCGATCCCGCTCCATACAATGTGGGTGGCGGCTGATTCTTACAGGGGCATTTTAATGCCCCGACCGATGTTTGGGGCCTGTATGGCACCCCATGATGAGATCGCAGGTTACTACGCGGTTGCCATAGCAGCTGGAGGCCTTCTGTAAGATCGCACGGCTGCCATTGCAGATTGCCTATCAAGCCATGTTTGTGGAGTGATAGACTGCCTGTCAGATCGCGGTATGAGGTAATACTGCAGGAGTGATCAAACCATCGCAAGTTCTTGTTCCCACAGGGGACCAAAAATGTAAAAATCAGTTTAAAAGTTTTATTAATTGTTAAAAAAAAATAAAAAGGTAATAAAAGTTGTTTTAAAGAAGCCTTTTGTCATATTAATGATACAAGAATCTAAATATCGGATCTATCAAAGTAACGCATTATTCGCCCGCACGGTGACGTGTCAGAGAGAAAAGAGCACCGGAATTGAGCTTCTTTGTCTCCAAGAAAAAATGTAATAAAAAGTGATTAAAAAAATGACATGTAATCCAAAATGGTGCCAACAGAAACTGCGGGGCGTCCGGCAGATAATGAGCCGCACAACTATGAAGAAGCAAAAACGTAAAAAAGGATGGCGGTCAGAAGATGGCGGCAGGAAATAATACTAAAACATTAAATAGTAACATAGTATGTTGGGCTGAAGGGAGACAAGGTCCATCCAGTGCAGCCTGTGCCCCCCCCCCCCCCTTGTTGATCCAGAGAAAGGCAAAAAAAAACTATGAGCCAATTTACCCCACCCTAGGGGAAGAATTCCTTCTCAACTCCATAATGGCAGTCAGAATAATCCCCGGATCAACGTTTGATAGTTCCTACCTGAATATAATATCTGGATCACCAACCCCGCCGGCCACCTAATATCTAGATCCTATAATATCCCTCAGCTCTATAAACACATCCAGTCCCTCTTAAACTCCTCTATGGATCCTGCCATCACCACGTCCTCAGGAAGAGAGTTCCACAGCCTCACTGCTCTTACAGTAAAGAACCCCCTTCTGCTTTCTTCTAGCGGATGCCCTCTCGTTACCGTTGCAGTCCTGGGTATAAACAGATCATGGCAGAGATCCTTGTATCGTCCCCTCATGTATTTATACAGTTATTTGGTCGCCCCTTAGCCGTTTTTTTCCAGGGTGAATAGTCCCAGTTTTGGTGCCTCTCTGGGTATTCCAGTCCCTTCATTCCATGTATTAGTTTAGTTGCCCTTCTTTGTACCCCTCCAGTACTGTAACATCTTTCCTGAGCCCCGGTGACCAGAACTGTGCGCAGTATTCCATGTGAGGCCTGACAAGTGCCTTATATAGTGGGAGGATAATGTTCTCGCCCCTCGCCCCTATACCTCTTTTACTGCACCCCAAGACTTTATTAGCTTTTGCAGCAGCTGACTGGCATTGGTTACTCCAGTTTAGTCTACAGCCCACTAGTACCCCCAGGTCTTTTCCCTAGCAGTACCCCATTTAGTGTATATTGGTGACAGTCATTTCTCCTGCCCATGTGCAGAACCTTACATTTATCAACATTGAACTTCATTTGCCATTTCTCCCCCCCCCCCCCCCCCCGGCTTATCTCGGTCCGTTTGTAGCCGCACATTGTCCTCCGTTGTATTAATTATATTGTATAATTTTGTGTCATCTGCAAATATTGATATTTTGCTGTGCAGCCCCTCTATCAGGTCATTGGTAAATATATGCAACAGAATGGGGTCTAATACTGAACCCTGTGGCCCCTACTAGCACTGGTGGCCCAATCAGAGTATGAACCATTTATTACCACCCTCTGCTTTCTATCTCTGAGCCAGTTCTTTACCCGGATACACACGTTTTCACCCAATCCGAGCTTCTCATTTTATATATCAGCCTATTATGCAGCACGGTGTCAAAGGCTTTAGAGAAGTCCAGATATACAAGATCAATAGACTCTCACAGGTCCAGCTTAGAGGTTACTTCACCGTAGAAGCTGATCAGATGGTCTGACATGATCGCCCCTTCATGACCCCATGAGGAGTTATCCTGTTGTTCTCCTTGAGGTACTCTTCGATGGTCTCTCTCAGAAACCCCTTGAATATTTTTCCCATTACTGAAGTGAGACTTACCGGCCTGTAGTTACCAGGCTCACTTTTGGACCCCTTTTTGTAAATTGGAACCACGTTGGCAATGCGCCAATCCAATGGTACAAGCCCGTTATCAATAGTGTCCCTAAATAGTGTCCCTAAGAAATAGCGGCCTGTCTATCACATCACTAAGTTCCCTTAGAACCCTTGGGTGTATTCCATCTGGGCCCGGCAATTTATCGATTTTAACCTTTTTTAACCGACTCCACACTTCCTCCTGTCCACCAACCGACCTCCTCCTGACATCTCCATCTCAGTGTGTGGCGTCACCATAACTCCAAGACAACATGCCCGCTGCCTTGGGGTCATATTCGACTCAGATCTCTCATTTACTCCCTACATCCAGTCAGTGGCCCGAACATGTCAGCTGCACCTCAAGAACATAGCAAGAATCCGCTCCTTTCTCACCATAGACACGCTGAAAACGCTTGTTGTTGCCCTCATCCACTCACGGCTCGATTATTACAACTCGTTGCTGATCGGCCTCCCCTGCAGCAGACTCTACCCTCTCCAATCCATCCTGAATGCGGCAGCCAGGCTCATCTTCCTGTCCAGCCGCTACTCGGACGCCTCTGCCCTGTGCCAGTCACTGCACTGGCTGCCCGTTACATACAGAATTCAATTTAAACTTATTACCTTCATCCACAAAGCCCTCCACAGTGCAGCACCCCCTATATCGCCTCCCTCATCTCCATCCATCACCCAGCCCGGGCTCTCCGCTCGGCAAACGAAACTAGACTGCACACCCCTCTAATTCGAACTTCTCATTCCCGCCTCCAAGACTTCTCCAGAGCAGCACCGGTCCTCTGGAACGCACTACCAAAGAACATCCGGGCAATCCAGGACTCGAAAAACTTCAGGCGTGCTCTAAAGACGCACCTCTTCAGGGAGGCATACCGCATTCCCTAACCAAACCCTTCTGTACTCCGCCTGATAACATGTTTCCTGACCTACTGACTGCAATCCCTGCTAGCCATCATAAACCGCTCCTGCAGTCACATTGATCCTGCCGTCGCATAGCTAAATGTCTGACTGTTGTCTGTATATAGCATCCCTCACTCTCCAGCACGCGATACGGTGCACACCTCCAGCCCCTTTACCTTCTGTATCCCCCCACTACTTATAGTATGTAAGCTCGTTGGAGCAGGACCCGCACCCCTATTGTCTCCATCAGCTGATTACTATGTAACCGCGGTTCTGTAATTTTTTGTACTTTTGTCTTTCTGTATCCCCTGTCTATGTAAGCGCTGCGGAATATGTTGGCGCTATACAAATAGAGATTATTATTATTATTATTATATTATTATCCTGTGTTAGACAGGTAATATTCAGCGAGGGGTTCGTTTTATTCCTCTGCATCTTGTGTGGCATTTCCTTTTCGTTTGTAATTACACTTGAGAAATAAACTATTTAATAGATTTGCCTTCCCCTCATCGTCTTCTATGATTTCTCCTGCATCATTTGTTAAAGGGCCAGCGCTCTCAGTGCAAATCCTTTTTCTGTTAATATAATTGAAGAATAGTTTTGGGTTGTTTTTGCTCTCTTTGGCGATCCGTCTTTCTGCTTCCTCCTCGACAGTTTTTATCTTATCTTTGCATATTTTGTTTTTTTCCCTGTATGATTTTAGCGTTTCTTCACTGCCTTCTTGCTTTAGTAGTCTAAACGTTCTTTTTTCCATTTATTGCCCCCTTTACCGTCTTGTGGAGCCACATTGGTTTCCTTCTACTTGTAGTTCTTTTATTTTTAAAGGCAATGAACTGTTCACATGAGGTGATTAGGATCCTTTTAAACTTGTACTGTTATTTTTGAGGATGTTGTTTTGTTGCTCCCTGATAAGGTTTCTTATTGGATGACAGCTGGAAATTAATTATATTGTGGTCACTATTTCCCAAGTGTCCCCCAACCTGCACCCCCATTATTTTTTCCTCCCTGTATTTCTACCCACAGAGATTCCACCTGTTCATCTCCTAACCCCTATATCCTCCTGTAGCTTCAGCATTAAGTACGATTTAACGTACAGACATACCCCTCCCCCTTTCTGGTTCCCACGGTCTCTTCTGAAGAGATTGTAACCCTGTAAATTCACCGCCCAATCGCGCTTATCATCAAGCCATGTTTCCGTAATTCCCACTATATCGTAGTTTTCATCAGTCATTCTCGCTTCAAGCTCACCCACTTCACTAATCAGACTTCTTGCATTCGTTGCCATACAGTTTATACAGTTGTTGTTATTCTTTGTATCCTTTATGCTACTTATAGTCCTATTAGCTGTTCTTTCAGTTCTAACTGTACTAACCCCTCCCCCACTCGACCCCCATTCCCAATACTTGCTCCCAGGTCACTATCTACACTGTCTACCCCCCTGTTTCTGTTTTTGCACCCCTGCCCATCCAGTTTCTAGTTTAAACACTCCTCCAGCCTTCTAGCCATCTTTGGAAAGTAATAAAAGTAGTACAGAACTATATAAGTTTGGTATGGCAGTAATCGTACCGACCCATAGAATGAAGTTCTCAGGTCACTTTTGTTGCAGTTTGTGCGCCGTAGAAGCAAGACGCACCCAAAAATGGCAGAATTATTTTTTTTTCCATTTTACTCCACTTAGAATGTTTAACAAGTTTTTCCGTACTTTATATGTTACATTGTATAGTATCACTGAAAACTATAACTCGTCCCGCCAAAGACAACAACCCTCAGACAGCGACGGTGCAGACATAAGAGTGATGACTTTCAAAAAGGGGGAAGGAAAAAACGAAAATAGAAAAAAAAAGGGTGGCGTCATTAAGGGGTTAAGCCCTGACATATATGATATTACATGGGGACTATCCATATTACATCTGTGTATGATGGGGACTTCATGCTCACCTGTACAGATGACACCGGCGTCCTGTGAGTGGGTACAAAGGCTGTTTTTGGACACGACTCCAGCACACTGCGATACCGCAGTCTCGTTACCATTACAGAACAGTTTTTCCAGCCATATTGATCCAGACCCGGGGCCAAAATATGCTCCTCCAGGGGCCCGTTGTGCATGGCCACAGCCAGCTTGTCTGCACACCACATGAGCGTCGTTAAGATCCCAGGTGTCATCACACACGGTGCCCCAGGCCCGCTGGTAGAAGACCTCCACCCGTCCGGAGCAGCTGGAGTCTCCACCAACCAGTCTAATCCGAGCTGCCCCTGCAAAAGAGGATGATGATGATGGACACCTGGCACATGCATGGGGGCACATAACTAACCGAGGCTGGCATCTAACAGCAGACATCAGTGTGCACACAGCCCGGACACGTCAGACATGGATGTCTAGGAGGCTCTCGGACATCTCAGGCCTCCGCCCTTGGCTTCTACTCACATTTATCTTCCAGTTGCTCTGGATCATCATACCTGCTTGTGAACACAGCACTTCGGCTTCACCAGACTGCATCTGGTGTCCTTTGGACAAGACAGAGCTGCACTGAGACAGACTTGCTTCATGGCCGACACAGTAGATACTGCGCAAATCTGTATGGTGGTTCCGACGTTTGTCTATTGACATTTCCTTGATCTGAGCACGTTCAACGGCGAAGTGGCAGCCTAACTGCCTACATAGCACCGCCTCCTCCTCGACATGCCATTCAAAGGCGGGCACCAGATGCCATTTATTATCCAGGAGCACCTTCACTTTGCTGGAACATGCACTACTACCATCTGTCAGCGCCACCTTGGAAATAGCTGCATGAGACATGAAGAAGATAATAAGCAGAGAGGAGATGTGAAGACGAGCCATAGAGGGCCAGCTGCTGCTGTGGACGTGTCTACTAGGGTGGAGCCCACAAAAGAGGACCTCTTCTGAAGACCAAGTCTACTGTACAGGGCGTCTGGAAAGTCTTAAGACCCTCTCACTTTCTTTACACATTTTATGTTGGGTCCCCTCACCATTCTGCACTCAATACCTCATAAAGACAAAGTGACAACAAAATGGGAGAAATCGTGGACATTTTTTGCAAAATTAAAAAAACTAACATTTTGCATTGACATAAGTATTCACATCCTTTAGTATGACACTCTTAGCTCTGGTGGCCTGTAGATGTTTCTGCACCTTGATTGGAGTCACCTGTGGTAAATTCAGCTGATTAGACATAAGTCCCCCCATCTATATAAGCTCTCACCGCTCACAATACATATCAGAACCAAAACCAAGCCATGAAGAGGACAGACCTGCCTGTAGAGCTCAGAGACTGTGTGATTGTGTGGAGGCGCAGAGCAGGAGAAGCTACAAAAACATAATACTTACATGGAAGAAGAACCACCAGGACTCTTCCTAGAGCCGCCGACCCCCAAACTAAGGGGAGAATGGTCTTGTAAGAGAGGAGACCAAGAACCCAGCGGCCCCCCATAATACTTACATGGAAGAAGAACCACCAGGACTCTTCCTAGAGCCGCCGACCCCCAGACTAAGGGGAGAATGGTCTTGTAAGAGAGAAGGCCAAGAGCCCAGCGGCCCCCCATAATACTTCCATGGAAGAAGAACCACCAGGACTCTTCCTAGAGCCGCCGACCCCCAGACTAAGGGGAGAATGGTCTTGTAAGAGAGGAGACCAAGAACCCAGCGGCCCCCCATAATACTTACATGGAAGAAGAACCACCAGGACTCTTCCTAGAGCCGCCGACCCCCAGACTAAGGGGAGAATGGTCTTGTAAGAGAGAAGGCCAAGAGCCCAGCGGCCCCCCATAATACTTCCATGGAAGAAGAACCACCAGGACTCTTCCTAGAGCCGCCGACCCCCAGACTAAGGGGAGAAGGGTCTTGTAAGAGAGGAGACCAAGAACCCAGCGGCCCCCCATAATACTTACATGGAAGAAGAACCACCAGGACTCTTCCTAGAGCCGCCGACCCCCAGACTAAGGGGAGAATGGTCTTGTAAGAGAGGAGACCAAGAACCCAGCGGCCACCATAATACTTACATGGAAGAAGAACCACTAGGACTCTTCCCAGAGCCGCCGACCCCCAAACTAAGGGGAGAATGGTCTTGTTAGAGGGAAGGCCAAGAGCCCAGCGGCCCCCCATAATACTTACATGGAAGAAGAACCACCAGGACTCTTCCTAGAGCCGCCGACCCCCAGACTAAGGGGAGAATGGTCTTGTAAGAGAGAAGGCCAAGAGCCCAGCGGCCCCCATAATACTTACATGGAAGAAGAACCACCAGGACTCTTCCTAGAGCCGCCGACCCCCAGACTAAGGGGAGAATGGTCTTGTAAGAGAGGAGACCAAGAACCCAGCGGCCCCCCATAATACTTACATGGAAGAAGAACCACCAGGACTCTTCCTAGAGCCGCCGACCCCCAGACTAAGGGGAGAATGGTCTTGTAAGAGAGGAGACCAAGAACCCAGCGGCCACCATAATACTTACATGGAAGAAGAACCACCAGGACTCTTCCTAGAGCCGCCGACCCCCAGACTAAGGGGAGAATGGTCTTGTAAGAGAGAAGGCCAAGAGCCCAGCGGCCCCCATAATACTTACATGGAAGAAGAACCACCAGGACTCTTCCTAGAGCCGCCGACCCCCAGACTAAGGGGAGAATGGTCTTGTAAGAGAGGAGACCAAGAACCCAGCGGCCCCCCATAATACTTACATGGAAGAAGAACCACCAGGACTCTTCCTAGAGCCGCCGACCCCCAGACTAAGGGGAGAATGGTCTTGTAAGAGAGGAGACCAAGAACCCAGCGGCTCCCATAATACTTACATGGAAGAACAACCAGGACTCTTCCTAGAGCTGCCGACCCACCAGAATAAGGGGAGAGAGGTCTCTGTGAGAGAGGTGACCAAGAGCCTAGCGGCCCCATAATACTTACATGGAAGAACAACCAGAACTCTTCCTAAAGCCACCGACCCCCAAACTGAGGGGGAGAAGGGTCTTGTAAGAGAGGAGACCAAGAACCCAGCGGCCCCCATAATACTTACATGGAAGAACAACCAGAACTCTTCCTAAAGCCACCGACCCCCAAACTGAGGGGGAGAAGGGTCTTGTAAGAGAAGAGACCAAGAACTCAGCAGCCCCATAATACTTACATGGAAGAACAACCAGGACTCTTCCTAGAGCAGCCGACCTACCAGAATAAGGGGGAGAATGGTCTTGTTAAGATTGGTGACCAAGAACCCAACGGTCGCTCTTGCTGAAAGAAGCCTCCTCAGTGAGGGCTTAAATAGAGGAACGTGATTTCGGCATGTTTTGCAAAATATGACAAAAGTAAAGCATTGATTTCAATGGTTTCACTTTGACTAGTATTTTTGCGCAGTAATGCTATGTATGAAAAAAGATCAGGCGGGACCCATCCTCTTATCTTTTTTTTTTACCCATGCAACGGTCAAAACCAAAAGGATTTAGACTGGTTAATACGCTCCATACCGGCCAGAATATTTGCGCATGTGACCATTTGCTTAGGCCCTAAGACACATACAAGCCACCTTTTACATTTTTGAAAGACTTACCAAAGATTTCTCCGGTTCTGTTGTCACTTTGTCATTATGGGGTCCTGAGTGCAGAATGATGGGGACACGAGGACACAACATGACAACATGTGAGGGAGCTTTAAGACGTAACGATTATCGTTCAAAAAATAGTTCAAATGGGCAGAAGTGAACGATAACCATTCGGTCTAAACGAGAATCATTGGCTTCTTGCTCGTTGTTCTTTTTTGCAAGCATAAAAACTATTGTTGGCTCGTTAACTCCTCGTTGGGTCCCTCTCATCAATTATAGGAAACACTGAAGGATTCTTGTCTGAACAGGCTGCACGAGAGCGAACAAGCTATCGGCCACGTCACCCGCTCATCAGTACATGTGATAGTTGTTTAATGTAAAGGAGCCTGAGTAAGAGGGTCTGAAGACGTCCTGAATGCAATGTAACTCCACCCTGTTCAGTCCATTCGCGTGTAAACCCCATATACTGGTAGCTGACTCTTCAATCAAATCACCCCAAGCCCGCTCGAATACCCCCACATGGAGTATATGACCTCTGTGATGGTCTCACCTGAGGTGGAGCAGACAATTCCGGCGTGGATGTTGTAGAGGCATGGCTGCGAGCTCCAGACACTGAGGCTGCACTCAGATATCCGAGACTCTGTCCCAGAACAATATGTATCCTCCACCGTCCTCCACCCAACACCAGTGTCTCCCATCACAATTTCCTGGATCTTCACAAGAGGTCCGCAGCCCATCTGTCTGCAGACAACCGAAGCTTCCCGCACATCAAAGTTCCAGAGGCAGAATCTGTTCCACCTGTCGTTGAGGGAGACTTCCACTATCCCGTCACAGGGGCCGGAGCCATTGACCAGTCGAATATTGCCAACACCTGTGTGGTAGAAGGAGAGAAGTCATATCAGTAATACAAAAGGAGAAGATCAATAAAAGGTTGTTGGAAGACTCACCGGAGGACAAGCAGCTGACCCCCGCGCTATACTGAGGGCTTGTCAGGTCCGGTTCACTCCATGTTCCCAGTAAACACTCTGAAACATCCTGTTCATTTCCAATACAGTCCACCAGCTCCAGGACATCACCGGACGCTGGCCCAAATGCATCTCCTTTCATGGCCTCCAGAGAAGGTCCACACCCCAGCTGCCGGCAGACGACATCCGCCCCAGGCCTGTCCCAGTGTTTATCACTCAACCAGCCCCAGGTATTATTGTAGAGAAGCTCCACTCACCCCCGACAGCGGTCACCGCCATCCGCCAACCTCACCTGAGACAAAACTGGAGAAGAGTAGAAGAGACAGAGATCACAAGTCATCCAGCAGTATGGCCCAACCGCACACAAGGGGTGGATGGGGAAAGAGTCCAGTCTTCAAACAATTACATCCCAGTAGTTACAGGAATACTATGGGTAATGTACAGCACATGGAAGTGACAACCACTGCTTGGGTTAGAAATGTGCCCCAAATGGTTGTCACATCCCATTCCCACACATTTAATAGACATACCATAGAGGTGAGCAATACAGCTAGGGCCGACCTCAGGATGGTTATACCATGTGCCAAGCTCCCCTTCTCCACAGGATCCCCAATATTTGTGAAGGAGGGAGATGTCCTAGTGTCTTTCTGCCTTTGTCTGCTGGGCCTCTGTATGTTCACACCTGCATTATACAGAACATCAACGAGCCTTTCCCAGCTACTACAGCGGCTCTCAATAGCGTTTTCAGTCTCTCTCGACTCTTAAATGGCAAATCTGCCATAATATGGCAGGAAGTTTCTATTTGTTTGGCAAAGATGGAGGAGAAGGGCATCCACAGTGCGACGCATCCATACAACCAAAAACTTCCTAACACCCTAGGGTGAATAATGATATTGCCTTGTCCCAGCTCTAAAGTTACTAGTATATCATATATCTTTACATGTTACATTCTCTGCAGCGTACTAATTGATAGTTTTGACCATCCTAATGCACTTTATTGATAGTGTAAGAGTGCTCAATGTGTGAAACCCCCAAATCATCACCAGCCATCCCAGAAGTCATCACCAACCATCCCAAAGGTCATTACCAACCAACCCGCATATCATCACCAACCATCCCACAGGTCTTCACGAACCATCCCCAATGTCATCCCCAATTATCACTAAGGTCCTCATTTACCATCCTCTAGTATATAACCCCCAGCCCCAACATCAACCTCCAACCATCCCCAAGATCATCACCAACCATCCCTCAGGTCTTCACTAGCCATCCCCAATCATCACTGAGATTATCACCACCCTCTAGTATATAGCCACCAGGCCCAATAACAACCTCCAACCATTTCTCAGGTCTTCACCAACCATCCCCAACGTCATCACCAATCATCATTTTGGACATCACTTACCATCCTATAGTATATAACCACCAACTTAAACATCAACATCAGCTATTCCAGAGATTATCACCAACCATCCCTAATATTGTCACCATCAACCCCAAGATCATATCCAACCATCCCCGAGGTCATATTCAACCATCCCCGAGGTCATCACCAGCCATCCCAGTGGTCATCACCACCTCATCACCAAATCTGCCACAATATGGATGGTGGTGGATGCTGCCCATTCTGGTATTTTTTAGGATCTAGGAGTCCGGTGCTCTCCAGCATATAGAGGTGAGGATACCGGCTGGACACTTACGTGCTTTCTTGGCCTTTTTTTCCTTCATCTCGATGCTGCGACACACAGATCGTGCCAATGCAGATAGTGCTCTTCCAAGACTTGGATAGTCCAGCAGGTTATATGAATGGGTCTTTGGCGGGTAGGATACAATATCAGAGAATTCATAGTTCTCGAATCCCCGAAATCTCATCACAAATATCTCCACCCCAGCTCTCTTCAGTTTGTGTATCTTAGGCTTCATGAACGAGTAGGGGTCGAGACCGGTCATCAAGAGGATGAGGATGTGTGACCGGTGGGCCGGGCCGGGCTGTGGTCTCCATGTCATGGAATTAATGAAATCGACAACGTAGGATCTCTGTGGGATGAATCTGACGGGCCCCTGATGAATACGGAAGTGCTCAGGGAGGTTCTTGACATCATACATGCCCAAGTGCACCGTCACCTGCTGGTTTGTGGCATTCTGAAGCTCTTCTGCGAACCTTCTGACTGGCTCCAGGTCATGTAAATGATCATGAAACTGAAAGCGGTCAGTGTAGACGAGGATCTCTGCAGATCTGTGGACCCCATGGGAACAACCTGCAACAGATGGGAATAATGCATTACCTACAAGTTTCACCATGGCTGCAAATCACCAGCAGGGTCAGAGCGGCCACCAGAGGATCCTCCTGTTGACCCAAGTTGTGATATAATAATGCAGCCCAGGAGGTCACCCCATTGCATGTGACAGTGGAGCAGGGCATGTGCTGATTAGTTTTACTTGATGTTTTGGGTTATCTCACAAATGGATCAGGAGTCCCTGTGATGATATAACGTATATGTGCAAGCACACAGCAGAAGTTAGGATGCAACGTAAAGGGGCATACACATGTTCTGTATAGCTGCCTGGCCGGCCCAAGGAACTGCAGCACCAAGAAATTCGAAAACAAGTGGACCTACATGTCAATTCCAGAGATTTTCTACATGTGCACGCCTGATAATAAACCTCTCTACTATGTTGTGGGTCTTCATGTCCTCACAGATCTATAGATAAGTTTTAGGTGCTCTAAGCTCTGTGAGCAGGAAAATTCTGTTAATAAGAGAAAGTTCAGGCAGTAGAAGCAGAAGTCTATGACCAGAAGAAGGTATGAGGAGGAGAAGGGTCAGGTATGAACAGGAGAAAGGCAGGAGTGAACAGCAAAAGTCTATGAGCAGGAGACTGATCAGCCATTAACAGGAGAGGTCTATAAACAGGAGAATGGTCAGGTATGAGCAGGAGAGGTCTATGAGCAGGAGAAGGGTCAGGAATGAGGAGGAAAAGAGTAAGGTATGAGGAGGAGATGGTGGTGGATGGTGGATGAGAAATAGTGGTGCAACCTTAAGATGAGGGCAAGGACCCTGCCAACTGAGAATGGATGTCTGAAGGGTCCCTGGACCCGAGGGATTATATGATGCGTGTCTGCTTACATGATACGACATTTATCTGTGTTGTACCATGCTACTATTGTTTGTGGAAGTCCTCCTGCTATCGGTTATACGAGGGCACAGTGCGGTTTTCTCTGCGGTCTCATTAGTTTGACGCTTGCGGTACTTTTCCACCTGGTAACGTCACCGTTCGCTCGGCCGGTCGGTTTAACCACAAAGATAAATAGTTTAGTCTTTGCTTTATCTGGATGGTTCAGTCGCTGCAGCGGGGCATGAGAACCACGGAACGATCGGTGCTTAAACCAGTCGATTAGCCAACGAGCCAGCGAGGATTTTCACATTCGAATGACATCAACGATAAGTGAACGAATTTTCATTCCCCGTCAATCGCTGGCCGCGTTTACACTGAATGATTATCGGACAAAGTGGAACGCTCCAGTGGTTTTTTGAAGGATAATCGTCCCGTGTAAACACATCTTAGTTGAGATGGGTCTGATCTTGTTTTTTGTGAAACCTACTGTAGAAGAACCTTGACCCCGGTGTAAAGCTACATGGACCCTGAGTAATCTGGTCTTGGGACCTTCAGCACCCGGACCATCCCTGGTCACTCCTAGACCGTGAACGGACATGTCCCATCTCCTCATGGAGCCTGCAGTGACCTGCTGAGACCTACCTTCAATGTGCACTGCTGTGCCGGCGATGAGGAGCAACCAGATGAAGACTGACATGGTGGCTGGATACTTAGTGTCTGCCCTGCCGCTGCCCGGCTTGTGATCCCACAAGGGCTCAGAGGTCCTGTTTACCAGCTGGTTAATGTGAAAAAGACAAACAGAAAATTGGAAGATTTTTCTATTTGTTTGGTAAAGATGGAGGAGCAGAGCGTCCGCAGAACACACAACCAAAACATTCCTAACACCCTAGGGCCAAAATCATATCGGCTTGTCCCTGCTATAAACAGTTACTAGTATATCATATGGCTTTATCCACAGCACATTGCATTATCTGCAGCATACTCATTGATATTGTGACCATCTTAATGCACTTTATCGATAGCATAGGATTGCTCAATGTATCAAACCCCCAAATCATCACCAACCTTCCCAGAAGTCATCACCAATAATCGTAGAGGTCTTCACCAACCACCCCAAAGGTCATCACCAGGCAACTTCCACATCATCACCAACCATCCCAGAGGTCTCCACCAACAATCGTAGAGGTCTTCACCAACCACCCCAAGGGTCATCACCAGGCAACTCCCACATCATCACCAACCGTCCCAGAGGTCTTCACCAACCGCCCCAAGGGTCATCACCAGGCAACTCCCACATCATCACCAACCGTCCCAGAGGTCTTCACCAACCACCCCAAGGGTCATCACCAGGCAACTCCCACATCATCCCCAACCATCCTAGAGGTCTTCACCAAGAATCGTAGAGGTCTTCACCAAGAATCGTAGAGGTCTTCACCAACCGCCCCAAGGGTCATCACCAGGCAACTCCCACATCATCACCAACCATCCCAGAGGTCATCACTAACAATCGTAGAGGTCTTCACCAACCGCCCCAAGGGTCATCATCAGGCAACTCCCACATCATCACCAACCATCCCAGAGGTCTTCACCAACAATCATAGAGGTCTTAACCAACCGTCCCAAGGGTCATCACCAAGCAGCTCCCACATCATCACCAACCATCCCAGAGGTCATCACTAACAATCCAAGAGGTCTTCACCAATTGTTCCTGAGAGCATTAGCAACCAACTCCAACATATCACCAGTCATCCCGAAAGTCATCTCCAACCATCTAACAGGTTTTCACCAACTATCACTGATGTCATCACCAATCATCATTGAGATCATCACTAAGCATCCCATAAATCATCCTAAACATGCCCAATGTCATCTCCATCAACCTATCTAGAGATTATCCCTGACTATCCCAAAGGTAGTCACCAACTATCCCTGTGGTCATCATCACAGACTCCAAGATCATTACCCTAGGTTATCACTGAGCATCCGCAAGGCCATCATCACCAACCATCCCTGGAGGTCCTCACCAACCATTCAAGAGGTCATCTTCAACTATTTCTGAGGTTTTCCGCCAGGAGTGTGGTCAGGAGCATGGCTTATCACAGCATATCTTTTCACCTCTATTATTCTAGTGGCACCAGTAGTAATGTTGGCCCTGTTTAGTGTTCCTAGTAGTAATAGTGGCCCCTTTTATTGGCACATGAAGTAATAGTGAAGCCTTTTAGTGGCACCAGCAATAATAGGCTGCCATGAAAGGTCCCAGTAATAATAAGGCCCCTTATAAGTGCCTAGTGAGCTACCCTGTAAAAACTTTGCCTTGGAAATCCTATGAAAAAGCTCTCAAATGATTCAGATATGGTATCCGATGGCAGCCCCCCAGGCCAAAGAATTCTCTAAATCTGACTGAAAAAGACTGCGCTGCACCCAAGCGCACATACTAGCAGCATGGGATGTGTGTGGCAGGAGTCTAGGGAAACCGGACATTGTGAACCGCCAGATCACAAGACTTCACAGGGATTAGCGAATTGCACTGGATGGGTAATGGATATTTTCACTCCGATGACTTCACATTGCTCTATGCCGGACATGAGAACATCAAGAGGAATGGAGTCGCCTTTATTACAAGCAAGCAGACCTCAAAGGCAGTAGAAAGTGCTAGAAGAATCAGTGACCGTATCATTGCTATCCGGATACGTGGTAAGCCAGTGAACATCTCCATCTTACAGGTCTATTTCCCACTGACAGATGCCGATGAGGAAACCATTGAAGGTTTTTATGCCGACGTCTAGAAAACTGTA
The DNA here is from genome assembly GCA_035609135.1 of Eleutherodactylus coqui. NCBI lineage: Eukaryota > Metazoa > Chordata > Amphibia > Anura > Eleutherodactylidae > Eleutherodactylus > Eleutherodactylus coqui. The sequence goes on from CM069405.1 coordinate 5,212,185, forward strand.
AAAGAAGAGCCAAAGAAGGACATCATTTATGTTATGGGCGACTTCAATTCCAAAGTCGTCAGCCAGCCAGAAGCAACCATCATAAGAGGATTTGTGTATGGTGAAAGAAATTAAGCCGGTGATCGTTTGGTACAATTCTGCCAAGAAAATCAGCTCAGGATAGCAAACACATGGTTTATGCAACCCAAACGCCGACTGTACATGTAGACATCCCCCAAATGCCAAATGTACAAGTGGACATCTCCCAAACGCTGACTATCCCTGAGGACATCCCCCAAATGCAGACTGTCCCCATGGACATGCCCCAAACGCTGACTGTCGACATGTACATCTCCCAAACGCCGACTGTCCCCATGGGCATCTCCCAAGCGCCGACTATCCCCGTGGACATCCCCCAAACGTTGACTGTACACGTGGACATCTTCGAAACGCTGACTGTTCCCATAGACATCCCCCAAACACTGACTGTCCACGCGGACATCCACCAAACGCCGACTGTCCCCATGGACATCCCTGAAAAACACTGACTGTCCCAGCGGACATCCACCCACCACTGACTGTACATGTGGACATCTCCCAAGCGCTGACTATCCCTGTGGGCATCTCCTGAACACCGACTATCCCTGTGGAAATCCCCCAAACACTGACTGTCCACGCAGACATCCCCCAAACGCCAACTGTCCCCATGGACATCCCTGAAAAACACTGACTGTCCCAGCGGACATCCACCCATCACTGACTGTACATGTGGACATCTCCCAAGTGCTGACTATCCCTGTGGGCATCTCCCGAACACCGACTATCCCTGTGGAAATCCCCCAAACACTGACTGTCCCAGCGGACATCCACCAAACGCTGACTGTCCTTGTGGACATCACCCAAATGCCGACTGTCCATGCGGACATCCCCCAAACGCCGACTGTCCATGCGGATATCCCCCAAACGCCGACTGTCCATGCGGACATCCCCCAAACGCCGACTGTCCATGCGGACATCCCCCAAACGCCGACTGTCCATGCGGACATCCCCCAAACGCCGACTGTCCATGTGGACATCCCCCAAATGCCGACTGTCCACGTGGACATCCCCCAAACGCCGACTGTCCACGTGGACATCCCCCAAACGCTGATTGTCCATGTGGACATCCCCTAAACGCCAACTATCCTCGTGGACATCCCCCAAAATGACAACTATCCTCATGGACATCCCCCAAATGCCGACTGTACACAAGAACAGGAAAAAGAAAAAAAATAGCATGCTCACCACCACACTCCGTACCACACGCGCTTCATTCAAGGCTGAACCTTCCTCTTCCGAGGCAGCTCCACCGCACAGTCCTCTACAGTAATCCACAAGATAATTCCAAAAACTGAACAATTGCTGCCTGTATATGCAGATATGCCTTTGTTCTTTTAGTGTCTATACAATGGAGTCCAGTTAAGGGGACGTGTTTCGGACCATGATGCACCTTGGTCAATAAACATCACTTCCTTATAAGTTAGACGCAATTAAAAACACATGAAGACAAATAACAATTAACTCCTGCACTACTGCTATAAAAACCCACAGGCCATTTCATACGCTGGCAGCTGCACAAGGGGCCTATGAGAACACGGCATTCATCGTCCGTAATCAGGAAAAGAAAAAGGAGGAGAAATAATGATGAAATGAGAAAAATGTCAGAATAAAGAGGAATCCAGGTTTATGGAAATTCCCATCATTTATAGGAAGTTTTCCTAAAATGTAATATCAATAACCATAAAATGTTCAGCACTTTTCAGACCTGATTAATGAGTGAGCCGATATGAAAAGAAGCATCCATAGGAATGGAGAGAAGAAACGAAGCCAAAGAGAACGAGAAATAATTATAGAGTGATGAAACCTAAACTACGGGGCGTAACGAACGAGGAGAATGGTCAATGTAACCATATAGCAAGAACACAAAAGAGGAGGATGAGTGGTGGGAAACGAGAGGACAGAGAAACATACAGAAGAGAGAGAACGATGAACAGATAAACATACAGAAGAGGGAGAACGATGAACAGATAAACATACAGAAGAGGGAGAACGATGAACAGATAAACATACAGAAGAGGGAGAACGATGAACAGATAAACATACAGAAGAGGGAAAACGATGGACAGATAAACATACAGAAGAGAGAGAACGATGAACAGATAAACATACAGAAGAGGGAGAACGATGGACAGATAAACATACAGAAGAGGGAGAACCATGGACAGATAAACATACAGAAGAGGGAGAACCATGGACAGATAAACATACAGAAGAGGGAGAACCATGGACAGATAAACATACAGAAGAGGGAGAACGATGAACAGATAAACATACAGAAGAGGGAAAACGATGGACAGATAAACATACAGAAGAGGGAGAACCACCGACAGATAAACATACAGAAGAGGGAGAACCATGGACAGATAAACATACAGAAGAGGGAGAACCATGGACAGATAAATATACAGAAGAGGGAGAACCATGGACAGATAAACATACAGAAGAGGGAGAACGATGGACAGATAAACATACAGAAGAGGGAGAACCACGGACAGCTAAACATACAGAAGAGAACCATGGACAGATAAACATACAGAAGAGGGAGAATGATGGACAGATAAACATACAGAAGAGGGAGAACGATGGACAGATAAACATACAGAAGAGGGAGAACCATGGACAGATAAACATACAGAAGAGGGAGAACCATGGACAGATAAACATACAGAAGAGGGAGAACCATGGACAGATAAACATACAGAAGAGGGAGAACCACGGACAGATAAACATACAGAAGAGGGAGAACCACGGACAGATAAACATACAGAAGAGGGAGAACCACGGACAGATAAACATACAGAAGAGGGAGAACCACGGACAGATAAACATACAGAAGAGGGAGAACGATGGACAGATAAACATACAGAAGAGGGAGAACGATGGACAGATAAACATACAGAAGAGGGAGAACGATGGACAGATAAACATACAGAAGAGGGAGAACGATGGACAGATAAACATACAGAAGAGGGAGAACGATGGACAGATAAACATACAGAAGAGGGAGAACCACGGACAGATAAACATACAGAAGAGGGAGAACCACGGACAGATAAACATACAGAAGACGGAGAACCACGGACAGATAAACATACAGAAGAGGGAGAACGATGGACAGATAAACATACAGAAGAGGGAGAACGATGGACAGATAAACATACAGAAGAGGGAGAACGATGGACAGATAAACATACAGAAGAGGGAGAACGATGGACAGATAAACATACAGAAGAGGGAGAACCACGGACAGCTAAACATACAGAAGAGAACCATGGACAGATAAACATACAGAAGAGGGAGAATGATGGACAGATAAACATACAGAAGAGGGAGAACGATGGACAGATAAACATACAGAAGAGGGAGAACCATGGACAGATAAACATACAGAAGAGGGAGAACCATGGACAGATAAACATACAGAAGAGGGAGAACCACGGATAGATAAACATACAGAAGAGGGAGAACCACGGACAGATAAACATACAGAAGAGGGAGAACCACGGACAGATAAACATACAGAAGAGGGAGAAGCACGGACAGATAAACATACAGAAGAGGGAGAAACACGGACAGATAAACATACAGAAGAGGGAGAACCATGGACAGATAAACATACAGAAGAGGGAGAACCATGGACAGATAAACATACAGAAGAGGGAGAACCATGGACATAGATGTTCAATAAACATACAGGAGATCCGATCCAGAATCTAAACCCCTGGGGTATCCGGTGTCCAATATGAATATCCTGAAGGCCTCCTGCCGACATACTTGTTCCTGATTCGCCCTGAGTTTCCTACCGTTACATACTAATTCTATGCCATAGAAAGTCCATGTGTCTGCGTTCTTGTGTTGCAGCGCCCCAACTTCCGGGGTCACCGTACTTGAGATGAGGTAGATGTTCCATCATTCTCACCTTCAGTCTGTGCCTGGTGGAACCAACATACGTCACTCTGCATGTGGTGCCTTCAGTGATATGAGCCACACTGATGCTCTCACTATTGGTGTAATTACATTGTGTAACAAGACTTTGTTTCTGATTCTTTAGGTCACCAAACCATGAAAATATCCAACATTGTATCTGTGAGATGGTTTTTAGAGTCAGGAGATCGATGAAAACTGTAGCTCAATGTACCAGTTCATTGCTATTAGATTGTAGACTAGGAAGATATAGCATGCTGCTAGTATAAGTAGTGAAGGGGTTAAATGTAACCATTTTCATATACCAGTGAGTGTATAGCACAGAGATAAGGAAGTCCTCCAGACCGCCTCCCTTGCATCCCTTCCCAGTGAAATAATAACGGTTTCTTTGTATGTAAAGGTCCTTTTACACGGGACGACTATCGGGGCAAATGATGCCTGACACCTGTCCCTGTGTGTCCGCGCCCCCATGCTGCCACACGGGAGCTACTGGTGCTGGCTCGCTCATAGAGCGGCCAGTGCAGGAGATTTCTCTCCTCTCACTCCCCCGCCCCCCCCCTCCATTAACATAATACAGCGGCTGTTCGCTGTTGAACGGCAGCTGTTTAAACTGAACGATGAGCTTCATCGCTCATCATTTATGCAGCATAAACGATGGATGATCAGCTTAGTGTAAATAGCGGCCGTTCAGTAGCGAACGACCGCTGTGTTATCTCAATGGGAGAGGGGCGGGGGAGCGAGAGGAGAGAAATTTGCTGCACTGCCCCCCCTGCTGGCTGCTTCGTGAGCAAGACAGATCTGTTAGCACGCAACGTTCATCCCGTGTAAAAGGACCTTTATAGTTACACCTTAAAAGGTGTGAACCTATGTTAATCATTTCAGTTATATCCTATCAGGTATTCTTAGTAGTTTTGGAGGTATGTACTTTTCCTGTGATGTCACTTATGGTATATAAACTACATACAACGTTGAATAAAGTAGAAATCACTTGATACCGCAACAAGGCTGGTGTAATTTGTATTTCTCCTAGGGGCCCAGACTTCTACACGAGATCTGGGATTGTCTTCTCCTTGGTAAACACACAAATTCTCCTTACAATCGACTTTTCAAAATGTGAGAAGATTCCTTTATTTTGTCTGTTCATAGTGGATCGCAGTGCTGTATAAAAATAGTTACTGCCAATAAAATTGCTGAAACTTTCCTGAATCTGTAAAATATGCATCAGTGCATGAAAGATCCCTTGAGGGCACTTAAATGTCATTAAGCACATAACCTCTAACAGTGCCCAGTTTTCCTCCTCTTCCTCTTGTGGGTTCGTCACTTTCTCTGATTCTTCCCCAGATATAGTCACCAGGCATTCGCTCATTATACTGGCCTTGGTCCCTCCTTTCAAACTCTTTAATGTCTTTGTGGAATCTTTCCCCTGTTCCTCTGAATATGCGCCCATGTATGACTTGAACACTTCTAGATGTGAATGGAGAACATGCAACCTGAGGGACATTCTGCATCCCATCCTGTGGTGGTTGTTAAGAAGATTCTGAGCCCCATTCGTCTAATGCTTCACCTTGTGATTGCCCAAAAACCATCTACAACATTAATGAAGCTCTGCCATGCTTGCCTTTCAGTTGGTAGCAGCCTCTCCATGATTTCACCATCCTGCATTCATTTCCTCACCCACAAAAATTCCACCTCTGACCTTCGCTTCTGAAAGTTGTGGAAAGACAGTCTTTAGGCATTAGAAAGCTTCAGAATTCGGGTCTAATGCTGACGAATTGTTTAATGAGCCCCAGTATTACGTGAAGAGGAGGCACTAATATCTTCACACTTTATGTTGTTCTCACAACCACAAGATCATTCCTCGTTGGCCACTCAACAGTTACATAGTGCCTGGCAGTAGCCCTGCTATCCCAGAAACACAAGAAACATGGATACTGATACTTTGTATATCAGTATGGGGACACAGATTGGTTTGGGATTGGCAAAGGCGTCCGACAGGGCTGCATCCTCTCACCCTTCTTGTTTAACCTATATGTAGAAGTGATCATGCGGAAAATGGACCTGGATGAATTAGCAATGGGGGTGAAAATAGGTGGAAGAAACATCAACAATCTCTGTTATGCAGATGACACAACTCTGCTTGCAGAAACAGAAGGCGGTCTGAAGCCGCTGATATAGAAGATTCAAACTGAAATGTAGAATGCGTAGAATGCGTGCGAGAAGTCATCTTCCTCGGTGCGAACATTGACCAGGCTGGAGAATCTATGCCAGAGATAAAAGGATAGCGTTGGGACGAAGCGCGAGGCTAAACATTGACAAAATCTAGAAGAGAAGGGATATCGGTATAGCAACTAAATACAGGACAGTGCAAACCACCGTTGTCCCCAGAGCCATGTATGGATGTGAGAGCTGCACTGCGAGGGAAGCTGATAGAAGGGGCAGTGATGCATTGGAGCTGCTAGTGAAAGCTGCTGTGTATACCCTGGGTGGCGAGGGTAACAAACAGAGAAGTCCTGAATCGTATAAGACCCGATATATCATTGGAGGGAGAGATGACCAGACTCACCGGAGGAGAAAATGACTGGGCTCAGACTCACCGGAAAACAAGATGACTGGGCTCAGACTCACCGGAAAACAAGATGACTGGGCTCAGACTCACCGGAGGAGAAATAACCGGGCTCAGACTCACCGGAGCAGAAGATGACCAGGCTCAGACTCACCTGAGGACAAAATGACCAGGCTCAGACTCGCCTGAGGACAAAATGACCAGGATCAGACTCACCTGAGGACAAGATGACTGGGCTCAGACTCACCTGAGGACAAAATGACCAGGCTCAGACTCACCTGAGGACAAGATGACTGGGCTAAGACTCACCTGAGGACAAAATGACCAGGCTCAGACTCACTGGAGGAGAAGATGACCGGGCTCAGACTCAGCGGAAAACAAGATGACTGGGCTCAGACTCACTGGCGGAGAAGATGACCAGGCTCAGACTCACCTGAGGACAAAATGACCAGGCTCAGACTCACGGAGGACAAGATGACCAGACTTAGACTCACGGGAGGACAAGATGACCGGGCTCAGACTCACGGGAGGACAAGATGACCCGGCTCAGAATCACAGAGGGCAAGATGACCGGGCTCAGACTCACAGGAGGACAGGAAGACCGGGCTCAGACTCACGGAGCGCAAGATGACCGGGCTCAGACTCACAGAGGACAAGGTGACCAGACTTAGACTCACAGGAGGACAAGATGACCAGGCTCAGACTCACGGGAGGACAAGATGACCGGGCTCAGACTCACGGGAGGACAAGATGACCGGGCTCAGACTCACGGGAGGAGAAGATGACCGGGCTTAGACTCACAGAGGAGAAGGTGACTGGGCTCAGACTCACGGAGGACAAGGTGACCGGGCTCAGACTCACGGAGGACAAGGTGACCGGGCTCAGACTCACGGAGGACAGGGTGACCGGGCTCAGACTCACAGAGGACAAGGTGACCGGGCTCAGAACATGGAGGACCAGATGACCAAACTTAGACTCATAGAGGACCAGATGACCAGGCTCAGACTCACAGAGGACAAGGTGACCGGGCTCAGATTCACGGAGGACAAGGTGACCGGGCTCAGACTCACAGAGGACAAGGTGACCGGGCTCAGACTCACAGAGGACAAGGTGACTGGGCTCAGACTCACAGAGGACAAGGTGACCGGGCTCAGACTCACAGAGGACAAGGTGACCGGGCTCAGACTCACAGAGGACAAGGTGACCGGGCTCAGACTCACAGAGGACAAGGTGACCGGGCTCAGACTCACAGAGGACAAGGTGACCGGGCTCAGACTCACAGAGGACAAGGTGACCGGGCTCAGACTCACAGAGGACAAGGTGACCGGGCTCAGACTCACAGAGGACAAGGTGACCGGGCTCAGACTCACAGAGGACAAGGTGACCGGGCTCAGACTCACGGAGGACAAGGTGATCGGGCTCAGACTCACGGAGGACAACGTGATCAGGCTCAGACTCACGGAGGACAAGGTGATCGGGCTCAGACTCACGGAGGACAAGGTGATCGGGCTCAGACTCACGGAGGACAACGTGATCAGGCTCAGACTCACGGAGGACAACGTGATCGGGCTCAGACTCACGGAGGACAACGTGATCGGGCTCAGACTCACGGAGGACAAGGTGACCGGGCTCAGACTCACAAAGGACAAGGTGACCGGGCTCAGAACATGGAGGACCAGATGACCAAACTTAGACTCATAGAGGACCAGATGACCAGGCTCAGACTCACGGAGGACAAGGTGACCGGGCTCAGATTCACGGAGGACAAGGTGACCAGGCTCAGACTCACGGAGGACAAGGTGACTGGGCTCAGACTCACGGAAGACAAGGTGACTGGGCTCAGACTCACGGAGGACAAGGTGACCGGGCTCAGACTCACGGAGGACAAGGTGACCGGGCTCAGATTCACGGAGGACAAGGTGACCGGGCTCAGACTCACGGAGGACAAGGTGACCGGGCTCAGACTCACAGAGGACAAGGTGACCGGGCTCAGACTCACAGAGGACAAGGTGACCGGGCTCAGACTCATGAAGGACAAGGTGACCGGGCTCAGAACATGGAGGACAAGGTGACCGGGCTCAGAACATGAAGGACAAGGTGACCGGGCTCAGAACATGGAGGACAAGGTGACCAGGCTCAGAACATGGAGGACAAGGTGACCTGGCTCAGACTCACGGAGGACAAGGTGACCGGGCTCAGACTCACGGAGGACAAGGTGACCGGGCTCAGACTCACGGAGGACAAGGTGACCGGGCTCAGACTCACAGAGGACAAGGTGACCGGGCTCAGACTCACAGAGGACAAGGTGACCGGGCTCAGACTCACAGAGGACAAGGTGACCGGGCTCAGACTCACAGAGGACAAGGTGACCGGGCTCAGACTCACAGAGGACAAGGTGACCAGGCTCAGACTCACAGAGGACAAGGTGACCGGGCTCAGACTCACAGAGGACAAGGTGACCGGGCTCAGACTCACAGAGGACAAGGTGACCGGGCTCAGACTCACAGAGGACAAGGTGACCGGGCTCAGACTCACGGAGGACAAGGTGACGGGGCTCAGACTCACGAAGGACAAGGTGACCAGGCTCAGAACATGGACGACAAGGTGACCAGGCTCAGAACATGGACGACAAGGTGACCAGGCTCAGACTCACGGAGGACAAGGTGATCGGGCTCAGACTCACGGAGGACAAGGTGATCGGGCTCAGACTCACGGAGGACAAGGTGATCGGGCTCAGACTCACGGAGGACAAGGTGATCGGGCTCAGACTCACGGAGGACAACGTGATCAGGCTCAGACTCACGGAGGACAACGTGATCGGGCTCAGACTCACGGAGGACAACGTGATCGGGCTCAGACTCACGGAGGACAACGTGATCGGGCTCAGACTCACGGAGGACAAGGTGACCGGGCTCAGACTCACGGAGGACAAGGTGACCGGGCTCAGACTCACGGAGGACAGGGTGACCGGGCTCAGACTCACGGAGGACAAGGTGACCGGGCTCAGACTCATGTATTTTGGCCATATAATGCAAGCAGGGTCACTAGAAAATCTATAATGCTTGGACAGATCAGCGGCAGAAGAAGACCTGGAGCCAAAGAACACGATGGCCGATACTGTTAGAGCGGATACTGGCATGGATATCACACAACTGAGAGAAGCAAAACCGAAAAACATGGAGGAGCTCGCCGGTAGGCTCACCGAGGGCCGTGAATGACTTAATGGCTAACAACAATTCTAGTCCAGAAGTACTGCAGTGTACTCACTTATCATACATGGCTCCTCCCACATCACACACAGCTCCTCCCTCATCATCCCTGGCTCCTCCCTCATCACACAGGCTCCTCCCTCATCATCCCCCTTATCACACACGGCTCCTCCCTCATCATCCGTGACTCCTCCCTCATCACACACGGCTCCTCCCTCATCATCCCCCCTCATCACACACGGCTCCTCCCTCATCATCCCTGGCTCCTCCCTCATCACACACGGCTCCTCCCTTATCATCCCCCCTTATCACACACGGCTCCTCCCTCATCATCCCCGACTCCTCCCTTATCACCCACGGCTCCTCCCTCAACATCCCTGGCCCCTCCCCAATCACACACGGCTCCTCCCTCATCACGCACAGCTTCTCCCTAATCATCCCCGGCTCCTCCCTTATAACATACGGCTCCTCCCTTATAACACATGGCTCCTCCCCATCACACACGGCTCCTCCCTTATCACCCACGTCTCCTTCCTTATCACCCACGGCCCCTCCCTTATCACCCACGGCTCCTCCCTTATAACACATGGCTCCTCCCTCATCTTCCACAGCTCCACCCTTATCACATAAGGCTCCTCCCTCATCATACCCAGCTCCTCCCTTATAACACATGGCTCCTCCCCATCACACACGGCTCCTCCCTTATCACCCACGGCTCCTTCCTTATCACCCACGGCCCCACCCTTGTCACCCACGGCTCCTCCCTTATAACACATGGCTCCTCCCCATCACACACGGCTCCTCCCTTATCACCCACGGCTCCTTCCTTATCACCCACGGCCCCTCCCTTATCACCCACGGCTCCTCCCTTATAACACATGGCTCCTCCCTCATCTTCCACAGCTCACCCTTATCACATAAGGCTCCTCCCTCATCCTCCCCCGCTCCTCCCTTATAACGCATGGCTCCTCCCTCATCACCCACGGCTCCTCCCTCGCTATTCCCGGCTCATTACATCAGATCCTGCGGGCCTCGTATTATCATCACGTGGCCCAGACGCTTACTGTTGCCCAAACAAAACATGGCGGCGGCTGCGCGCTGGGCCGGGCGTCCTACGTCCTCGCTGATTGGTCGCTCTACCAGTGAGCGGCGTCTTGCCCTACTGTAACATGGCGGCCTCCGACCACGTGGCTGCGCTGTGACCGCCCACACCGGAAAAGCCGGGAGCAGAGCAACCATGGAGGAGAGCGGAGACCCGGGTGAGATATATGACTACAGCAGTGACGTCATCCCGGTATATACCCCGTGTATTATATAGCTCTAGCAGTGACGTCACTATACATATATAGCTGTGCCAGAAGTGATGGGACGGCGCTGAGGGGCCATCAGGGGTGACACCCGCCAGTATCCCCGCTCTGTTTCCACGGCCGTGACGGCACGACTTTCATACAAGTGCGGTACTTCCTACAGTAATAACTGCTTGTACCGCCGGGCGGTCGTCTTGTACGGCGCTTCGCCCTGGCGTAGAAAGCGGCGGGTTTACCAGCGGCTGCAGCTCCTCCGTGTTCACTCCACGCTGCTGTGAGGCCGACCCCCGGGGGCTATCGGAGGAGGTCTGGTCGCGGGCGCCAGACGGAGCGGGTGTCTAACATTCCTCCATCCGCAGCGTCGCCGCGGACAGCACAGGCCCCCCTCCGGCCCGCCGCAGACAGCACAGGCCCCCCTCCGGCCCGCCGCGGACAGCACAGGCCCGCCGCGGACAGCACAGGCCCCCCCCCCGGCCCGCCGCGGACAGCACAGGCCCCCCCCCCCCGGCCCGCCGCGGACAGCACAGGCCCCCCCCCCCCCCCGGCCCGCCGCGGACAGCACAGGCCCCCCCCCCCCCGGCCCGCCGCGGACAGCACAGGCCCCCCCCCCCGGCCCGCCGCGGACAGCACAGGCCCCCCCCCCCCGGCCCACCGCGGACAGCACAGGCCCCCCCCCCCCCCCAGCCTGCCGCGGACAGCACAGGCCCCCCGCCGCGGACAGCACAGGCCCCCCGCCGCGGACAGCACAGGCCCCCCGCCGCGGACAGCACAGGCCCCCCCCCCCCGGCCCGCCGCGGACAGCACAGGCCCCCCCGGCCCGCCGCGGACAGCACAGGCCCCCCCCCCCCCCCCGGCCCGCCGCGGACAGCACAGGCCCCCCCCCCCCCGGCCCGCCGCGGACAGCACAGGCCCCCCCGGCCCGCCGCTGCTGCACCCCTTGGTGACGCTACTATTTTGGTCCAAAAGGGACCGATATTTTTTTCTAATTTTCATCGACACTTTTTAAGCCGTATTTCCGGTCGCGGCGGAGGCGGGGCGTTCTCTGCACGGCGAGCTGGAGGTCCCGGCGCCATTGTTGGGTGCTTATAACGTATTATAGGACTTATCAATGTGTAAGTGGGAGAGGAGCGCCAATTCTGCCCCCACTTTGTGTCACAGCGTTTCGCGGGTCACACGTCCGTAAATACTTTGCGGTCCGCCAGCTGAGACCCTGCGTGCGTCCCCGAGATTGTACCGCGCTCTCACAGACTGTTTTACGCAGTACACTTGGTTTTTCTCTATCTGTGACAGGCCCCATAGAGCGCGGCCCCCGCGGACAGGCCCCCATAGAGCGCGGCGCCCGCGGACAGGCCCTCATAGAGCGTGGCGCCCGCGGACAGACCCCATAGAGCGCGGCGCCCGCGGATACACACCACTCGCACCTTACCGACACGCTGATGTGAGCACAAGGCCATGTAACTGATAGCGCGGATCACACAGGTGTAGAGCGCACACGGAACACGCGGCACACATCCGCTCGTGTCGCCATAGATCACGGATTCGTGTTTTCTGCGGGGCGTACGATTACCGCACCAAAATGATTCCATTCCTATTTTTTATACTCTGTATTTCCTCGTCTTTCGTCCCTGCGGGGGACTTGAACCGGCCATGCTGCGGGCACCCTGATAATACACTGCAGTACTCGTACCACAAGGCTTATCCCTAGTCGTAGCGCTCACAGGCCGTGGCAGACCTCCAGCCCATTGCGGGGGGCCGATGACGTCACGGAGGGAGCGCCCCCCTCTGTGACCCCTTTACATGCCGCAGTCTACGCCCCGTGGAGCTGCTGCTGATTGTACCTCTTCCCTTGAACAGATGCAGCTCGGCGGAGGACGGAGCCGCTGCAGTGTAAGGTACGTCCTGGGGGGGCGCTGGTTGATCTCATCACCGTGGGGGGAGGCTGTCTGTGACTTGTACCTTACTGTGTCCAGCTGAAGGGTCAGGAGCTCTCCAAGGAGGAAAAGCTTCGTCTGCGGAAGGAGAAGAAGCTGCAGAAGAAGAGCAAGGAGAAGGGGATGGTGGCCGTGGCAACCGCAGGAGGGGAGGACGGCGCCCCCCAGAAAGGTGCGTGCCAATGACCTCATGACTGTGAAGTAGAAGTGGGGGACGGGTGACAGTTTGGTCCTTGCTTCATGTTCTTTGGTCTTGCAGTGGAATCTTCTCAGCCCTCTGTTGCGGTTCCTGTCAGTCCCCCTCCTCCTGCAGTCACATCTGAGGCGCAGACTGGAATAAAGACCAAGGCAGAGCTGCGAGCGGAGAGAAGAGCCAAACAGGAAGCGGAGCGCGTCCAGAAGCAGAGCAAGAAGGTGGAGCAAAGTGCCGCGCCCGCGTCTGCCAAGGTGAAGGCACCGCCCGCTGAGAGCCAAATGGGTGAGACACCTTCACAACCTCTATGTCTCAAGTCCTGCTCTGTGGTTTCTCAGCCTCCTCCTTCTCTACCCCGCGGTCGTTGTCTCGCCGCCTCCTCTTCCTCTGCCCCGCCGTCTTCGTCTCACCGCCTCCTCTTCCTCTGCCCCGCGGTCGTCGTCTCGCCGCCGCCTCCTCTGCCCCGCGGTCGTCGTCTCGCCGCCGCCTCCTCTGCCCCGCGGTCGTCGTCTCGCCGCCGCCTCCTCTGCCCCGCGGTCGTCGTCTCGCCGCCGCCTCCTCTGCCCCGCGGTCGTCGTCTCGCCGCCGCCTCCTCTGCCCCGCGGTCGTCGTCTCGCCGCCGCCTCCTCTGCCCCGCGGTCGTCGTCTCGCCGCCGCCTCCTCTGCCCCGCGGTCGTCGTCTCGCCGCCGCCTCCTCTGCCCCGCGGTCGTCGTCTCGCCGCCGCCTCCTCTGCCCCGCGGTCGTCGTCTCGCCGCCGCCTCCTCTGCCCCGCGGTCGTCGTCTCGCCGCCGCCTCCTCTGCCCCGCGGTCGTCGTCTCGCCGCCGCCTCCTCTGCCCCGCGGTCGTCGTCTCGCCGCCGCCTCCTCTGCCCCGCGGTCGTCGTCTCGCCGCCGCCTCCTCTGCCCCGCGGTCGTCGTCTCGCCGCCGCCTCCTCTGCCCCGCGGTCGTCGTCTCGCCGCCGCCTCCTCTGCCCCGCGGTCGTCGTCTCGCCGCCGCCTCCTCTGCCCCGCGGTCGTCGTCTCGCCGCCGCCTCCTCTGCCCCGCGGTCGTCGTCTCGCCGCCGCCTCCTCTGCCCCGCGGTCGTCGTCTCGCCGCCGCCTCCTCTGCCCCGCGGTCGTCGTCTCGCCGACGCCTCCTCTGCCCCGCGGTCGTCGTCTCGCCGACGCCTCCTCTGCCCCGCGGTCGTCGTCTCGCCGACGCGCCTCCTCCTCCTCTGCCCCGCGGTCGTCGTCTCGCCGACGCCTCCTCCTCTGCCCCGCGGTCGTCGTCTCGCCGCCGCCTCCTCCTCCTCCTCTGCCCCGCGGTCGTCGTCTCGTCTCCTCCTCCTCCTCTGCCCCGCGGTCGTCGTCTCGCCGCCGCCTCCTCCTCCTCCTCTGCCCCGCGGTCGTCGTCTCGCCGCCGCCTCCTCCTCCTCCTCTGCCCCGCGGTCGTCGTCTCGCCGCCGCCTCCTCCTCCTCCTCTGCCCCGCGGTCGTCGTCTCGCCGCCGCCTCCTCCTCCTCCTCTGCCCCGCGGTCGTCGTCTCGCCGCCGCCTCCTCCTCCTCCTCTGCCCCGCGGTCGTCGTCTCGCCGACGCCGCCTCCTCCTCCTCTGCCCCGCGGTCGTCGTCTCGCCGACGCCTCCTCCTCTGCCCCGCGGTCGTCGTCTCGCCGACGCCTCCTCCTCTGCCCCGCGGTCGTCGTCTCGCCGCCGCCTCCTCCTCCTCCTCTGCCCCGCGGTCGTCGTCTCGTCGCCTCCTCCTCCTCTGCCCCGCGGTCGTCGTCTCGTCGCCTCCTCCTCCTCTGCCCCGCGGTCGTCGTCTCGTCGCCTCCTCCTCCTCTGCCCCGCGGTCGTCGTCTCGTCGCCTCCTCCTCCTCTGCCCCGCGGTCGTCGTCTCGTCGCCTCCTCCTCCTCTGCCCCGCGGTCGTCTCGTCGCCTCCTCCTCCTCTGCCCCGCGGTCGTCTCGTCGCCTCCTCCTCCTCTGCCCCGCGGTCGTCGTCTCGCCTCCTCCTCCTCTGCCCCGCGGTCGTCGTCTCGCCTCCTCCTCCTCTGCCCCGCGGTCGTCGTCTCGCCTCCTCCTCCTCTGCCCCGCGGTCGTCGTCTCGCCTCCTCCTCCTCTGCCCCGCGGTCGTCGTCTCGCCGACGCCTCCTCCTCCTCCTCTGCCCCGCGGTCGTCGTCTCGCCTCCTCCTCCTCTGCCCCGCGGTCGTCGTCTCGCCTCCTCCTCCTCTGCCCCGCGGTCGTCGTCTCGCCGCCGCCTCCTCCTCCTCTGCCCCGCGGTCGTCGTCTCGCCGCCGCCTCCTCCTCCTCTGCCCCGCGGTCGTCGTCTCGCCGCCGCCTCCTCCTCCTCTGCCCCGCGGTCGTCGTCTCGCCGCCGCCTCCTCCTCCTCTGCCCCGCGGTCGTCGTCTCGCCGCCGCCTCCTCCTCCTCTGCCCCGCGGTCGTCGTCTCGCCGCCGCCTCCTCCTCCTCTGCCCCGCGGTCGTCGTCTCGCCGCCGCCTCCTCCTCCTCCTCCTCCTCTGCCCCGCGGTCGTCGTCTCGCCGCCTCCTCCTCCTCTGCCCCGCGGTCGTCGTCTCGCCGCCTCCTCCTCCTCTGCCCCGCGGTCGTCGTCTCGCCGCCTCCTCCTCCTCTGCCCCGCGGTCGTCGTCTCGCCGCCTCCTCCTCCTCTGCCCCGCGGTCGTCGTCTCGCCGCCTCCTCCTCCTCTGCCCCGCGGTCGTCGTCTCGCCGCCTCCTCCTCCTCTGCCCCGCGGTCGTCGTCTCGCCGCCGCCTCCTCCTCCTCTGCCCCGCGGTCGTCGTCTCGCCGCCTCCTCCTCCTCCTCTGCCCCGCGGTCGTCGTCTCGCCGCCTCCTCCTCCTCCTCCTCTGCCCCGCGGTCGTCGTCTCGCCGCCTCCTCCTCCTCTGCCCCGCGGTCGTCGTCTCGCCGCCTCCTCCTCCTCCTCTTCTGCCCCGCGGTCGTCGTCTCGCCGCCTTCTCCTCCTCTGCCCCGCGGTCGTCGTCTCGCCGCCACCTCCTCCTTCTCTGCCCCGCGGTCTTCTCCTTCCCATTTATTGTCTTTGCTGCTTCTGTGGACCCCTTTTTGTCTTTTTTCCTCTCTTTATCTCCTGCCCCCTACAATTTTTTTTTTTTCCTCTTCTGTGGCTTCTGCCTCCTTTTCCTGCCTTCTCCTCATCCTCCTTCCTTCTCCTGTCCTCTTTCTCCCATGGGCAGCCCCTGTTTTTCTTTCCTTCCCTCCCTCCTGCTCTCCCGCAGCCCCTCTTCTCCTCCCTCCTGCTCTCCCGCGGCCCCCCTTCTCCTCGCTGCTCTCCCGCGGCCCCCCTTCTCCTCCTCGCTGCTCTCCCGCGGCCCCCCTTCTCCTCCTCGCTGCTCTCCCGCGGCCCCCCTTCTCCTCCCTGCTGCTCTCCCGCGGCCCCCCTTCTCCTCCCTGCTGCTCTCCCGCGGCCCCCCCTTCTCCTCCCTGCTGCTCTCCCGCGGCCCCCCCTTCTACTCCCTGCTGCTCTCCCGCGGCCCCCCCTTCTCCTCGCTGTTGCTCTCCTGCGGCCCCCCCTTCTCCTCCCTGCTGCTCTCCTGCGGCCCCCCCTTCTCCCTGCTGCTCTCCCACGGCCCCCCCTTCTCCTCCCTGCTGCTCTCCCGCGGCCCCCCCTTCTCCTCCCTGCTGCTCTCCCGCGGCCCCCCCTTCTCCCCCCTGCTGCTCTCCCGCGGCCCCCCTCCTCCTCCCTCCTGCTCTCCGGCGGGCCCCCTCCTCCTCCCTCCTGCTCTCCGGCGGGCCCCCTCCTCCTCCCTCCTGCTCTCCGGCGGCCCCCCTCCTCCTCCCTCCTGCTCTCCGGCGGGCCCCCTCCTCCTCCCTCA